>OX637332.1:15627232-16001593 GCA_951799405.1 Agapetus fuscipes | reverse complement strand
TAGGCACTTTCTACTCTATGGTCGCTTTTTCCCCATTTCCTGTTCCCTATTTCCAGTTTCCCCATAACCCGGTCGCAATTTTTCATAAAGCTCATAATACACCAGGTAGGGGTTACCTGGACTCCAGACATCTATAGAAACATAATAAGAGTTTTAATGGTAGGTAAAACTCCCCCATTATGTGTTCTGAGAGATGTCTGGAGTCCATATTATGAGAGATCTGTCTATTATCTCCTGGTGACCGGGGACGTCTTTATTTGATATTAACTGGTTGAAATAGGGAAAGATCTTCTGGAGCTGTATGTTTCAACATCTCTTTCTGATAGTATTTTCTGAAAGTGTTTTCCTTTTTCCAGTTGCCTCTTTCCAGTATGTTATCTATTGGATTAAGTGATGCGACCGCTGAACGTGTGCTGCCGGGAGTGGCCTCTACTCCTGCTGATTTTAGCGTGTTCTTTACCCATCCTCCTATGATTGTTCTTGCAGCTGCCTTCACTTGTACTCGGGTGGTGATGAACAGGTTATAAAGATTTTGTCCTGATCTCCTTTCGCGTGATAGTTCAATCAGCTTCCTTATCCAGAAGACTGGGTTGGCGTTGTGTTCCTTGGATTCCAGAAGTCTCCGATTAGATTGTCGGTGTTTGAGGGTATCTGTTTTGATCTAAAGAATGGAATTAACACAATTGATGTGCCTTCGTCGAGAATGTTTCCTTCTGTGATATTTAGCAAGGTCAGATCGTGTACTCTTCTTCCTGAAGATAACAGAAGTAAGATTGCCGTTCTACACGCAACTTCATAGAGAGAATCTGATCGAGGAGTGTTCCTGACTAGCCAGTCTCTCACTATCTGCCGATTCCACACAGGGGACTTAGGAGGGTTGATCTTTACCATTGCTAGTGCTTTTAATGTTTTTAAATTTAATTTCACTAGGAAATCTGAGCTGAGATTCTTTTCCATCATTGCGTTGCAGAAGGTTACGATGGCTGACTTGTGTACCAGCATAGTCCTGTATGATAGTTTTTCGTTAATGAACAGTTGCGCTAGATACCTTGCCAACTGATTAGGAGATGGTGTGTTGGGATGGGTATTATTCGCCAGTATCCAGCGGCACCATCTTTGCCAAGCAGGTTTATATGTGTTGAGTGGGGAAGCTCGCCATCCTGACAGGAACAGTCTTTTCTCTTCCGCGTTCCAGGAATTTAAGATACTGTCCCCAGTCCCAATTTTCCACACTTCCATTTCCAGATCCTGAATCCTGGTGGTGGATTGCCTGTTGATGTGTTGATTAGTACTGACACCAGGTTCGGTATTTGCATCGGAGGTACGAGTGATCGACGAATTAAGTCTGGACGCCAGAAGACCCTCTGCCACCTCGGGACCACGAGTAGGTAAGTTCCGGTCGCCCCGTTTAGGTGCCTCAGGATCCTCGGTATAAGGTTTGGCGGAGGAAATATCCGACCCACATTGTAGAGCCAGTGCCGACTGAAGGCGTTTTGAAAGATTGCACATGAGTCTGTGGAGTCTCTGGACAAGTAAGTTGAACTCATGTGTGCCATGGTGGATGCGAACAGGTCTATATCTGGTACTCCGAAATGATTGAAAATGGCCTTCGTTGCTGTTGGTAAGAGATGCCACTCTGGAGGGGATCTTTCTCTTGATAGGTGATCCGCGTCTCCGTATCTTCCCGGTAGGTACTGCGCTGTTAGCGAGATTTCCCATTGGTCTGCCAGAGTCAACAGATCTCGGGTAAGATTTAGGAGTGTTTTGGATCTGGTGCCCCCTTCCTTGCGGATGTAGGCGACTACTGTCTTGTTGTCTGATTGTACCAGAATTTCGGAGCCGGAAAGGTCGTGCGCTGTGCGTTGCAGGGTTGCAAAAACAGCTAACAACTCTTTTCGGTTGGAGTGCTACTTCTTTTGTTGAACGGTCCACTGTCCTGACAGCATCAAGTCGTCCAGAGTTGCTCCCCAGGCTAAGTCTGACGCATCTGTTGTCAAGAAATGTCCGAAGGTTTCCCTGTGGATGGAACTTGATTCGTTCGCATTCCCTATCCACCACTCTATTTCTTGTAAGCTGTCCTCGGTCATTTGTATGGACCCTCTTGGTGACAGGTGCTTCAGTGGCTTGCTCGCTATCTGCAATTGTCTGCAGTGGAGGCGACCATGAAGCTGGCAAAGTTTAGTCTTCCTAGGAGACTTTCCGCCAGTTTTAAGGACCATTTTCGAGAAGTCAGTATTGCTCGAAGTGAGTGGCACAATGCCTCTTGCTTCCGGTAAGAAAGACCTACTTGGTGACAGGTGCTTCAGTGGCCTGCTCGCTATCTGCAATTGTCTGCAGTGGAGGCGACCATGAAGCTGGCAAAGTTTAGTCTTCCTAGGAGACTTTCCGCCAGTTTTAAGGACCATTTTCGAGAAGTCAGTCTTGCTCGAAGTGAGTGGCACAATGCCCCTTGCTTCCGGTAAGAAAGACCTACTTGGTGACAGATGCTTCAGTGGCCTGCTCGCTATCTGCAATTGTCTGCAGTGGAGGCGACCATGAAGCTGGCAAAGTTTAGTCTTCCTAGGAGACTTTCCGCCAGTTTTAAGGACCATTTTCGAGAAGTCAGTATTGCTCGAAGTGAGTGGCACAATGCCTCTTGCTTCCGGTAAGAAAGGAATTTGCAATTGTTGTGCGTGTCCCAAACGATTCCCAAGTACTCTAATTGTTGAGTGGGGAAGAGCATTGACTTCTGGAGATTTACATACCACCCCAGAGATTGTAGGATATCTACTGCTAGATGCGATTGCCGACAAAGATCGTCCTTGGATTGGCTCGCAAGGAGGAAGTCGTCGAGATAAACGATTGTCCGAATACCTCGTCGCCTCAGTAGTTGGGCTACCCAATTTGTAAGGGTTGCAAACATTCTGGGGGCAGATGAAAGGCCAAAGGGCAGACTTGTCATCTGAAGTAATTCTCCTCGATAGACCAGTCGCAAAAATCTCCAATGTTTCTGTGCACTTGGGAGATGAAAGAAGGCTTGCGATAGGTCTATTTTCGACAACCAATTGTTTGGCTGCAGAAACTCTGGCACTTTGTAGTGGCTATGAGTTTGAACGGAATCGGGTCCAGGAAGAAGTTTAACGATTTCAGGTTGAAAATCATTCTCGAGGAACGGTCCGATTTGGGTGTTAGGAACATTTTTGATAAGAAGCTGGGAGATGACTCCGCGGCCTCTATAACGCCGAATTCGGTCATTTCCTTTATTTGAGAGTCCATTTCGGGTGAAGGACTCGTCTGGTATAGCATTAAGGTCTTTTTGTGTGGTAATATCAGAGGGGGAATTGAGATGAAAGGTATTCTTACTCCGATTATCATCTTCAGGATGTGGTTTGGTGCTCCGAGTGACGTCCAAACCTGTAGGGAGGACTTCAAGCATCCTCTGCGAAATGGTTTCTTGTCATTTTCGTGGATGCCTCCTTCTGTCTCCTTTGAGATTTCCTGACCGTGTGTTATTCCCTGCCCTTTTTCCTCTTGAAGAGAAATTTGGAGCGTCTCTAAGGCCTTGATTGCTTTCCGCAGTGGGTCGTTGCTGCCCTCTAAAAAACTGATTCCTTTTCTGTACTGGAACGTGCGGTTTCGATGAGGTGCTGGGTTGAGGGCACTGGGTCTTCACTGACAATTTGTCGGTGGTCCCCACTCTAGAAAAAAAAGACGTGAGACTGTCTTTGCCAAACAAGTGTTCTCTCACATGCTCTTCCTTAACATGCCCTAGCACAGCTTTCCTGCGGAACTGGAGGGCCTCTGTCCGCCTCCCCCATACCGTCTGGAGGATGTCTTCCGAGACTTTCTGGTATGGCGAGTCCAGAGCGAACAGCGTTTTGACCTTTTCGAAAAGGGCTTTCCTCGCCAAGGTCGTGTCGCTCCGGGCTCCCCAGTTGACCAAGGTCTGAAGCCCAGACTGGAACTCCTCTTTCTGGATGAGGAGGGCGTGGGACATGGCTGCAAACGACCGCTCGCCTGAATAGGGGAGCTTACGTCGCACTGGCGAAGTTCATCGTTCACTGCCAGGTCGACGAACGCCGGTTCTGCCAGGTACTTTTTCTGTACCTCGGCGTACCTTACTCCGGCCCAGTTTTCACTGTCGAAGTGCTGGAGCCTTTGGAGCGCTTCGACCCTGTTGCTCTTGGCCTTGGGGTGAGCTGGTTCTTCCACCGTTGTGGCGGCTTCCTGGAAGCTCAGCAGTAGCTCTTCTTGGGCCTCCTCATTCTCTTCCAGTCCCGAAGGTTGTTAGAGGAAGTTGCTGGAAGAGTTTCCTGCCGCCGATTCAACGAGATTTCCCATAGAACTGGCGGGCCAGTCACCGAAAACTGCGTTCGTCAGCATCACGATGTGGGAAACCAGATAATCTATCCTTGGGTCCAAGACAACCCTCAGCCGTTTCTGACGCCGCGGCGGTGAACCTGATTCCGAAGTGTCATATCCGCGTTTTAGTGACGCATCACCTGAATCCTGTGAGATTTCGTCCAGAGGTTGCCCTTTATTGTTATCACAACTCATAACATTGATTTTGATGTTATATAAAGTAAAAACTCCGTTAAAATAACGAAAAACGTTTTTCGTAAATATGACAGCGTGGCATAACCAACAAAAATACGTATGCGAACTTTTAACCACCACAATATCACCTGTTTTAGTTTTTAATTGTTCACAAGGACACAAGATGGTAAAATAACACTCTTTTAAATGTTTTTGCCCAGGAATATTGTCAATTCACTCAAATTTTCGAAGGTAAAATCAACTGACATGTGACCACAAGGGGAAAATGACGCTTTATGAAAAATTGCGACCGGGTTATGGGGAAACTGGAAATAGGGAACAGGAAATGGGGAAAAAGCGACCATAGAGTAGAAAGTGCCTAAAGTGTAAAAAAGTACAAATCAAAGACCCAGGAATAGACTAAAAAACCACATAAAAGGGGAAAAGTGATTGTTTCTCTCATAATATGGACTCCAGACATCTCTCAGAACACATAATAATAATTTGTAGTTTTGCTAACTTAATTTTTTTATTCAATATTTTATTTAACACTTGAAAACACTGTAACTTTAACTCTGTCGCCATTCCGCTAGGGGTGGCCAGAACCTCTGCAGAGTTGCCCTGTTTCTTCCTATCCTTACATATCTCTTTCAATTCATTCATATCCATCACCTTTTTCATACATTTTCTTCTTTTAACAACATTTTGTTAAAAAGTATTAACACATTATTGACATAAAATAAAATGAAATGTTGAATGCACAAGTTAATTAAATGCTAGTAAAATACAAATGTACCTACAAATAAATACATAAATAAAATAAATGCAATGTCTTCAAATATAGCTATTTAAAAAAACTAAAAAAAAAAGTTTGAACATCCACACAATATTTATGATTTATAAAGTGTTAAATATGTTACATATTTTCATAAGAAATATTCAATCATAAGACTTTATTGTTTTATTTTTCTATGAATAATTTCAAACAAATTAAACAAACAATTTTCTCAGTAGGTACTAGAATCATTTGTTTGAATGACATAAATATAATTATCAACAAAGAGAAATATAAAATATTTTTATATTTTTTAGTGTTGATCTGTTAAAGAAATTATTATATTGGCTTTAAAGAGTATGATCATAATATATATAGTTGGACCATTTGTCTTTTTCTCTTATTGGGCGCCGTTTAGTGGCTGAAAGAACCCCAAGGGCGCCCATTCTTCACTTTCCTTTTGGAAAACATGAACATCTTCAACTCCTTCTTGAAACATTCTCCCAGTCTCTGTCCTCAGTTTCAGAGGTAGCTGGTTCCAACACAACGGTCCTGCTGAGCCAAACGCCCTATCCCTAAAGCCTGTTCTGCTCCGTGGAGATGGCATTTTCAGCCTGTTGATAGCATCACCCCTCACTGAACGAAGGGTGCAACGCTTACCAACAATAAGGTATTTCATCTCTTTGAGCTAATCTTTTGTTACTAAATAGTAGATTTTTAAGTACAATTAAATCTGTGGACCATACATATCTTTCACTGCGCCAAATAAAGGCGATTAGAAAGTGTCTTCGGTCAGGTGCGGTTAAGACCCTGGTGAGTGCGTTTGTGATGTCTCGGATTGATTATTGTTCAACACTTTATATGTAGTGGTCAGCCAAAGAAGCATTTCAACCGCTTTCAATCTGTGTTGAATTCAGCAGCAAGGCTCATATTCGGGATATCCAAATTCGCTCACATCACTCCGCTGTTAAAAAAACTACATTGGCTTCGTTTCCCGGAGAGGGTGGTCTACCGTGTTTGTCTGATGGTATATAAAGCCATCAATGGCTTGGCTTCACCCTATCTGACTGACATGATTTCGCCTGTTGAGATGGGTGTGAGGAGGCAGACACTCAGATCCGCGGGCAATGGTGGAATCAATTTGGTTCAGCCGCACCGTCAGATCCGTACAAATTTTGAAGACCGTGCTTTCCGTGTTGCGGGTCCGGTGGAGTGGAACAGACTGCCACCCGGAGTGAATAACTCCAAATCTGTGGGTATATTTTGCGGAGATCTCAAGACGCACCTTTTCAAAAAGTCTTATCCGTGATCGGAGAGGGCCCTTGAGGTGTGACACACACAAAAACGGTGCTCTCTTATCATGTGCAATTAAAAAAAAATAAGCCTGATAAATATCTATTGAAAAAGTTTCAAAATTGCAGTCTTTCAATTGAAAACTTTTTTATTTTCACTACATTATATTTTCATTAGGAGGTTTATTTAGTGATCAAAGATTTTTTCTGTTAGTAAAAAAATCTTAGTTTTAAAATAATACTTGGTCATAAGGAAAATGCAGTGTGTGAACTATTCAAAATTATTCTTTAATCGCGGTGAGGGCTGTGTGAATCCTGAAGTGTAGGCGAGATTCTAATGAATACTTGGAGTAATTTTTCCTGAAAATAAATAAATTTTAGCATTAGTTAACTGTGAAAAATAAAAATAACAAACATAGTAATGAACAACTTTCAGCTTTATTTTGACACAGGCAATAAAATGGGTTTTATTTCCTTTGCTTTTATCTGGGTCTCTATATTCTAACTTGCAAAGATATCCTGTCCCAAGATCTAGGGTGCCCCAAGTCAAAATTGAGAAAAATAAGCTTGTTTTTTGCAGACATGTAGGTATAATTTAAAGGAAATAGAGTGCCACAGGTTGCTCTCATTTTACTTTAATAACTCTTTGAGTTATGACAGTGCATCAACACATAACACACATAGAATATTATCTGATGGGAAATTTAACTCAAAGCAGCATATTGTGGCATGTGGTACCAATATATAAATATCCATATATGCAACTAAATGCAACTAAGCTACACATATAGTGTAACTTCTTGCCTGCGTTATCCCCGAAGGGGTCGCATGTGGCGCTTTGGGACCTATTTATTTTTACAGGTAAGGGGGCCGGCCTCACACCAACCACTTTCAGTTGAAGTGGGGGTTTCCCAGCTCCCAGGGGAGCTGGTTCTCATTTATTGTGAAGGCTGAGTAAGCCTTTTGAGATCGAACTCTTGCTCTCGGCATGAAATGCAAGCATTCTACCAATTGAGCTATCGACCTTTTTACGAGCTTGATCGTCGTCGCTACAAAGCGCTAATTCTCAATTCTCCTTAAATAATAATAATATTAGGATGATTTATTTGGTGAGCGCTGTTTTTGTGTGTATCACACCTCAAGAGCCCTCTGCGAGCTTGGTTGTCGCTGTAGAAAGCGCCAATTCTCAAGCAAGACCCAGTTGTTGTAAGGTTGGATGGACCTGTTAAATGGATAATATTCAGATTTAAATGCATGCACCCACAAGCAAAAAAATGGGGCATTGAAAAGAGTGAATCCATTTTCATAGTATGGGAGGTCCAGATATTTTCAGTAAAATTTGCTCAAATTGGAATCAAATTTGTTTTTCTGCACTTCAGCCCTCTTTTCCATAAAACAGTTTTTATTCTAAATTTTGTTTAATATCAGTCTTTACACACTACAATGTAGGTTTAATCTTGATCTTTGGTTGTGTTAATACTCCTGATGTGTGGTGTAGTAAATCTATCATTAAACAACTGTTTCATTCAACAGGATATTTTTTTTTAATATGCACCAGCAAGCTCCTGTGGAGTATGAAGGATAAGAAAATGGCACTATACCAAATCATCAACCTAAATAAATCGAAAGAATAAAACTGCAAGACTTTACTATGACGATTATGGAATAATAAACTATGTAAGTTTGATGGAAGTATCAGAGTATGACACAAAAATATTGTTCAGAAAATAGTGGCTCATAGACAAATTAACCCTAATCCAAATAATGCTTCTCTGACACACAAAACTGTTACAGCCATTTTGATAATGAAATGAAAAAATAGTGTTTTTTACCTAGCATCTTCCAGTGCTCCTATAGCTTTGTTCTTTTCACCCATGGCATTAAATAATAATCCAAGTTCTACAATCGTATAAGGAATAAGATGAGAGTCTTCCTTGATCTGCTTTTTCATGCTGAAAAGTAAAACAACATTATATTTTAAAAACTGTAAAAGGGTAATTAATGTTGGGACAATATAAAAACGCAATAAATAGAAGTATAAAAGAAATGAAAGGTTTGCTTAACAGTTAGCGTTGTTAGCATCGCTTACTTTGTATTTGACAGGCTTAGACGTGCTCAGTATAACACAACGCAGCGCTATAACGCAATGCTAGACCGGGACACTTGGCGTGATAAGTACGCTTCCTGTTTGACAAGCCTTTCAGAGCATTCAAAGACAAACTGTGAGGTTTGGCTTACCTCAATACTCAATCTTTACGCAGGATAGAAATTGTAACATTATAACAATAGACTTTATTTTATTTTTCCTTCAGGAATTAAAGTACACAAAATTAAAAAGCTATAACGCGCGCTGCAAATGCCATTGTTAAAAATAAGTTACTTACATTAGTGCCATAAAAACTGGATCATAATTTAATGTAGATTATCAAGGCAGATGAACTGAGTGAAAGCGGACTACCATGAGGCACAAGTATGAGACTTGAGGAGAAATGTGTTGGACAAGCATCGCAAACAGTGGCTGATCAAAAAGGCCAAGACGCATCTGGGTTGTCTTGCCAATCATGATGATAATGAATGAAACAATGATGATTAAAACTACCCATTGCATTATACCTATTGTGAACTAAATTTTTGTGCAAGTGGAAGTATAGATACAGTGTCTGAGTGTAATTGGTATTTACGCACATACATATTTTAAATTTTACGCAAGTTACAGCCATATAGAAATTTTTAGTGAAAAGATTGAGTAACTAGGTAGAACAAGTAGTCTAAAAAGTGAACAAGGCATATAATTTGCAAAATGGTCATAGTTTAAGATCCACAAGCAAAAAATCATAAACTGTTTAACATTTTTTTCACACCTTACTAGTATTTTATTGTTAGCAATGTGATAGGTAATTAAATCCAGTTCCTTGGGTATAAACTCAAAAGTAGCTCAACTTTCAAAATAAAAAATGCATGGAGACTTAAAAAATGTCTAATTGAACCTTTGAGTTGACTTTATTTAAGTTTATACTCAGGATATAGAGAAAGATATGATGGCACATTTTATGGTTGGATCCAATAATATGTACCTTATGACAGAATCTAGACAAAGATGAGCCTGCATATGTGCCCCAAGATGTCTCAGCACTGATCCTTTCATTAACAGCAAAAGGGCTTTATCATCAGCATCATCTACTCCAGCAGCTTCTGTCTTTTCTATAACCTAAAAGATAAACAAAATTAATACAAACAACTATTATCATTATTGTAAAGAGATGCAAAGTTTACAAACCTTACAATTTTTTCATAAAACATCCAAAAATACTCTATATTATTGCATATCATATGGAAGGTGGTTTGACTTTGAGACATGATTTGATGTTTCATTTTTTACCCAGTAAAAAGGTTTCCTAAATTTTCACAAGAAATGAAAACCTCTAAAGGTTGACAACACCAAAAGCTTCACTATACGTGCAGCTTAGTTGCATTTTCAGAATTATAAGTTGATTTAATAATCAAATACTTTGATGGCTGAAAAAAATATACACATAGTTACCTTTAATACTCTGTCTCCAACAGAAAAGTTGCTGCTAAATACTCTAAACATGTTCCACAAGAACATCATTTCAATCGCCGGTAATAATAGGCGATTTCCTGAGTTGTATTTGGCACATCGCTTTATGACAAATTTCTCCATCGGCAGTGATTTGCCTGCAATCCTCTGCTTGAAGGACGGAGCTTCCCTGAAATTTAAATAAAATCAAATCTAAGCAAGGATTCCAAAAACAATAAAAATACTTAGGAGTACCTATCAAAAGTTTATTCGTCTGTTACTTCTTTTTTTGTTAAGATGGTCTATTTTGCATTGTACTCCTATATTGTCTCAATTTAGTTGCAAACTTTGCTTGCTTTTGAAGAAAAGAAAATTGATAAGAAGTTTTACAAAGGTAAAGGGGACAAAAAAGACTGTCAGAACTTCAGACCAATCAGTCAACTCAGTATACCAGGAAAAGTCTTCTGTAAGGTGATTATAAAAAATGTGATTCTGACTACTAGTGAAAGGATTTTCGATAAACAGTCCGGCTTTATGGCCGGTAGAGGCTGTGTTGATCAGATTTTTACTCTACGACAACTTGTTGAAAAACAATTGTCGGTGAGGCGGAAGCTGTTCACGGCCTTTGTAGATCTGGAAAAGGCTTTTGACTCAGTAGACAGAGGTATGTTATGGAATGTTTTGAAAGCATACGGAGTGAATGGGGCTCTCCTAGGTGCGGTGCATGCAAAATAGTAAGGCATGTGTCCGTATTGATGGTGAGTATAGTGAGTGGTTTGAAGTTTATAAGGGTGTGAGGCAAGTATGTGTGATGAGTCCATGGCTATTTAACATAGTCATGGACAAGTGTGTCAGAGATGCTAGACTTCATGATTGTGGATTGATGATAGGAGAGAGCAAAGTGAGTGTTCTACTGTATGCAGATGATGCAGTTCTTGTATCTGATTCTGTAGTACAATCTCAAAAAAACAATTCTCTCTAGATTGAATGAAGCTTTGTTAGGTAACCATTTGAAGTTGAATGCAAGTAAGACGAAAGTATTGATTTTTGAAAGAGATGATGAAAATATTAATTATGAATTTAAAATTAATGGAATGAATGTTGATGTCGTATATGAGTTTTTATACCTGGGAAGTAAGTTTGAAAAAGATGGAAGAATGACCGGTGAATTTGAAAGAAGAATAATGAAAGGCAGGTGCGTACTGGGTGCTACCGCTAGCATCGCCAAGAACCAGAATCTTTCAAAAAATGTTTGACTGGCGGTGCACGGTGGTATACTAGTGCCCACTCTGATGTATGGAAGTGACGCCTGGACGATGAGTGAAAGTGAGATTAGTAAAGTCCATACAGTAGAAATGGACTACTTAAGAAGTATGATTGGGAAAAGACGGAGTGAGGAATGATTTTGTTAGAGAGGAATGTGGTGTAAGAGAAAGTGTGAAAGTAAAGATTAAAAGAAGTATACTTAGATGGTTTGGACATTTGGAGAGAATGAATGAGGAAAGACTGTCAAAGAAAGTGTATGCTGCAAGAATTGATGGATGTCGTGGAAGAGGAAGACCGAGAAAGGTATGGATGGACCAAATTTTCGAAATAGCGAGTGAATGGGATATCCAGAGTCATAATAAAAGGAGAGCTTGTATGAAAAAGGTTATGACTCTGGATGAATTGAAAGAAGTATGCAAGTTTTTTTTTTTTTTCATATGTTTTGTAGTTTTTTAATTTTTTACTGTTTAATTGTTTAGAGTTTATTTGTTTTATATATTTGAATGTATTAATTGCTTGTATTCCTTGACTGATAGGTTGGTATGCGGCTGACCACCCATACACTCCGTATGCTTTCAAAACATTCCATAACATACCTCTGTCTACTGAGTCAAAAGCCTTTTCCAGATCTACAAAGGCCGTGAACAGCTTCCGCCTCACCGACAATTGTTTTTCAACAAGTTGTCGTAGAGAAAAAAACTGATCAACACAGCCTCTACCGGCCATAAAGCCAGACTGTATATCGGAAATCCTTTCACTAGTAGTCAGAATCACATTTTTTATAATCACCTTACAGAAGACTTTTCCTGGTATACTGAGTAGACTGATTGGTCTGAAGTTCTGACAGTCTTTTTTGTCCCCTTTACCTTTGTAAATGGGAACAATGACTGCCTTCCTCCAATCCATCGGTACTACTCCAGCATTCACACAAAGCTTACATAATTCATACATCCAATCTATCACACATTCACCTCCTGCTTTCAACATTTCACCATTTATACCATCAAACCCAGCAGACTTCCCATTCTTCAGACGTGAAATAGACACTTTCATTTCTTCTTTCAAAATAGTCAATTCATTCTCTTCATCTATCTGTTCATAAATTCTTCTTTCACCCTGACCAAAAATTTCTTGAAAATAGTTCATGTAGAAAATAGGTAAAAAAAAATGCTCATGAGTATTATTTTTATACTTACTGCATCAAAGTGTTGCAAGTTTTCTTCTCAGTTTCACTAAGATCATCCCATATCATAAACATGGCAGATGCTTTTTGGTAAGAGTATATGGTTCGGGACCATTTACTCTTTTCCAACAGAAAATCTGAGTAGAGAAGAGCTTCACGCCAATCCAAAGACATGCTGTAAAGTAAAATACACAAGCTGAAGTAAACAAAAAATATTGTTTTGATTGTGTTCAAGAAGCTTGGTAGTTCCAAAGGGCGCCAACCTAAGAAAAATCCAGTTTTGACCAAATCATTTAAATATAAAATTGAGAAATCTTTTCACAGACCACAAGCTTTAAGAATAAACTAAATTTAATGAAGTTTATATTTTTATAAAATTTTGTGTGAAATTATAAGGAACAATTAAAGTAACAAAAGTTATTCATTTACCAGTGGATCCACATTAGTTCCCAGAAGCAAATGTGATGGAATTGTGGCCAAATATTCTGACTTTTCCATGACTTCTTATACCAGCTAATTGCTTTATCCAGGTTCCCTCTGATATACTCATATCTGGCTTTGAAGAACAAAAACCACACTCCAGTCGGGTAAATCTGAAATTGATATAAATGGAAAATTAATTACATTTTTACAAAACATGCAAACAATGAGAGCATTTGATTATTTGTATACATTGAAAATTAAAAATTCAGGTTATTTTTTATCTTATACGTACTGTCTTGTATGGCTTACAAGCTAGCCCACATTGTTGTAGACTCATATTTCAAACATTATGCACCATTTTGAGAATGGATTGGAATGCAGTGAAAGAGGTTAAATGAAAAGGCTTTCTTTCAATTGTCCATTGAAGGACCTAAAGGGCATTTGAATAAGAATAAAAATCAATCTTTTACTTACTTCTAAATACTGAGTAATCATTTTGTCACACAGATCCAAATCTCCTTGTTGGTCGGTGATGACATAGCAGATGACGAGATGGTAGCCCAGTAAAGTCATCACACACAAGACCTGGCGCATTCCCCCATCCAGCTTACAGCCAGCTAAGAGCTCTTGAAGGCCATATTTCTGTAATGAATAATACATCTATGTAAAGAGATTCTTTTTTCCAAAATTAAAATCACAAATTAATTTCAAACAAATGGAAATTTTATGAGAGAATTACTGATTTTAAGGTTTTTCTTCCCTGAAAATTCCAGATGACAACATTGTGATAATGTTTCTGAAATACAAAGCAGGTATTTGACATTTTGCATTTACACTTTTGGTAAATGTCAAAATTTTACCGATTAAAATATTACAGGTTTAGATGATAGGTTCGAAGATACAAGCATTTAAGAAAAACAGTAGTTTACCTTATCACCACTGAAACCCACAAATTCAAGGATCCGAATGATTCTTCCCGGCAGAAGTGAAATCATTAGATTGAAAGATCCCATTCCCATTCTCACGCCACTCTCAAAATGAATCTTAGACTTTTCGTCGGTCCAGTTCCTCTCCTTTAAAATAAGTGCGCATTCTCTACAAAGATATAACATTTCATTTTGAGTTTAAAATGTTTATGTTTTATACATAGTTGAAATAATAATGGCAATATGACTTACTTATAACCGTTGAAGCACTGTTTAATTTTGAGGCTTCCTTTGATCAAAGAAATCAGTTCTTCATCTTCCATAAAAGTCAATGTAGCCTTTAATAGCAAGACTTCAGAAAAACACAATTCCGCATGAGCTTCAAGGTCGGTGTATTGATCATAAGATGGCTGAAATAGTAACAAAAGATTAAATGTTACTTTTGAACAGTAAAAATTAAAAAGTGATAAAATCTGGAGTTAATCAACGAGTAAAAAAACACAATAAGCAACTGACCGGTCCGTAGTCCAGTGGTAACACTTCGGACTCGTAAATGGAAGGTTATGGGTTTGAATCCCGGCGGAGCACAAAAAAATACCATTTATATATTTAAATTTGCTCTTTGCTGGGTTGAAAAATTCATAAAGCTTTACCAAAGACCGGTCATCAAAAGGCCCATCCAGCTTTACAGCAACTGGGTCTTGCTTGAGAATTGGCGCTTTCTACAGCGACGACCAAGCTCGCAGAGGGCTCTTGAGGTGAAATACACACAAAAACAGCGCTCACCAAATAAATCAGCCTAATTTAGATGTTTAAATAAATATAAAAGGAGTTAATTAAACACTGCCACAATGTGTAGGGCTCTAATTGCTATCTGAATTAATTGTACTTGGGTAATTTACAAATATGCATTGATTGGGAAAATAAATATGACAAATAAATAAAACACTGTGAATCAGAGTACTACTTGTATGAAAAATACTGAAGCAAAAAAAAATACAAAATATGCGTTCAAATTAACTGCTTATCTCCAAGCAAGAGCAAATTTTTAAGCATTTATCTAGTGAGAAAAAAACATGAATTAATAGTTGTTTCAAAATAGAATAGCTTTTTTTCTTGTGCATTTTTTAATCAAAATAGAAACAAAAAACGCTGAAATAAAGAATTGCTACAGAATGCTGCAAAAACTATGGTAAGCCGACTATGATACATGAGTACTTTGAAGCATTTAATGGCACATACTGAGATAAAGAATTGAACATTCTACAATTCTATTTTAATCATGAGTATATAATTTTTTTGTAAGGCTAGAAATAATCAAATGTTTTCTTCAAACTATTGTAATTTTTCATGTTGGAATTTTCCAGTAATAAACTTATAAATACTGGTTTTATAAATGGCAAACTGTTAAATATAAATAAATATACATAATATAATAATGTTTGTGACTTAAACATTCATTGATAAACCTATGTATAATATGTAAAAAAATATGATGGAATATTTCACATGCCCCAAGCCTTGTAAAGAATTTCAGTGAATTATATTTTATAAATATTATTATACAACAATAGGGTGTAATTAGGTTTGATATGAACTAAGCGAGGTCATCTAAGGCTTGGAATGATATTAAATAAGAGTACCTCAAGTTAATAACACAGTAAATGTCACTTATTGCGACAACTATTACCATCTGCAAATACAAGAAAATTATATTAATTTGATTGATGGCATTTAATTATGATAATTGATTTTTCCTAATGAAACCTGGATATCACGAAAATCAGCCATCCATAAAATTTTATGCAATGCAATTTTTGCATTTGTCCTCTGTCAAAGTAAAAAAAATATTATGAAGGAGTCAATAGATTATTGGCCTTGCTTATCATTAATGAAAAGAATTGGATAAACAGTCCTGATAACAAATATTAGCAGAAATGAAATATCAAAAATTTCCAAGAGACTTTTTTGAATTGCTGTTATGCAATGAGACGGGTGATGACAAAAACAGATAAATAATTCACCAATTGATTGAAAAAATGTATTGAGCTCAGGCTCTTTTAATTTTTAGACATGTATCCAAGTTTCATAACATTTTCAAGTAACAGTTAATGGCTCACCTTTTTCACTATGGTTCCAATGCTTTCCACCACTGTCCTTCTCTTCCTGAATAAGTTGCACATGTGCATCGCATGCTTGATCTTCACACCAGCGTCTGCCATCAGTTCTCTGTCAAATGTGAGAGACGCAGATAAAAATGCAAAGACGCATTCTCCGGTGGCATGGTACATGGAAGAAGAAACCCTGAAATTATAAATAAACGGATTAAAACTTTGTATTACAACTTTTGAAAGTATTCAAGTAAACAACCGTTTGATTAAAAAAAATATATGGCTATATTGTTATTAAGATGAATACTTTTTTATGGACCATATTTTTTGTTTATACATGCGAGGTTCAAGGAGCTCTGAACCCAGTGTACGCTCAATGACATATCAGAGATGCTAAAAAAATGAATTGGAAAACATATTTTTTTCAGTTAATTTGCTACAAAATAATTATGCTTTGTCAGTAAAGGTAAATGATAATCCCACATTAATCAATCAATACATGGTTATAACCTTGGATGCACATTGAGTATGACATGTCACTTCTTATGACATGTTTCATGCTATAATGGAAAAGTTGTAATTTAGTGTAACATGACATTCTAGTACTCACAGCGTAAAGAAGAAATAATCACACAGAAAATTGAGTGAAAGAATGGTAACATTTATTAAATAAAATTGATTAGTAAATTATCCATAATAAATAATATTTTTCTGTTTTGATGCTAAGCGCATTAATTTCAATGTTGCACTTAATTGTTACAACTACGAAAATATTGTCAATTCTCCACATTTTCCCACAGCAATCTTAACAACCTGGCAATGTTTATAAATAAATAGGCAAAAAAATGCTGAGATAAAAGCTTCAACAAGAAAAGACATCATTGTAATGCAATAGATTACAAAAATCCCCAATATAAAATACCGGAAAGTTTTACTCAGCCTTCACAAGAAATGAGTACCAGGAGCTGGTAAATACCCACTTAAACTGAATAGGTTGGCATTAGGCCAGCCCTCTTATCTGTAAGAATAAATAGGTTCCACTTGCCACATGTGAAACCCTTTGGGGATAACGTGGCAAGAAGTTACACTATATGTGTAGCTTAGTTGCGTTTTTTAAAGGCACGCAGTATTCACTCGGACAGTAGGTTAAGATTATTCTTGAGCTGTATTTCATTTTCAGTCACAATAATTCGCTTTGATACATCAATTAGTTTTTTACCTCAGTTTTTTTTAATTGCCAGACTTTCATCGTCTGGTGACAGACTATCAAATTGGGAGGATGTACTCGTCAGACATGACTAATTCACACATAAAGTAAACAAAAAGCACCAAATCGTCTTAATTTATTGATTGAATCAAATTTTTTGTTCAATATGAGTAAGGCAATGTTTAATAAGGAAAATATTTGTTTTACTGGCAAGAAACCTACATACATATAATATTATTAAGATATCACAGTAAAAACTGTGTACAGACATTTTTGATAGAACTCTTTTGCAGGTTTTCTTTTGATTGCTTGTATTCGGGAAGCCATACAAATAATTCTTACACATTTTCCTCAGTTTCTATAGAAGTGCTGAACAATCTTTGGCTTACCATGGCTGCATCATATTCCTCGCTTCCACAAATTTGTTGTTAAAGAAGTAGGATATCGCAACTTCTGCTTCCTCCACTGCCCTTTTGAGATCCATTTCACCGGTTTCCCTAAAAACAAGAGATTTTTTTTTCGTAAGATAATTTGTATTTCACTTTATGTCTAAATGTACACTTACGGTGCTTTTCTTAGACATTTTAGTCGTCCGTTGAGCCCACGCTTTGACAAACTAATGATGCATTTGTATGAAGACCTGACAATCCAAGATGGCCGCAAGTGAACAGCTGATTAGTCTTCATACAAATAATACCAAAATTCGGTAGGTAAGAATGACCGTGGTGATGAGACTTCCAGCCCCTGCATCATTAATTTGTCAAAGCGTGGGCTCAACGGACGACCACAATGTCTAAGAATAGCACCATATGTGAATATTTCACTAGACAATAATCCTTAATCTAACTCTCAGTATTAACATTTATGATTCATAATAAGCGTATGTCCACAAATGGACGCGTTTCACACAAGTTTGCACTCGCATATGCTGCATGTGTAATATGCTTTAAACAAAATAAAAACCCAAATCTCAAATGAACATGAGCCCTGCAACTCTTGCCGCCCTTCCCTGAAACAGGGTCAAATTGGCAAAATGAGCAAATTTATATAGTATGGGTGGTCAGCCTCATACCAACCTAGAAGTCAAGGAGGGTAGATCTTATTCAGTAGCAAACAATATATACTCAGCTGGCATCCACAGAAAAACTGTATACCACTGATTAAATAAAAACAAGGGATTTTACTTTATAATTTCTTTTAAAAATATGTACAAAAGCTTAATAGTCAATTTACTAATCAACAACTAGTACATAAATTGTTAAAAGCGTGAGAGTTTAATAGTAAGTACACAAATCAAATAAAGGTTTTGTTTTAAGTAACTTACGGTGGTGCTTCAAGTTCACAGGCATCTTGAAACTGCAATTAAAAAGACATTTCTATTAGAAGTAAGAAAATAAAACGAGGTAAGTTTGACACAGCATCAAAATTATTGCAAATTAATAATGGTGTTATTCACACACTGCAAATCCATGGCTCACCGGCCACCTAAGTGAATTTCCTACACAAGAAAACGATGACCCGTGTATCACTTGTATCAGGTATGAATTAGATGTTTTGTGAATATATGAATATTATATACATAAACTATTGTCATAAACGTTTTAAATTGATACGAAAAAATATGTGTTTTATGCGATACTTTACAAGTTAGGAAGAAAATGAAAATACCGAAATTTGGCTTTTAGAAGATTTGCTACACAAATACAGACAGCTTTAACTTGATATGAAAGATTCTTCGTGAAAAAAAAACAACGTACTATTATTCATTTCATTTTACTAAATTAATTTTAATGGTTAAATTCATATACTGCTCTAGCACAACATTAATCACTGCCAATATTGATCTGGAAAAATTCCATAATTCAAGATAAAAAAAAATCAATGAGGATAAAGTGAATTAAAAAACCTAAATATTATGCCGAAGATTAGAAAAAATAGGCAAAAGATGATTCTTATGACTTTGTATAAGATAATAATGTATTTTTATTATTTCACATTAATTAAGTATAATATGTAAGGTGATGAATAATTAATGACATCAAAATTTGAATAATATTTTCACAAATGCGTTTATGTAATGAGAGTTTTTTTTGAGTTTACATTAAAAAGATTTGGAAAGTGAAAATAGTCTAATTTGTGTTTGAAACAGGCATTATTTTCGGTACGAAGGAAAAATGAGTTAATAACAATTATGTAAGAAATGAGAATCTCTAATTTTTTTTTTACAGAATATAATCGAGTTCATGTTAAAAGCAAATATTAGATTGTTTTTTTGTAGTAAATTAATTAAACTAACCTCGTCGGCTTCCACGAAATCGTCACCTTCGTCAGATGACGAATGGTTTGGATCGGATGCACTTGCCGTCTTGCTCATGATGCCCAAGAACAATCACAACCGAAGAGGAAAACACGACTGTGGGGCTGGCACTTCTGTAATATGAGTGGAAAAAAAGAACATCATAATATTATCCATCGATAACAACTCTATCATCACTGTCCATCAAATATAATACATAATAGCTAAATAATTGATAAAAGTACTGCATTGCAAAAGCAGCGTTCCTCAACTTTTTACTAACAAAAAAATAAACAATGAAGAGAATGGTTATATTCGATACCCATAAAAACATTCCGAGTGACACCTTAGGGAAATAATTTAGGATTGGTGAATATTGGGATTAACGTTTTCTCTAACTCAAATATTATTCTCTGAGGGATATATGGCTATTCACAATAAATAAGAACATACTCCTTCGGTAGCAGGGTAAACCCACGCTTCAAGTAACGAGGTTGGTAAATTTTTCATGCATCATTTCTTATTGACAAAAGTCAATCGCCAGCCAAGAAGACGCTTCTTATTTCGAGTCTAATAATGAGTTTTATAAATAGAATACATGACACTTCGTGTCAAGATTTTTTCATCATTTTTATGACTGAAAGAAATTTAAATCTTGTTGGAATGAAGAAATGGGAGATTAGTTAAAAAAAAGTTAAATAACAATGCATGTAAAAATCATCAACAAAGTCGTAATTTTCGTTTAGTATACAAGCTTAAAAATAATCAACACTGGAGTCGATCACGGATCTTGGGGTGAGAGCCAGTTTATTTAATATCCTATGAGTATTATAATAATTATTGTAATTACAACGAAATGACATGCCGAGTAAAAATAAATATCTAATAATTATATTCATATAGTCTATCAGAGTCAATGCCAGCTGAGAACTGAACCATCACTCATTCATTTACTTTCAGCTTTTATTGTGAGAAATATACATGAAGTAACGTAGTGTACTAATTAATCAAGAACTTGATACTTCTCTGTCAATTGAAATTAAGAGTGAAACCTGAATGGCCGAGTAAAACTTTAGTCCATGATTCATTCTGAACTACACCGGTTGATAGCTTAGTAGATAGAACGCTAGAAAATTTGGGTTCGAGTCCTGAGGTGTTAAGACAATCCAACAAACCCCTAGAATTATTGTATATATTCACCGTACGCATAAATAAAAACCATTCTAAGTTCTATGGGAAGTGTAAATAGGATTGACGAAAACGGGGGCTAGAGTTTTTCTTCTAACTTAAGTCTTAGGCCCGGTATTTTCAGCGCATAGCGACTCCATACTGAATGAAAAGGACGCATTTATGTCAATCGTGTGGGTAGTTTTGTTATTCAGTTAAAGTCACATAAGCAAACGTTGAAAATACCGGGCCTTAGTCTTGGCAGGGTATACAGAATATCACCAAAAATAAGTACCTACTCCTTAGGGAGCAGGGAAAACACGCTAATTTTAGAGGAAGGGGAAAGTAGGAAAATTTTAGAGAGGAGAGGGGGGTATGGGGGCCCCCGAGATTATTCCCGCATCAGGGCCCCCAGGGGGGTTAATCCGGGCCTGAGTGCGAGGCTATATAAAGCAAAATGAAATATTAATACATAAAGTAGAATTAGGAGAAATATAAAAATCTACCAAGAATAACTTATGTAAAATTTAAAAATGCAAATGTAAGAGGTAGCTAAAAGAAGCATTCGCTACACACATAATTATTCACAAAACATTTGATCCATATATCATCGTTTTTTTGTATGGAAAATTCATGTTAGGTGGCTGTTGAGCCAGGCTGTATGTGATTAACACCGAAATAAGCTTGGAAGAGGCTTACTTCCAGGAGTGAATACAGACAAATTGAGAAAGACAAGACAAAGACCAAGATATTTAAAATACTGTTAATTTGCCTCCGTAGAAAGCATGGAATTCGCCGATAAAAACATAGGAATATACCTAACACCAGCATAGGTATGTGATTTACATGTATTAAATTGACAAGGGTCCGATACGATACATACATATCTTTAAATTGGGTTACTTTCCTAAAGCCGTTAGTGTTTGAATTTGAATCATTCATTTACTTTCTAGCGGCTATTGCTCTCCGAATTTCGGATTTCGTGGGAGAAAGTTTTTGTAGGTCGGTTGATCTTGCTGTCGGCTGCTTTCGCTGGCGACTAGCAAAACGATATCATAATCACGGCTTAAATGCAAGACAGAATGAAACTACTACCCAGTATTGTCGGGCTAGAGAGTCATAAACAAATGCTTCACTTCTATAGGATTGTATTCGGGCAGCACGTAGGCATGTAAAATTGTAAATTATTTACTTTTTAATACGTAGGTAGGGCCAACATTCCTAAGCGTCAAGCTATCTACATAATATATTCTAAGTTAACTAACAAGATTAATTTTGAATGCATGCCCATAAGCAGAAACGTACAAGTTTACGTATACCTACACATGTTGCGTGTGCACTTACATAATAAAAAACCTAGATCTCAAATACACATAAACCCTGCAACTTTAGCCGCCATGAAAAAAGGATGTAGTCAAAATATATACAGTATACAGCTTACATTCATTTTTGATAATTTAATGTTTAGGAATATGTAGAATTATATCATAATAACTTGATAGTGGCATTATTTTTTTGAGGAAAAATGAGAATTCGAAGAAGATTTCAGAAGTATATCCCAAGACTTAAAACGGACATGCAATTTTTAATGATTGACTTAATTTTTTTTTTTTTTTTTTTTTTTTTTTTTTTTTTTTTTTTTTTTTTTTTTTTTGTGCACAACAGGTTTCCCTTATTACAGTGCACCCTCACACAGTCATTAACAAGCTGGGAGGAGCTCTTTAACTAGATCTTTGAATGATTCTAAGTTAATGTAAAAAATGTCTATGTCAGCGGAATTAATCAGAGTAACACTCCGAGTTAAGGCATGTTGTGCCATGACGTCGGTACGGGACAGCGGTACATGAAAAAGTTCATGCCGTCTTCCCCGGCCGTAGCCATCTGGCACATAAAGCTCAAAACTCTCTAACAGGGTGGGGCTGTCAATTAAGCCGTTAATGATCTTGTAACAAAGCACCTTTTTTTTAAGTCAAGTTACATATTTTATTATCATAAACAGATCAATTATTTGTTTGATGTCTACAAGTGAAACAATGTTATCTAGATTAATTTAAAAATAAAACAATTAAGCTGAAACAAAGTTGCATTCTAGGTATCTATGCAAAAATCATATCGGCGGTTAAAAGCCTATTGGGCCTAAGCGACAAAAACTAATTTGTTCAGGAGAGCAGTTTAAAGTTTGAAATTGCAGAAAAATGGGCATTACTTTTTTATTTTTTATCATATCGTTAAAATCAAAACAGCTCTGGAATTTAAAAAAAGGCATTAATTGGCATTTCTAATAATGTGATTTTACGTTGTTTTACGTGGTTTTAGCGACATCTACACGAAATAAACAAAGAGTATCGAGGACTTAGCTACATTTTATATCCTCTTACCGAGAGGTAACTCATTTAGAAAGAGCGGAAAATTTTAAGTAAGATAGCATTTATAACTCAATTTTGACCAAAATGTCGTTTATGCCCTACTTCCTTTCAAACGTCGATATGCAGCTCATATCGCGCAGATGAAAATATCAGTCTCAACTTTGATTATTTTTTATCAATTGTTTTTAAGATTGAAGGATGTTCTTGCCATTATTAATGACATCATACGAGTACATTTGATTGGAATTAAAAGTACGTTTTATATTATGCATTTTTACTTTATAGCAGTCCGAAGGACTGTTATAAAAAAAATGAGGTTTCAACGGAAAATGAGTTGTCCTGCACCAGGACATGCAAAAAAACCTAATTTGTCGAACCTGTCCGTCCGTCCGTCCGTCCGTCCGTCCGTCCGTATGGATGTATGTATGTCCCAGCCGGAACTACTAATCGCAGAGACACCAATTTTTGGATTTAGAGAATTGACAACCACAGATTTTGATGGGCCGACCAGCATGGCACCAACCTGAAAATTCAAGATGGCTGCCATACAAAAAAAACATAAAATTGCATTTTTCTCAAAAACGGCTCTAACGATTTTCTTTAAAATTTCAGTGTGGTCGTTGCTTTAATTGTCGCGAAGAAAATTTGTTATGGCAACACTCTTCCCAACCTGCGTCTATGAGTTGCCATATGAAAGAAAAAAACGATTTTGATTATCTCGAAATTGCTGGGTTGACAAAAAAAAAATGTTCTACAATATTACGCGCAATATTAATTTCTACAAAAATTTAAAGAATACTTTAAAAAAAAAATTACTTAAAGTACCGTTTACACGATCTCAAAATTTTCATCGAAAATATTAAAAAGACCCATAAAAACGCAATTTTGTAAAACTTTTTTTAGGTTCACAAGGAAGAAAAATTTATAAACTTTGTTGCACTATAATTTGTTTTTCACTATTTTGAGAATTCAAGATGGCTTCCAAAGAGGAGAAAACTTCAAATGCGATTTTCTCAAAATCGGCTCGAGCGATTTTTTTTAAATTTGCAGTAAAGTTGTTGCTTGATACATTCTTATCAAATTTAGGTATGGCAACATTTTTGCTAATCTGCGTCTATGAGTTGCCATATGAACAAAATAAACAATTGTGATTTTCTCAGAAATGAGCGTTGACAAAAAAAATAATCTTAACAATTTTATACGTAACATCAAATTCTATATAAAAATGCAATAAAAATTTTGAAAATAAAAACATAAAGTGCCGTTTACATGATATCAAAAATTGAAATTAAAAGGCTACAAAAACCCATCAGAACGCAAAAAACTTTTGTGTTTCTTAACTTTATCAGAAAAAACTTTTTTATCACTATAATTCATAGTGAAACATTTTTCAAATTTTAGAAAATTCAAGATGGCTTCCGAACAGCTGAAAATTTCAAATGAGATTTTCTCAAAAACGGCTCCTACGATTTTCTTTATTTTTTCTGCATAATCGTCATTATAATATTGCTATGTAACAACAATAACCGTTGCCTCATAATTTACTTTGTTTTGGGGGTTGCCATACAAGAGAAAAAAAAAATTGAAAATTTCTCGGCAGAGAAAGGGTTAACTAAAAAATAATGTTCCACAATTGAAAATCTTTTAAATATACCTGCATATATCAATCATTACTTTTTTCAAAAAAGTATTATAAAGTATAGCCACCATACAAAGTGACAAATTTTCATACAAGGGAAAAAAATAATTGAAAATTTCTCGGCAGAGAAAGGGTTAACTAAAAAATAATGTTCAACATTTGAAAATCTTTTAAATATACCTACATATATCAATCATTACTTTTTTCAAAAAAGTATTATAAAGTATAGCCACCATACAAAGTGACAAATTTTCATACAAAATATTATTGTAATATTTTTGGTAGCAAAACGTCTAATACCCATAAATAAACCTACAAAACAATTCGCTCAATCAATTGCTATAGAACAACAGTAAGCATTGCCTCTTAATACTCTTTGTTTTGGGGGTTGCCATATAAGAGAAAACAATATTTTAAATTTTCCCGGCAGAGAACGGGTTAACTAAAAAATAATGTTCTACAATTGAAAAGCTCTTATATATACCTACATACATTAATCATTACTTTTTTCAAATAAATATTATAAGGTGTAGTCACCGTACAAAGTGACAAATTTTAATACAAAAATAATTGTAATATTCTTGGTACTAAAACGCCTAATATAAAATACTAGGCTTACGAGTCTTAAAATCTAGTAAGTTGTACCCATATAATAATCAATCATAACTTTCCAAAATATCAATGAAAAGTATAGGTACCCACCAAACAAAGTGTTAGTTTTGATACAAACGGGATCAATGATAATACTGCAAAAAGACGATTGCTTAAAAAGATTAGCTTCATTACTTACACACAACTAAATGTTTTGTTATGAAAATTGGCTATGACCTAAACATGACCGTATTTTGTGCTATAAAGTCCTGTGCAGTCCACTGTACAATTTATTTTATATGAAATTCAAAGTATCCAAATAAATGTTTGAGAGAACAAACAAAACATCTTCATAAATACAAGAGAACTGAGAATACTACTTGGAAAGTTTTTCTTTCTCATATGGCTGACGAGTTTTTTTCTATATTTTATAGAAGCCCGTTCAGTAGATTTGTTGGTAGAACGCTTGCATTCAAAGCCAAAGGGCTGGAATTCGATGTTGATTGAGGATGTCAGAAATGATTTCTATTTTCGGTGTTTATTTCAGACCCAAAATGATAATAATGGCAAAGTTTGCTCAGCCTTCACTAGAATTAGAGAACATTTTTCTTGAGAGGAAGCCTCTATTTAAGAGGTTGGTTTAAGACCATTGAGTAAGACTGAACATTTTACCCCTAACAATAGGCACTCCACTCCTTCGGAGACAACGCGGTAGACAGTTGCACTATATATGCTGCTTAGTTGCTAGTGGGTTTTGCGTTATCTATAATAACTGCTTTAAGTATTGTTTTTTATTTCACTCTATTTTTTTAAATCTCAATTAGGTACATACATTACACAAGTAAAATCACACGATATGTTGTAGGTACTGATTCAATTTTCCAGTATGAAAGTGAAGCATGGACAGTGAACGATAGCGAAATGAGTAAAGTATGTACGGTGGAAATGAAGCATTTGAGAAGCATGACAGGAAAAACTCTGAGGGATAGAGTTAGGAATGAATGGTAAAAAAAGAATGTAATTTGAAAGAGGATGTGAAAGTTAAGGTACAAAAGAATGTGATGAGATGGTTTGGGCATGTGGAAAGAATGAATGATGATAGACTGACAAAGTATGTATACAAAGAAAAAGTGAAAGGAAAAAGAGGGAAGGGACGACCGAGAAAAGTATGGAGTGATCAGATTGAGGAGATTGTGAAAGAATGGGATATACAAAGTGAGCGTAAAAGAAGAAAATGCATGAAAAAGGTGATGGATATGAATGAATTGAAAGAGGTATGTAAGGATAGGAAAAGATGGAGGCAGCTCTGCAGAGGCTCTGGCCACCCCTAGCGGAATGGCGACAGAGTTACAGTTACAGTTACAGTATGGCTTGTATATTTAGTGTTAAATGTTAGATAAATATAAAGTAGTCGATAACAAGCAAACAACAAAAGTAAACGCAAATGAAATTGATAAAAAATAGTCATGTTGTATTTATTGTAAGAGATAGGTTACGTAAAACAGAGATTTGTAGAACCAAAATTTTATAATATGATGGAGTAGGTTATTGAATGAAATTAAAATGTGCAAAAAATATTATGGTAAAGCACCTGTAACTCTGTAACCCTGTCGCCATTCCGCTAGGGGTGGCCAGAGCCTCTGCAGAGCCTCTGCAGAGCCTCTGCAGAGGTAAAGCACCAGCTTAATCGAAGAGAGCTGGAAGTCTTCGTTTATAAAAGGACCTTGGATATCCTGTACTAGGTAAAACATTGCAAGTTCTATAAAACAAGGAGAGTACTATTAAAAATACCAGTATCATAAAGATAAAAGCACATACAAAAAGTGGTGAATTATGATCTATCGTATGAAAAAATGTCAACTATGCGTAATGAATATGGTAACAATACAGCAAGTGGTATATTAAATTAAGTGAAATGCAAAATAATTTGAATGTTTAAATAAAAATACTAAAGACGTATCATTATTGTTTGTACTATTTAAACCAGTAGGTCAACGCCTAACAGTTATCGTTATTCAGATAAAAACAAGTTCGTCAGAAATGTACTCTTAAAATGAGTGAGGAGTATTGGTATTGTTTGGCTGAGTACATTTACCAATATTTTTATAAAACTGGTCGAGTATACTAGTGGGAGAATATTTTAGAAAATAAAGTTACTACGAATGTACTTTTGAAATAAATTTATGAGAATAGGTTCGAGAAAGGGCAATTCAAGATATCGATCACGAATATTGTACTTTGAAGAGGTTTGGAAAAACGTCAATCACTCAGTGCTAAAAAGAAAGTCAATTAAACAACATCATAGCCGTAAAAAATATTTTGAACAAACTATGCAATGAATTTCTTATTTTGTTGCGGACAAATTTAAACAAATTTGTTGCTTAAATAGTTCATTTTTGGGACAGAAAATTTATTATGAAAATATATATATATATATTTTTTACAGAAATGACGAGTAGGTATCACGGACTGTAACCATGTTGATATAAAGAAAGGATTTGAAGAATGAGAGAATTTTATTGAACTTGAAAAAATATGAAAACTTCATAGATTATTGAAGTTTAAAAGTGGGTTAGTACGTTAGTAGATAAACGTTAATTTGAATTTAACGTTCCAGTAAAAAGGCACATGTATGGATTCAATCCAATTTCTGATAGAAAAATAGAAAACAAGTTTAAAGAATAAAAAGCAGGATTAAGAGTCTAGCATTCCAGCGAATGAACTTGACAAGGTGGCATCCAATTAGATACTAAAAAGTAATATAACGTATGCGTACACTTAAGAAAACGAAATGTAATTTACCAAATATTTTCCGCACAATACTCTTTACAAAAAAATATATTATTAGCTCGTGAAACACGAAAACCTTCTTTATTATTTCCTAAAAATCTTTTTATCTATTTATTTTTTTGTTGTCTATCTATAATCAATAATCTAAGTTGCAGCAAAGATATATTACATTTAAGATTCATATTAAATGAAATCCCACAAGCAGACACTTATAAGTTTGCACCTTCACATACCGCGGTGGACTTACAACATAACAACCCAATTCTCGAATTAACATAAGCCTTGCAACTGTTGCCGACCTTCCCAGAAACAGAGGTGACATTGGCAAAGTGAACCATTTGTTTACAGTATGGGTGGTCAGCCTCATACTAACCTAGAAGTCAAGGAATACAAACAATTATTTACATCCAATTAAGTACGTATATATAAAACAAACAAACACTAAGCAAAAACAATAAAACTAAAATCTACAAAACATCTATAAAAAAAATGAAAATTTAAAATTTCCAAGCCTTAGTCTTAGCCGTCAACATTACAGATCAGCCGCAATTTTTTTCGGTTCTTACATACTTCTTTCATTTCATCTAGATTCTAGAGTCATAACCTTCTTCATACAAGCTTTCCTTTTCTTATAGTATAACTCTGGATATTGCATTCATTCGTTGTGATAGATAAAATATTTTGGTATTTTTTCTTCTTATGAAATATGTTAATGTTTTTTAAAAAATATTTTAACACAATTTAAAAAATATACACTGCGGTACAGTACACCAACAATAAAAACAAAATAATGTTATTCGTGATTTTTATAGATAGACATAATTAAATTTTCGATAAGAAAAAAATAATTTACTTAATTGTACTTGAAAACATGTAAATAAGTTTTTTTTTGCCTTCATCTTTAGTTTACGAGTAGTAAACAGGATTTCCACAATACCTTATTTTTTCATCAGTTCGTTTTCTTAATAATGTATGTGCTCTTTTATTTTATGTTTTATTATTCATAATTTCATCCATATATACTCATATAGATTTTCTTCTGCAACATCATACATCATAACATCTGTACCTTACACTTCATTTGAGCTGTCTTTTGCTTTTATTTAAATTGTTTTTTTTTTTTTTAACTTTGATAGGGTTAAACTATATCATTTACATTAAGTGTATTTTTATATTTATTATACAGTTAGTGTAACTTCTTGTCGCGTTTTCCACGAAGGAAATTTCCCCCGGTGGGATTCGAACCTGAGATCTCGGCATGGAATGCAAGCACTCTACCAACTGAGCTATCGACCGGATAATCGGGCCCATTTAATCAGATTGATTATAATGTTTTGTTAATTAAAATTATCTTTTCACGTGTCGCATAGTTTATCTACTAACTTTAGATTGAAGATAAGAAATTAGTTTCTAAATATTTGGCATAATTAAGTATTCATACTTTGAAAAAATAAGCTACTGTTTATGAATACATAATAAAACATTTTAGTATGAAAAGAAAACAAGGGAGCTTATGTAAGTTTTTAGCAGTTATTCTAGGTAATGCAAAGAGCTTATAATTAATTAGTAAGGTAATCAATATACAGATTGGTTCTTTTGAAAGCCTGACAATAAACTGCTTCTGCCAGATTACAATGGTTATAGAAAATATCTCATGTTTTAAAGATTATGTATAATATTTTTACTGTTTCATAATTAAAATAAACAATGAAAATAAAATTGGTTAATAATGTTTACTAAGTAAATAAGATAATGAGAGAACAAAAAGAAGACGCAACAAAATTTAATCTCATGGGAGGTGTATGTACATACGTAGGTACATGAAATTTTGATCATAAAAAACGTGACTAAGCTTCACATATGGTGTTACTTTTTGCGTTTTCCCCGAAGAGGCCGCATACGGCGAGTGGAAACTATTTATTTTTATAGATATGGGGCCTAGCCTCCACTTCAGTTGAAGGGCGGGTTTCCCGGCTACCCAGGGGGCTGGTAGCTACTCATTTCTTGTAAAAGCTGAGTAAACCTTGCCGGTATTTCATTCTGGGTTTGAAATAAATACCGAAACGGGAAATAATTTCTGACACCCTCGGTGGGATTCGAACCTGACCTCTCGGTTCTAATCTAATCTAAGCTGCAAAGATATATATCATTTAAGATTTATATTAAATGCATTCCCACAAGCAGATATGTATAATTTCGCGCCAACACATGCCGCATGTGGACCTACAATATAAAAACCCAATCTCAAATGAACATATGCCTTGCAACTCTTGCCGTCCTTCCCTGAAACAGGGGTAACATTGGCAAAGTGAACCAATTTTTACAGTATGGGTGGTCAGCCGCATAACAACCTATAAGTCAAGGAACATACATGACAAATTACATTTTTTTTAAATCAATAAATAACAATATATACATGGACATAAAAAAACTAAATCATAAAACCAATTTCACTTTAACAATTATATATTTTCCTCAAATGTTCTCTGTATTTCATGTTTCAAATTGTTTAGATTTTTTTCACACTAGAAATCTACAACTCTAATTTTCCAACCAAAAACCTATTAAAACAGGACCAAAGCAAAATAAATAATGGATATGAAATATTTTTGGATGATAAATAAACATAATTCATGTTAATATTTCCGTCTGCAATTTTTGACCTTTTAAGCGAAACTTTTCGTTCAATGATAAAAAACAAGAAAACAAAATAAGAATTATTATTATTAATACAAAGTTTATATAGCGCCTTTTATGACAGTGTGTCACTGTAAAGGCGCTTGTCCATATGATGGGACGAAGAGGTGAGTCTTGAGAGTTGAGACGTCTTTTAAAGAGTCTCTCCAAATCCAGTTCCTAATAATAATAATAATAAAATAATCACAAAAACTCCATGCCACTTTTTTCTATTGTACTGTATCCTGCCCCGTTTCACTAGGGATGGCCGGTACTTCCGCAGATGTGTTTCCACTTTTTTCTGTCCTTGCATATATCATTCATCAGCTTTTTGGAATTAAAAAAAAAACAATAATCCAAAGCAGACTTGATACAAATAATATAATTAAAATAAATATCGAAAAACGTCCCTATTTACTGACAAATATTGTAAGTAAATACATGTTATGTAATTGTACATACTTAAGTAGATACTACAATCACCTAAGGTACTTACAAATGTAGGAATAGAGCAAAGTGCCTTTTGATAAGCTCTCATACAAAATTATCTTGGAAGGAGATTATATTTTTAATTATGTAAGAAATAAATGTTGATACAACCTAGGAATGACTTTTTCTAATATTAATTAAACTATATTTTTTCCAACTATTATTATTACTTTTATTTCAACATGTTATATTTACCTTTTTATAATCACTGATCAGTGGAGAATAAATATAAAGTATTATCTATGTTGCAAAATATATAGACATTTAAGATCCATATGCACAAGCAAATACTCGTAAATTCGCACTTTCATAATTGTTAATACAAAAAGACACAAAAAGAACTTTTTCTAAAGCTAGCATTGGTAAAAGTGAAACATTTTTTACAATAGGTAAAGGTAGTCAACTTGAAACCAAGCTTTATGGGATGGTTGATCAAAGAAAAAAATACATTCTTTCTAAGTATGTAAAAACAACAGATAACATATACATACTGGTAGCTACATAAATATAAATAAAACTTACAGGAGCAAAGAATATGAAGGTAAGTACCTATCTAATAAATTATGTTCAATATATCTACCTAAGCAGTGGGATTTTCAGCATTGAAGTGTTGTTTATATGAGATTTGGTTTATTTTAAATGTACACATGCAGCATGTTTTAGCGAGGACTTACATGCACCTGCTTGTGGGCATGAATTAAATGAGTCTTAAATGCCAATATATCTTAGCAACTTAGATTATGGAAGCTCACTAATCGGATAAAATTGAAGTATTTTAAAAATGAGCATCATTATGAAGATTTGAAACAAAATCCTCTGATAATAGAATCAAAATACAGTGAGAGAAATAAAACAAATATTTTGATTTTTTTAAGCTTCCTACCTTGTAAAATGTAGCTTCTGGATTCGGCGTATGAATGACTTTTTCTCGTTTCAGCTGAACCAAGGTATAATAAATAGTTATTTGGTTTTATAGCGTTCAATAATTTCATGTATTTATATTATGCTGCCATCAATTACTTTGTTATTGTACAAAATGATTAGCGTCACAAGACACTCGTCTAATACAGGATTAATATGTTTGAAATGTATGACACATAGCGCTAATAATAAAATTTGAAACACACAATTCACGTTATGTTATAATTCATCAGTTGGTATGGTTTTTAAGGTAAAATAACGTGGATTGATTATAATGTTTGAGTTTTATCTCAGACAGCGAACGTACCGACGTAATGTCAAAGCTGACATTTGAAAACTGAGGAAGATGATGATTATTGAAAAGTGTCTATGGTCAATGTGGGCCGTTGGTACCAACTTAACAGAGTACATGTGCGAAACCTATGCGTGGAACAAATGGTTTTACTTGGTTTTACTTACGAGGCGTTCGCGCCAGTAGGCTCTTGGCTAGGGAACCGGAAATACATGAATGGTGGTAAATTTAAATTGGCTGCAAGGCGGTAAATTTAAATATGGTCACAGTTTGAAAACATTAATCAGTAATCTTAGTATGAAAATCTTGTGGTTTTACTTAAAGCCCTTATTTTAATTGCGGCAAATTTTAATTGGCGGTAGTTTGGTAATAGAATCGTAACATTTTACATCTTTTATCTAAGCACACAATTAAAAGAGCACAAAAATTTGGCAAGGTGACATAAATAATTGACAACTTTATCCTAACCTCACTTTACACAAAAACATGACTGAAAAAAGTAAAAGACTGACAAAGTATGTATACAAAGAAAGTGTGAAAGGAAAAAGAGGGAAGGGACGACCGAGAAAAGTATGGAGTGATCAGATTGAGGAGATTGTGAAAGAATGGGATATACAAAGTGAGCGTAAAAGAAGAAAATGCATGAAAAAGGTGATGGATATGAATGAATTGAAAGGGGTATGTAAGGATAGGAAAAAATAGAGGCAGCTCTGCAGAGGCTCTGGCCACCCCTAGCGGAATGGCAACAGAGTTACAGTTACATGATATGAGTGTAATGTTTGCGTATTGAATTATTTACTTTAGTTGGTGATTTGTCGCAAAACATTTGCGAAGAGTGTAATGCTAAATTTCATATTTTGTTATTGGTTGCTAAGGATGGCGGTGATACTCATACAAGACTGTTATTATTTTATTCTCTGAGAAAAAGTTTCAAATTAAAAAACGTTCGGACCTTATTGCTCAAGGCTTATGTTTCGACCAAATTATATAAGTACTTATGCCATGAAACAAAAATAAAATTATAAGGTCAGCACGTTAATTGACATTAACAATATTGTGTCATCACCCAGCCGGGTTGCTAGAAAAAAGGCATACAAATACCTTGTATTGCTTGCTAAGGATGTCATTCCAATACAATACTGACGTTTGCTTGCCGAGAAAAAAGTTCCAAATTTAAAAATGTTTGGACTTCATTGGCTGATAAAATGTGTGGGGATTAAAAAAGATTTCGCACATTTCAATTAGAGGGGGGGGGATCTATAATAATCTTTAATCTAAATTGCAAAGATATATTAACATTTAAAGCGCATATCAAATGCATGCCCACAAACAAACACGTGTAGTTCGCGCTTACAAATTCTGAATGTGTCGGTACTTACAAATAAAATCCAAACCTCAAAAATATCTTTGCAACTTAGATTATAGATAATTATAGTTCCCCTTCCCCCCCCCTCCCTAGTTGAAATGTGCGAAGTCTTTTTTAATCCTCCACTCCCCCACACATTTTATCAGCCAATGAAGTCCAAACATTTTTAAATTTGGAACTTTTTTCTCGGCGAGCAAACGTCAGTATTGTATTGGAACTATTGGAATGACATCCTTAGCAAGCAATACAAGGTATTTGTATGCCTTTTTTCTAGCAACCCGGCTGGGTGATGACACGTGCTGACCTTTTTATTTATTTTTTTGTTTCATGGCATAAGTATTTATATAATCTGGTCGAAACATGAGCCTTGAACAATAAGGTCCGAACATTTTTTAATTTGTAACTTTTTTCTCGGCGAATAAATGTCAGTCTTGTATGGGTAACCGCCACCCTTAGCAACCAATAACAAAATATGAAATTTAGCATTACACTCTTCGCAAATGTTTTGCGACAAATCACCAACTGAAGTAAATAATTCAATACGCAAACATAACACTCATATCATGTAACTGTAACTCTGTCGCCATTCCGCTAGGTCTGCAGAGCTGCCTCCATTTTTTCCTATCCTTAATAAATAAATAAATAAATAACACTTTGGATATCCCATTCTTTCACAATCTCCTCAATCTGATCACTCCATACTTTTCTCGGTCGTTCCTTTCCTCTTTTTCCTTTCACACTTTCTTTGTATACATACTTTGTCAGTCTTTTACTTTTTTCAGTCATGTTTTTGTGTAAAGTGAGGTTAGGATAAAGTTGTCAATTATTTATGTCACCTTGCCAAATTTTTGTGCTCTTTTAATTGTGTGCTTAGATAAAAGATGTAAAATGTTACGATTCTATTACCAAACTACCGCCAATTAAAATTTGCCGCAATTTTCATACTAAGATTACTGATTAATGTTTTCAAACTGTGACCAAATTTAAATTTACCGCCTTGCAGCCAATTTAAATTTACCACCATTCATGTATTTCCGGTTCCCCAGCCAAGAGCCTACTGGCGCGAACGCCTCGTTCTAAAGGGGCTTCCACACGCTTGCCAACCCATCTCAAGTCAAGCGCACAGTGTGTCGTCTAGAACATGCTAGCTGGACAAAATTAGTCACACTGTGCGCTTGACTTGAGATGGGTTGGCAAGCGTGTGGAAGCCCCATAACATATTTTGCGTGATATTATGAGACAATATGAAATCATCATAATATTACGCATATACTCGTGCTAGATAGGTAGGTACTTATTTACAACCATCAAAATACGTTACAAAAGTTAAACCGCTATAACATACAATCCTTTCACAATAAAATAGTAAATATTCATACAATTTTTAAGGAAACTTAATCTTCTAGGTAATGGTATTTTTTTATAAAGCGTTCAAACCAAATTTTCAACCAAAAACGGGAACTGCCGTAAAGTTTTTTGGAAAATGCTCTGAAACTACAGCAGATAGCAAGAATATGTAAGAAGTCATTATTGTATAAAAATTTATGTTCTTATATTTGACGTAAAAAAATATCTTTTTTTTTTGTTTCTGAGTTATTAAATATATTGTACACAATAACATTTTACCCCCCTTTCTCCTGAACAAGAAGGGTTGGAAATACAAATTTGTAGTATGTTTATCCTCTTACTACAAGTAATGTATGTAGTATGATATATTTTTACTTTATTTCCATGGCTGATACAACTAACTTCAAAAGATCGTTTTTTATAATTTACAAAAAAATGGCCGCATTCAAAACGCTCCAGGTTTGGAATATTTTTTTTATGCAAAAAGCAGGTAATTAATATGGAACATTAGTTTTTACTAGTCTCTGCCTGGTAGTCGATGAGGTAGTTTGCACCATTTTTTGGGCCTCTTTGAAGAGGCCGCATCCAAAACGCTCCAGGATAGGAAAAGGCAGATCTGTGAAAAAATCATGTACTCGATGCAAACTACCAGCCTGACCATGTCTCTGCCTGGTAGTCGATGAGGTAAGGTTTCATACGTCTAGCTCTTAGACTAATTTGCGTATTGAATTATTTACTTCAATTGGTGATTTGTCGCAAAACATTTGCGAAGAGTGTAATGCTAAATTTTATATTTTGTTATTGGTTGCTAAGGATGGCGGTGATACTCATACAAGACTGTTATTATTTTATTCGCCGAGAAAAAAGTTTCAAATTAAAAAACGTTTGGACCTTATTGTTCATGGCTCAGATTATTAAGTGCTTCTGCCATGAAACAATGCTAATTGACATTGACAATATTGTGTCATCACCCAGCCGGGTTGCTAGAAAAAAGGCATACAAATACCTTGTATTCCTTGCTAAGGATGTCATTCCAATACAATACTGACTTGCTTTCCGAGAAATAACTTCTTAAAGGTATTGTGCCTCACAATATCATTTATTGCTTTTTCGGGGAAAATCGAAATGAGTCTTCTCTATCCCCTATCGTGAATAGACACCCAGAACGATGTTTGAGTTTTTTGTTGTTGTTGATAAAATAAGATCCAAAGAGCCGCAGGTTGCCGACTCCTGTTCTTGACAGGTTGCTAGAGAGAGACAAATAGATTTCAATCATTGACTCCATGATTTCAATACTGTTTGTTTGTGGTACTGAGCTTCCCACCACAATATGAAATCTTTATTATGCTCAACTATTGAATCGCACGTTTAATAATAAAGAGCAATAACTCAAAAAACATGAATGTTGGGAAAACGTCTTTGAAGTTCAGACACCCAGTACAACTTGTATGGGATGAAAAAGGCGGCCGATGTTTTATCTCGGTCATATTCGTCCAAATTGAACGGCTGTCGCATTCTACGCATTCTTCTCGCATTTTTCTTGCGTTTTATTCATAGAGTTATAAAGGTATAGAGATGAAGTCCAGGCCAAAATAATGTCCCCTTTTTTTTGGACTGAAGCGCTGAACCTCGATCCGCGTGCAATTTGTAATGCTCGGTTTTGGTCTCATTATTTCTCCAGCGCTCGGATCGTGAACATCTCGTTAAAAGTGGTTTTCTGTGTGAAAGGGCGCAAAAATAGGTCCGTAAAAGTAAAATAAATGGATGAAATCACATTTCACATGTAAATTTATGTTTTTAATACGCTTATTAACGTTTTATTTATATTTTGTACGAAGTATTGACAGGCGAGTGCTAGAAGAGTGCGCCTACTTTAAAGATAGTGTTCTACCGTGTGAAAGAAAGGGACAACAGCGCCCAGGGCTGTACTCGAAATAATCGAGCCTCTTGAAAAATATTTTCCACTGACTACTAAAAAACAAAGTGGCACAAAAATGATAATTTTAGGAATTCTTCGACTAATAAATGGAATATATGTACAAAAAAAATGAGGCTTAATACGGTATACTCTTGCAAAAGTCGCTATGATATTTGACAGTTCAAATTATAACAACTCAAATTATACGAAACTTAGCGAGTTTTGAAATAGTACAATAAAATACAGAATAACATTTTTTTAAATCCAATGCAACGACAGGCATTGCAAAAAAAACTTTTTTTTAAACTAAAAGTGGTTTGCAAGTGGATTCCTCGATTATTTCATCTAAATTAATGTGGTTACAATTTTAAAAGAGTCGTATTATTTTTAAAATTAAAATAATAAAATCTTTAATTGATGAGGCATTCACTTTGTAACCTTTCTATATTCTACAATCTAAGTTGCAAATATATATTTACATTAAAAACTCATATCAAATGCATACCCACAAACCAAAAAGTGCAGTTCACGCTAGGGCATGGATACCGGTATACCGAAATACCGGTATACCAACTGTTATTTTCGGTATTTTGAAACCGGTATTTGAGGATAAAATACCGGTATTTAGGTTTTTCGTAAAAAAATATCAATTATTATTGCAAAGGTGTTTAAAAACTATGCAGAACGCTCGATTTATATGGTTCACAGTGTTGTTTATACTTCAGATGAGTTTTCATATGAGATGAATCACGATTATTAGAAAAAATCATCAATATCAACTACGCAAAATTCTGCATGCTTAATAGTATCTAGTTGGTATTTAATGATATCGCTTTCAGTTGTTCGTCTAATGTTTTACTTCTACAATTAACTGCTACCGGCACGCGCGCACGCTCGAACACAACACAAGACGATACGTAAGTACGTAAGCGCTATATCATACATCTTTCTCTCTCTCTCATACATTGGATTAGTATTAAACCTCTCGCACGGTTCTTTTTGGGCATCCGGGCACTATGATCTACGCTCCACCCCTCCCTCAATCTATGACCACAAATCAAAACAGATCCCAGGTTGGCCAGATCGGAGAGGAAGAAGAAGATAATATTCAAACATTGATTCGTATTGAAATGACATTGTATGAAAATGGAGGTACTAGAGGCAGATTTTTGGACGTAGCTTACAAGTACCTCTTAAGCATTCCACCGACGAGCGTTGAGTCAGAAAGGGCATTTTCAGCTGTAAGTTACATTATGTAACAAAATAAGATCATCTCTCAACGACGCAAGTTTGGACGCGTTATGTTTTCTTCGCACGATTTTCCAACAAACGCGATCTGACTGAAAAATAAACTTAAGTTAATTGCGCCTGCGCCTATATTTTGGTTTATTTAAGAAAGTAACACAATTTGATTTTGTTTTAACTTATGTACGCTATATAAGAAATTCTCGTTGCACGATTTCATATAATTAGAGAGTAAGACTGATTTTAATACCAATTTAATTGTAATGTTTGTGCCTTTAAAACAACTTAAATAATTCTTGGATTCAATAACGTATTTTATTTAATATATCCTTAACTATAATAACTCAATAAATGGTTTTTACTGAGTTGATCAATAGTTCGAGTGTTCTTGACAAATAGCTTAGAAAACTGCTTTAATGACTTACTCATCGTTTTTGGCATCATTTAACCAGTAATTAGCAGTATTTAATAAAATACCGAAAAAATACCGAAATTTCGGTATACCGGTATTGGAAATTTCAATATCGGTATCAATACCGGTATGAAAATTATTCCGGTATTCCATGCCCTAGTTCGCGCTTACAAATGCTGAATGCTTATAAATAAAATCCTAGCCTTAAATGAAACAGGGGTGACATTGGCAAAGTGAACCATTTTTTACAGTATGGGTGGTCAGCCTCATACCCTATAAGTCACGGAAATTTGTTTTTTTAGTATTAAAATTAAATCATGTTTTCGAAATTGGTTGTACATTAATAAATTTGACTCGTCCTGTAACCATATACAACTTATATTTTGATTTTTCATAATTAAATATTAAAATATTTTTTGTTTTATTATGTATTCTTACCCTGAATCGGCTCTGGTACCATTTTTTGCAAGAGCCATGTTTTACCGTTATTCTCGTAAAAGGTCTGTACATACATGTATGGTTTTTAAGTGATTTAATATTATTGTTCACACCCATAACAAGAAAAAATCATGTTATGTATGGTGCTTTACATTATCACAAAAATAATATTTCGTAGCATCCATTGGTTTCATCCTGTGGGCAGAGCGAGACAAAAGTATATTTACCTCGCTCGTAATGTTTAAACGAGCTATTAGATGAACAATAAAGCTTTAAACACAAGGCTGAAGATGCAAAAAAAAAAAAATTTGTGCACTACAAGTTTATACCTATTTGTGATAAATCTTGTACTTTCGTTAATTTACTCTCGTTGAGTTGGGTCCATATTTGTATGTTCCTTTTGTAGGAGACACGCGGTCTATATATTAGTAAGTCAATGGTTTTATTACAAAATCTAGATTTTCCCAATTTTCGAGTTATTTCTCTTTATTATTAAACGTGCGGAACGTCGTGTGGGTTTTTGACTTTTAATTACAATAAAAAAATGACAACAAAAGCCATTAAGTAAATATTATTAATTAAAACTACCTCTTGCGAGAAGTACCTGCCTACTAATTTGCAATTTTTCAATTCTTCATATTACAATAAAAGGAAACAAAATATGATAAAACGTCTCATTGTGTTTATTTTGTGTGGCATTTGATATACTTATGAAACTTATATAATTCGTTATAGATATTTTGATTTATTTTAGCCGAAAATTACTTTTTTCAAATTATCCTACGTAAAGTTTTCATAATTTTTGAGAGGTCATGTAACAAAGGGCTGCACTCGTGGCTTTATGTCGTAATAAATACAATATTTTATGATTCACAAAATGTAGTACAACCCTGGTACGTGAGATGTAGGTATATAAAAGTTAACTTTGAAAATGGTAACTTCCCTCCATTCTTGCAGCTGTAAATCTGTAAACCGTTCTATTTCCTGAGGCGCTAAATTTCAAAATCTCCTTGTGAACTCACTTTTTGATGATGGATTTTCGAGACAACATTTTGGTTAAATTATAGAAGATATACTTTTATAAAGCTGTATTTATATTGTTATATTATAATCTTGAACTTTAACTCTGACTTACATTATCAATGTTCTTCTTTTCTCTCTCCTACTTTTATTTCGGCATTTTGATTTATTTTGGTTAGATATTTTACGCATTGAGTTCATCTATTTATAATGAAGTACTGTTAAAAAAACATATAAACTCAAACAATGATTATTGTAATTTTTTTTTCGAACTAATTTTAACAGTTATTGAAGAAGGAAATATTACATCAAAAATCTATAAATTTTTAAATACAATCTGTTTGATTAAAATATGCATTAGTTAAAACAAAGAAGAAAAAAGTTTTCTTTTGCACTGTATTTTTTTTTACATTTGTTAAAAACCATCAAAGAAACCAAACAAAATAATTGAAATGAGTCTTAATTAAATTCAGTTCAGTAGTTAAGTACATTTTTGCTAAAACAGCAAACAAGTATCTACATCATTTTTTGACCCTAAAGTAGGTAAACATAAACATTGGACAAAAATTCTTTCATATCTATGTAAATGACAAACTAGCATTAGGCATTTTTTTTAAATCTCAGCATTTTGATGAAGTCCAGATATTTTCAATCATCTTAAAAGAATTTAGGTACTTATAGAAAAAAAAATATTCTCTATAAGAAATGGGGAGTAACTTTACCTCTAGGATTTTTTGCCTCCACAAATTTCAGTGCATTGACTTGAGCAAAATCTATTCGAATCAAAAAGTACAATCTGGAAGCCGCTGTAATAGTCGTTGTTGCATATTGATTTTGGACATCGAAAGAGCTGTATTGTGAACGCAACTAAAGAAACGCAACGAAGCTGCACATATAGTGTAACTTCTTGCCGCGTTATCCCCAAAGGAGTCGCATATGACATGTGAATCTATTTATTTTTACAGGGAATTGTGAAAATAGTCTATTATTATTATATTATTAATTACTGTATTGTGAAAACTGGCATTATTTACTTATTAAGATGATAACGATGATGAATGTTTCGTTTATGCGTAAGAGTTTCCAAGTTCACCTACAGGTGGCAGTGCGTTCAGTATTGCAAGGCCAAGGCGCGCTCTACACAGCGCATGCGTGCGACTCCTCTACGTCTAACCACTAACACAAGAAAAAGCATCTCTTACGTCACTTGACTAATAGGTTGGTATGAGGCTGTCCTCCCACGGTGTAAAAACTTGGTTCACTTTTGCCAATGACACCCGGTGTCAGGGAAAGGCGGCAGGAGTTGCAAGGTTTATGCTGATGTGAGGTTTTGCTTATTTTGTAAGTACCTACCCATGAGCATGTGTAAACGTGAACTTACGTGTGTCTGCTTGAGGGCATGCATATGAGCCTGTAAATGTCACGATATCTTTGAAACTTAGATTACATTACTTGAGGCCATTAGGCCACAGATTAGTTGCGTTTTACTTTTGCTCAATAATTATCATCATTATATAGAATCCATCCACTTTTGAAACTCCACGTTCACTTCTTTCTCCACATAATATTTATTCTTAAATTCTTTTAGCCTCTAGCCTGTGCTCGTATTGCCTGCCTCCTACTCAAAGTTGCGTGGATTGCGCTTTACAGTTTGCTACAGCTGAATGGCGTCGGAGGGTCGGCTAGCTGTGGCTGGTCGTCCCTCTTGAAGCCGTTGGACGCCGCGACGCTTTCCCACGACGCTGTCCTCTCGACCACAGCTCTCCGCTCACAAGTAAGTCCCCGCTATTTCCGGTCACGGGAGCATTGTCCCGCTGCACTCTCGCTTTCCTTGCACCTCACCGGCATGCTGTGCGTAGTGCGTAAACGTCAAAATGGACGCACTTTAGTTTCTCGTACTTCCAACAATCTGTACCTAATCCAAGTAACAACAATACATTCAAATTTTAGATTCAAGTAATAATGTGTGTCCACAAGCATACAGTGCAATTTTACGCTTTGGTACACTATACACATGCATGTATTCTTCGAAAATAAAAAAATAAAAATAAAAAAAAACAAATCTCAAATGAACAAAATAATACCCTGCAACTGTTTTTTGAAATAGGGGTGACATTGGAAAAGTGATTTATCAATTTTTACAGTATGGGTGGTAAGCCTCATACTAGCCTGTAAGTCAAGGGACAAATTGTTAATAAAAAAATGGGCTTGGAGCAATAAACAAGTATGACGTAGGATACGATTCCGACGATTTTGTGAGAAACGAGATTTTCTCCAAACGCATCGTAAGATATAGTGCAACTTTTGTATAGTTCTTTTCTACCAACTTTCTCCTAACGGGTGGCATGTGGCAGCGAGAGGAACCTATTTATTCAGCCAAGAGGATGAGCAACCCTTGCCGCTACTTTTATTTTGAATTAGAAATTGAAACCGATGTGGAAATCATATTTGACAACTATATTATTACGTTATTAACTATGCAAGTGTAACCTATTTATTTACCCAGCTTATAGTTGGAGCAATGCTTGTGGTAGTCGCCTTGTACAGGTTCAGAAGAGGCAGGCGCGTGTCTTGAATAAAAACAAATATATTTCACGATAAATAATACTCTGCCCTTGCCAGAATACTTCACTAATTAATGAAGACTCAGATTTCTGCTTTCAAAACTCGCAATTCCCAACTACATTAAAATAAATTTTCAGATATATTTTTATCAAGGAATAAGTACCCTTAAATGCATGCGTATTCTTTTCGTTCCTATAATCATAATCTAAGTTGCAGAGATATATTAACAATTCAGGCTCTCAAATGCATGCCCACTAACAACCACGTTTAGTTCGGGCTTACAAATGCTAATGTGTAGGTACTTACAAATAAAATCCAAACCGCAAATGAACATACGCCCTGCAACTTTTACCGACCTTCCCTGACACAGGGGTGACATTGGTAAAGTGAACCATTTTTTACAGCATGGGTGGTCAGCCTCATATTAACCTATAAGTCAAGGATCCGCCATATTTTGACTAAAAACAACAAGTTTGTCAATGGTTGGTAATTTCGGCACTTCGTTCCTTATACCTAGCAGCTAAAATTAATCTTCAATTTAAAATCTGAATTTGGAATTATGCATAAATGCATATTTGACACGTCTTTGTTGCCTAATTTTACCTCTTGGAAGGCTCGATTTTGTTTAAATTGCTAAAATAGTTTATTTACTAATCTCCAACAATAATACGGTAGTAATACATATTGCTGTGCTGTACCCTTAGTACGAGTTGCAAAACTTGAGTTAAGTAAAGTTTACGGTAAAGAAAAGTTTATTTTCCCCAAAATCTACCGTTTTTGTTTCTTACACTATATGCACTTGGTAAAAGAGTTACAGTGATGAAGAAAATCAAGTTCAAACAAACAAAAACGGCAGATTTTGGGGAAAACCACTCTTTAATACTTTCCGTAAACTTGAGTAATGTAAAGTTTACGGCAATTATTAAAGAGTGATTTCCCCCAAAATCTGCCGTTTTTGTTTGTTTGAACCTGATTTTTATCATCACTGTAACTCTTTTGCTAAGACCATAAAGTGTAAGAAACAAAAACGGCAGATTTTGGGAGAAATCACTCTTTAATATTTTCCGTAAACTTTACTTTTCTCAAGTTTTGCAACTCGTACTAAGGGTACTGATCCCGGTTGTCGGAACGTAATTTTTTATCATGCCAGCAGGAAACAGAATCCATTTTTTACGCTCAAAACTTTTAACTGTTTCGCCACATGCAGCCAAAATGTCTTTGGTGGTACAGGATAGACAAGCAATTCAGCAGTAAAGGTGCCGGGTCTATAATCTATAATCTAAGTTGCAAGGATATATTCATTTTAAGCTCTCAGATGTATGCCCACAAACCAACACGTGTAGTTCGCGCTTACAAATGCGGAATGCGTACTTACAAATAAAATCCAAACCTCCAATGAGCATAAGCCCCACAACTTTTGCCGACCTTCCCTGAAACAGGGGTGACATTCTCAAAGTGAACCATTTTTTACAGTATGGGTGGTCAGCCTCATACCAACCTATAAGTCAACCTAATTTATTTTCATAGATAAAGAAACTAGCATACTCCAACCACCATACTTGGAGTGGGGAAGACTTTGTGGTTTACCACTAAACCACTGTCACCAAATTTATTTTTACAGATAAAGAGGCTAGCATACCCCAACCACCTTACGTGGAGTGCGGATTATCTCCAAATTGGAAACCAATGTATTACATAAATAAGTACAACACTATACATGTAACTATGTATAAACTTACCATTGGCTCGATAATTTTATTTGGTCTTATTGATTTTTTACACGCGTGATAATATAAACCAGCAGTTGTCATAACTATTCTACGCATTATCAAATAAGGTTGGACGTTTATCGTTCTAGAGCTTTTTAAAGCTGTCAGAGTGTAAAAAACTAGGGAATTTAGAACCTGGAATTTATCTGGAATTGAAGTGAAATCAAATATAGTAATGAATCGACGGAACAGCCGCCAACCAGGTGAAATAACAATAAAACTTATTGTAGTTCGTTTACTCAAATCAAACGTTCGTGTTTATACTAGCTTAGTAAATTGAAGTACATGTTTTTTCGTCCCTAGCCAGCTAGAGGTATTTTTTATAAAACCGGATTAACATTTGTGACCTGATTTAGAAAAAAATTTCAACACAGAAAAGAGCATTTTTGAAAATGTTATCTTTAAGCTCTGCTGAGAATTAAACCCACTGCCTTTCGATATCGAATGCGTAGCGTTAACCACTAGACCATGACTGGACAAAAATATAGTTGCACTCGAATAACACATACTTGTCTTATCACATTATTCATGCCATGGATGCCATTGTCAACGACGTTAGCCATGTTGAAAGCACCGGTTCCCATAGATCACCGAAGTTAAGCAACATTGGGCGCGGACAGTACTTGGATGGGTGACCGCTCAGGTACACCGCGTGTCGTTGGCATCTTGGACCGGTCCGTAGTCCGTAGTGGCAGCACTTCGGACTCGTAAATGGAAGGTTGTGGATTCGGATCCCGGCGGAGCACAAAAATATACCATTTATATTTCGAATGTGCTCTTCGCTGAGTTGAAAAATTCATAAACCTTTACCAAAGACCGGTCACTGAAAGGTCCATCCAACCTTACAACAACTGGGTCTTGCTTGAGAATTGGCGCTTTCTACAGCGACGACCAAGCTCGCAGAGGGCTCTTGAGGTGTGATACACACAAAAACAGCGCTCACCAAATAAATCATCCTAATATTATTATTATTATGGACATATTCAGCTAACCTACCTTTTCATTGTAGGTACCATCAACAATCTACTTATTTCACCCTTCACGTTTATGTTTGAAGTACTTACCCACATATGTTTTTCTATTTACTTTTACACACCTTCATTATGATTCTTGGAAATCTTTTAGTAAGCTTTGTACAAACATACTAGTCACAATATAATCATTAAATGTACTTACCTGTACCTTCAACCATTGAACAACATGAAATTATTTTTTATAATCTTTCTTAATTTCATGTCTGATATTTCTCATAGCTTAGTTAAATATTCTGCAACTAAAAAAGTATATGCTTTTAAAATGTTATTTTTTATTCTTTTGGAAAATTCAGGTATTCTAAATGATATTTTAGCCATAGACTTTTTCAGAAATTTACAAAAACCAGTTACACAATGTTTAAAAAAAGTATTCCTATCATTTCCTCGTATTACATTGTTTCTTACAACATCCTTTTGATGTTTTTCTTTGAAGTGATATTCCTTGCCAGTTGAATTCAAGCAGGGAAAGGAAGTGGTCGTCTGCTATCGGAAAAGAGAAAACTCACAAAATCGTTTGACATTGAAAGGTCAGAAAAAACTTTATTGTTTTTAAAATTTTATGTCACAATTTAGGCATTTGAATTCTGTAACAATGTTAGATTTTTGTTAAAACGCATTTTTGAAAAATCTGTTTGATAACATATTGTTTCAAATTAAAAATTAGTTATGAGATATTTTACTTTTGGGAATTGGATATTTAGTTTTATTTATTTGTTCCAAAAACCATCTGGTATCCAAAAGAAAATATTACAACAATAAAAAAATAATCTGATGGCAGGAAGCTGCCATTACATTTATTTCTGTTGTTATTGTATAAAAAACGTATACTAGCCAAAATTATGTTATATAGTTACATACCTTACCATCCAATTTAATTTTCAATAGGTTCAGAATTATTATCCGAATTCTCATGATTTTTTTTTCGGAATTACAGCCATTCCTTGTGAGTGTTTTAAAATGGAAAAGAAAAGAGCAAAAGAAACTGTTCATTATGATTACGAAAATTCTTTATGGCATAATTTAACCAACAGCTTAGATTTTAATTTATTCAAACATTTTTTTTTTACAATTTGTACCCTCTTAGGTATTTATTGAATCCAAATGTAGTTTATTATACATTGTTATCATATAATTACATTATTTAACTTTACCAATGTCACCCCTGCTTCAGGGAAGGTCGGCAAAAGTTGCAGAACTCATGTTCATTTGAGATTGAGTTTTATATTTTAAGTTCACATGTGGCATGTTAAAGCACGAACTTATACATGTCTGCTTGTGAGAATGCATTTAATACAAATCTTACATATAATATATCTTTGCAACTTACATTATATATCACAGAAATTAACGTCAAACTATACGCATTATGAGTGTCATGTTGGTTTTCAGTCTATTTATTATTTTGTATCTACAGTAATTTTTATCTGTACTTAAAGGTTTTTAATCGTTTGATTTATTTATGATGATGAAATAAATACTCAAACTGTGTAATATACATCACAAAAATGATTTATTTTTACCAAAAATGCAACTTTATTTTTCATTCTTGCATGCATTTATGTTTCACGATGTACTAGTATGTACAGGGGAATGGAATGTGTGTACTTCTGCTGAATTAAAATTAGCTAATCTGTAACACGTCTGAAAATACTCTCCAGAATGGAGAATTTTTTGTGCATCCGTTCAATTTCTCACGTTTTTAGCTTCCATGAGTGATTTTAGGCGTCTGCGTCGAGCCAGTCTGACTTTCAAACGACCTTGTCCGACCAACGACGCGGCTTATGCCTTGTACGCACAATTTCACCCTATTTCAGTGAACCGTCTGCTGAACAAATGCTCATGTAACATTGTGTATAGCTTACAGATATTGTATGAATATGGCTTGGTCATTGAAAAAATGTTTTTCTATTGTGTACCTTTTAATTCAAACCGAAATGAGTAATGATGTAAGTACTTATTGAAAGAGGAAAAATTGTGGAATGCGTTTTGGTGACGCATGATTAGCGTCATCTATTTTTAATTTTAATTAATAGTCTAAGAAGCGAATTTCATGTTGGACTTTCACAATCTGAAAAAAGTGCGGATAAAAATCGCAAGATGTCGGTATGAACTTTTTTGACATCCAACGTGAAATCTCAAGATTTGAGGACTTCCGCTTCTGTCGTCTTCACAAGTAGACACGTTTTTATATGTCTCGCGAGCGATTTGAAATTTACCGTTAAAATTCTGATCCTGTGAGTGAGTGTGTTTGTTTTACCTATAACTTGCAAGTGTGGCAGTTCGTGAACAAGGCTCATCTCCATAGGATCCTGAGAAGCGAGCATCATCTTGGACCAGAGCACAATTTGAGGTGAGTGTGGTCCTTTTGATTTTCGCTTCTTTGGTACGGGAAGTCGTCCAAAATTGAAAGCCACCTATTGAAGGTTGGCTTTTGTTCGAGAGAGAAAATATCTAGGCAGTAGCTCTAGAATTTTCATATCCCTCATTTGGAGAATACGTTACAGTTTCTCCATTTTGCTTTTTGTATTTTATATACATAACCCCCTGAGGGGCAAAACTTACAACTTGCCTCCCCACGTTTTTTCAATTAAAAAAAATCATATGGGAAAACAACGTTTTATATTTGTGGGTATGAGGCTGACTACGCATTCTGTAAAGAATATTATCTAAATGTACATCTTTGTCGATGTCTTTTCACAAAAGAGTGCCATGCTCGCTGATTTTTATTTAATATTTGTTTTTTGTTAGTTCAAATCCATATGAAAAAACTTTAAACCCTAACCAACTTAGTATGCAATAAAAAACAAACATCTTGAAGGTTAAATTGGAGATTGTACATATTTTTTCGTTTCCCTATAAAATCCACTTCGTGAATTCAATTAAGATTGAAATAAATTGTTCTCGAATGCAAGCAAAATCTTAGATTTTTTTTGATGAAGTTGGATAAACGTGATTGAAACAGCTCCTCTTATCTCAAAGATTTTTTTAATCCTTTCCTCCCTTCATCCATTTTCCTCAGCTTATAAGCCGCCTCTCGTCTCTATTACTTGTCTTCATCTTGTCTTCAATGCTTTTGAAGTTCTTGATTACTTTCACGGAAGTCTCGAAGTGGAAAGTTTCCTCGCAACTTTCTGATTTAACTTATTTCGTATTTTAATTTTAAACTCCTGAAGCCAAGTTTCTTTAAAACAAGTAATCATTCTTCACTGCCATACAATACTACCGTAAAATACCTTCTACTTAGATTCAGAGTTCATTGCCTTTTTTTAAAAAGAGCAAACTGTTTTATTTTATTTATTACCAAATTTAATAATATAATTAGTAGATAAGGAAGAAATGAACATTATTGATTAATGCATAAGTTATTTGAATTACAGTGAAATGGAAAAAAGTTAGTTGTAAAAAAAATAAATAAAAGAATTATAACTGAAGATGGTAGTCAGCTATCGAAAACGTTATTGCAATGTACTCATATAAAGCAACGTTTAATTTTGTTTTTTTTTTTCTGAAAATAATTGTGTATTTTTTACATATATAAATCAATTCTTTTTGAATAAATAAACGTGTATTTGATAATGGCTTACCACAGTGTTCCCCTTGAAAATTTTGAATTTTTCAAAATAAAAAGGTTGGATATTCTTCACAAAATCAATCAATATTATTTCATAACTATCACTATTTAATGCTGGAGTGATGTTTTCCGGGATCTGTAGCCGTGGTCTATGGGAGCTGGATCTTCCGGACGTTTCGCCCATTTCTACGATGGGCTTCTTCAGCGTGATGTATGATGATGAAGATGATCTTGATGAGAACTATGATACAAAAAAATCGTCCGGAAGCTCCAGCTCCCATAGACCACGGCAACAGATCCCGGAAAACATCACTCCAGCATCATCAGCCAGCCGTGAAAGCCTAAACCACTTATCACTATTTAGTTGTCACGCTAGGTAGATAAACAAAATATTAATTCAAAATGCAAAACATTTTCAAAATTGGAATTACAGTAAATTTGGTTTCTTGCATTTGTTTGTTTTATTTCAGACAGAAAATGAAAACAATTTTTGGAGAAGAAATTGAACATGCTTTTCCCCTTTATAAATTAAAAACATGATTCTAAAATATGCCATACCGTTATTTCTCAAGGTCTCGAAAAAAGTATGTGTATCAAGGTAATTGACTAGTACATATTTAATATTTACGCTATGCAAAACCTTATCTTTTGTTAATTTGATATGTCTGTTTGATCAGAAGCTTGCGATAATTTGATTATTTTTTATAATCACACTTGTAGAATTTATGTAATGTGCACTTTGTGTTGAGCTGCGTAGCAAGGAGTGTGCACTATCTTAAAAAAAAGTCTTATATAAAATTCGATTTTTACACCAGTTCTTTTGTGGTTTTCATAGCTTTCGCTTTATTTTAGTTTATTTAAAAGGAAATACTTATTGTGAAAAAAATGGAAAACCCGATTGTTAATGCGACTTTCGACGCACCTATGTATGTACAATCAAATATTTAAAAAACATAACTACGTAATGCATTGTTGATAGAAAAGCTTCAAGAGAAGCACCTAAATTTTTTGATCATGGTAAATGATACCCGATACCTACGTTGGTATGAGGTTAATTATAAATGTACATTAACTGTAATGACCCGTTTCACGTGCCAAAAGACTATGCCCTATGTCTTTTTTATACTATACAATTTATCATGCAAAAGGGCATAGTTTTTTCGTAATTAATATACGAGTACTTCTTGCCTTTTCCTGTTACCTGTTACCTTCAATGCCTCGTGCATTTTTACGGGAAGAAAGTGAAATACGCTTCCTATATCTTTTATTTTGATTGATATATTTATACCTCTATTTTGGTTTCGTTCGGTTTAAAAGAATTTTCCTCGATCAAATGTGGAGTGACATTTTATATTTTCCAAAAAAAAAAAAAATTACCGCAATTGAAATATCATGTACATTCATACATATTTCTTGCGCAATCAACCACAATGAACTCCATACCATAACATTTATAAAAATGTAAGCTATTATTTTATTTGCTCATTTGTTTCATCAGTTATTTTGGGTACTATCGACATATTAAATTAGGGTAAATATATTAATATATCATTATTAGGGTAAATGTAATATGCTGATAGTTACACCATCAAAGCGAATATTGTATCTTTTTCTTGCAAATTCATTTTGGGCGATTGCATTAGACAAAACCTCTCGCGCCACTTACCTTAAACTTTCGTCAGTTGTAACTTTCATTCAACCTCATGAAAATCTGGCATCTTTAACTTTTTTTTTAATTTAAGTAAAATACAGTCACCAAAAAGTCAAACAAAAAGTAGTAAAATAGAAGTTTGATATACCAGGGAATTTCCAAGAAAAAATTTACTACCCGTAAATTTTCCAAATCAAGTTTTTGAAGAAGAAATCTGTAAAATTAAAATTAAACTTGAGAAATTATTTTGAAAAAAACATTTAAAAAAAACAATAATCTACACTGTGGTTGTCACTGTCGCCAATCAGGGGTGTCCAGAACTTCTGCAAAGTTGTCTCTGTTTCATCCTATCTTGGCATCCTTTTCATATCCATCACGTTTTCATACAATGCATACTTTTAAATAAATTTACTTTGTGCATCCCAAGTCATATACACCGTTTTATTTTTGTGCACTTTATTTTTACTGTTTTTACAAAAATAGCTTTATGCAGTTCTTTTCCCCCTACAAATTTCACTTAATTACTTATGCCGTTCATTCATACAGGTACAAATACATGAGTAAAATTGAGACATTTTTTCATAATTAACCACTTCATTTTTTTTTAGAAAAAGTGCAATTATGAGTAATAGAGTATTCAACAAAAAAAAAATCGATGATTTCTTTGAATTTTGAAAGTAGCTACTTACCGTTTTCGAACACAAGACATTTCAAGGGCCCTTTTGCAAACCACCCTTGCAACCATATTCTATGCAGGACGCAATTAAATATGGGTTTTAGAATATACACTCAAAGTGGCAGTGGTGCTTTATGATGCCATTCTAATCTAATCTAAGTTCCAAAGATATTACATAACATTAGAGATTCACATTATATGCATTTTCACAAGCAGGCACGTGTAAGTTCACGCTTGCACATGCTGCGCGTGAACCTACAACACAAAAACTCAAAGTTCAAATGAACATACACCCTGCAACTCTTGCCGACCTGCCCTGAAACAGGGGTGACATTGGCAAAGTAACCATCTTCTACAGCATGGGTGGTCAGCCGCATACCAACCTATAAGTCAAGGAAAATACACAACAAGTAACATTTTTAAATCAACTTTAATCAACATCTATAATCTATAATCTATAATCTAAGTTGCAAGGATATATTCATTCAAAGCTCTCAGATGTATGCCCACAAACAAACACGTGTAGTTCGCGCTTACAAATGCTGATTATGTAATTACAAATAAAATCCAAACCTCAAATGAACATAAGCCCTGCAACTCTTGCCGACATTCCCTGAAACAGGGGTGACATTGGCAAAGTGAACCATTTTTTACAGTATGGGTGGTCAGCCTCATACCAACCTATAAGTCAAGGAATACGAGTAATAAATAACATTTAAGTATAAGAAATCAACAAAACCTTAAAAATAAATCTATACAAAAAAAGTAAAAAAATGTCTTATGCAAAAAATGTAGCAAGCCAATAAACCAACATTAAAAATCAGCATTGCAGATTAGCCGCCACTTCTTCCTGTCCTTGCATACTTCTTTCATTTCATCAGAGTCATAACTTTTTTCATACAAGCTCTCCTTTTATTATGACTCTGGATATCCCATTCACTCGCTATTTCGAAAATTTGGTCCATCCATACCTTTCTCGGTCTTCCTCTTACATCACCCCTTTAAAATTACTTGCGTATCTGGCGTAGGTACAGGGAATGATGTTATTGCTCTTTTCACTAATACTGAAAAAAAAACAACTTTCCTCATCTGAATGGGCTGTCATTTGCAAAGTTATTGAAATATAATTATCTCCTTACAACTATCCTTTTTACAACGGACTATATAAGTAGCAACTGTGTTGCAACCAGTGATCTGTGGTTGCAACATAGGTACTTTTCACGTTTACCGTTTACAAGAATAGCACAAGCGCTTTGCATCACTTTATTTTTACAGAGCAAATGGTGTGAAATGGTAGTTACTATCTCTCAAGCGCTTTTTATGACGCAAACATTGCAAATCAAACATTAGTAATCTTTGATAGTTTCACAAAAAAATAATTCATTTTTTTTTTTTTTTTGATATGTTGTGAGGGTTTTTCTTCTCTCCTGCTGATTGACACAATTAATAATATAACAGCCACTTTAATATGTTTACTTTTATTTCTTTCACAATGTATACACAATTAACCACAGCACAATAATATTCTTTATTCTTAATTACACAGGCTTGTGGCTATCCCGCCAGGCAAGCTTCTTTCTCTGTTTCTGCCTTCCTTTGTTTTCCTTTTCATTCAAATTCAAATCTCATGTTCCATTTTACCTAACAAACAAATCCATCTCGTTACAATACACCTCCTTCCTCTCATAAAAAAAAACATTCCCAATTTTTTTTTTTTTTAACAATGAGTAAATAATGTATCATAATGCTCAGCCGGCGCCACATATTTTGTTTTATTTTAAGGATAAATTTCAAAAATATGAAAATAAAAAAAAACCTGTTTCTGATACATTATTCAGTCATTAATACCTTTTTTAACAATACCAATTATTTTCATACTAAAATTAATATATTTTTTTTTAACACAAATTTCATATTCAATATTATAAACAAATATTTGTTTTTTTTTTTAAATACTTAATTCAACAATTCAAAATAATCAAATAACAATACATAATAAACATTCACCAGTTTATTAATCAATTCATTAAAATAACTTTTTTTTTTTAAATACTTAATTCAACAATTCAAAATAATCAAATAACAATACATAATAAACATTCACCAGTTTATTAATCAATTCATTAAAATAACTTTTTTTTTTTAAACATGTATCACATCTTTCCCAATATTTAAATTTATTTCAAATTTATTTTTCATTAATAAATTTATCAGTCCATCAATTTTTTTTTAAAAAAAACTTTACCTTCATATGTAATACTTTGTTTAATTTATGTTTCATACCTTCATTCATGCAATATTTCATAATTCATTCTTTCACTGATCACTTTTATATCAACTTTCACCGTATCATTCATCACCTCAAATTTTTCATACACATGAAAATATGTTTTTTTTTTTTTTTAATCTAATTTGATTATGTTTGTACTGAATCTAAAAAAGTATCCCATTTTCTTTGTTCATTTTTGTTTTGTCTGTATAATCACTTTTTTTATTTTTAACAAAACAATCTTTTTGTACATGTCCTGTACGCTTACATGAGTAACAGATTACTGTGTGTTTTTTAAAATTTCCATTTTTTATAAAACAATTTCTTTCCACATGTCCTCTTTTATTACAAAAGTAGCATACTATATTATTTGTGAAACTTCTACATTTATTCTGTATGTAATCTAATTTTCTATTTTTAGTCCAACAATCTATTTCATCATGTCCTAATTTATTACAAAAATTGCATTTTTGCATTACATTTTTCTCTTCTGTGTCATTCATTACATTTAAATTTTTACATTCATTAAATTTGAAAAATGATTCAAACTTGCTACATATTGTAGATAATTCCTCTGTATTTTTAATTTCAGATGTTGTCAGTAAAGTTGCATATTTTTCTGACAATCCATGAATTATTATGTCCATAAGTTCCTTATCGTGCATTCTTTTATTTAATAAATTATTTTTTGATTTTACCTTTAAAATATAAACAGATGCATTATCATGACCTTGTACCATATTTAAAATTTCTAACTTAAGATTCCTTTGAAAGTCATATTTTTCAAATTGTTGTAAGAATTTGGTTTTAAAAATTTTCCAATCAAATTCACAGTTAATTGCTCTGTACCAAGTTAACGGAAAATCTGTTAAAAATATAGGCATACACTCTACCAAATAATCTAATTTTAATTTGTAGACTTTGGCTAATTCTTCTAACCTTATTATAAATTCATTTGGTTCACTTTCACCATTAAAAGATATTTTTAATTTGAGAGGATCAAAATTTATGGACTCCATTGTGTTACTTTCTAAATCCTTTTTATTATTTATTTTTTTAGATTTCGTCATTTGCTGTATATTTTCAATTTATGCAATTAAAAAAAAAATCATTTCATTGAAAAAAATTTTTTCATACAAATTAAATATAACACCATCTATATATATTTATCTAAACTGATTTGAAACAAACTGGTTCATATCCATTCTTCATTCTCCCGCGACGTTCGATTTTTGAATTTCCATTCTTCTGAACGTAATGTAGGTAGTTTGAATTCTCTCACCTTCAATATTTTCAAACAGCGTTTCAAATCTTGTAATTTCTTGTTGTTAATTGTATAAGTCGATGTCTTCACTAGCTTTTAAACGTGTTGATGCTTTCACAACCATAAATCTGTCCAATTTTAATCATTTCATATATTGTATTGTTTTCAATGTCATTTGTTGAAATTGACTGTCATTTGTTTTTGTTTGTGAAAAATTTTCTTCATAGGAATTTCATTTACAGATTTTTTCTTTTACGTTGGGCGCCAAAATGTGAGGGTTTTTCTTCTCTGTCCTGCTGATTGACACAATTAATAATTAACAGCCACTTTAATATGTTTATTTTTATTCCTTTCACAATGTATACACAATAAACCACAGCACAATAATATTAATTATTCTTAATTACACAGGCTTGTGGCTATCCCGCCAGGCAAGCTTCTCCTCTCTGTTTCTGCCTTCCTTTGTTTTCCTTTTCATTCAAATTCAAATCTCATGTTCCATTTTACCTAACAAACAAATCCATCTCGTTACAATGTTTCAGTGGAAACTTTGTAGAACTCTAAATAAAAAAAATGAAAATAAACTTTGTTTTATTCTACTATTGTTTTTATTTTAATTTGTTACAAAAAACTAACAAAATAACGAGTTGACCAGTTTCGGCCTCTAGGCCATTTTCAGAGTAACTGAAATCTAAGCAGAGCTTATGATCATATTAGGGTTGCGTTTTATTTTACAGTACGAGTACCTACTAACTTTTTTTTAAATTTAAAAAATATATATTTGTGAAGAGGAATGCAATTCACCAACCTTTTCTGTCTGGCCAGAAACAGGTATTCATATCATCAATTAATAATTCAATATTGTTTATTTTAATGAATTATTAACTAATAATTACCCAATAACATCTGTTGAATCAGTGTCAATGTTTTGGTCAAATGACTAAAGCGGGGATCGAACCAACATTGTTCTATTCCAAACACGCTAGAAAGATCAGCCCACTTGGTCCCCTCGGCTATAACACCGACGATTTTGTAAGCATAATATTTTGTAAGCGAGATGAACACTTGTTTTCTTGTGTGTGTGGATGAATTATGAATCTTTAATTCTATTTATTTATCTTTGCAAAGTAGATTATAGAACCGCCAAAAATATTCTGATTAATTTTCTCTTACTTTTTGTTACGTCACAATTGCATCATCAGTAAGGTTGATATACATACTTTCTTTAATCAGGTAGATAGTTAGGTACGTATACCATGACTTACCTGATCAAAGTTACGCTCGGCTTACGAAAAAGGTAGGTTAGTACTTACAAATGTACAAGTATTTTCTTTCTCGGAAGCTATAATACTATTCTGAGTAATGCATTTATATTATTATGACTATTGCGTCTCAGTGAAACACAACTTTTTTGGATGAGTGCCTATTATTTAATTTAATAAAGTATCAAATACAGAAGGAAAAAAATACAACCTTTAGTTTGCGAAAACCATTTACCGTATTGTAGAAAAGTAAACTAATTTTACAATTGGTATAATGCAAGGTATTTGGTAAAGCAACGGTCTTGGTACAAAATTTGAAATAAAAAAATCACGGCTATGACTCTGGGTTCCTTGAGAACCACTTATACAAAATATTTGATTTATATTTTTACAAATAAACCGGCCGTGTGCAGTCACATTTTTTTAAATTTTCTGCCGAGTCCATTGTGCTCTTATGATAAACGTGATAAAAGAATGAAAAAATATCAGAATTGACTCACAATGTAAATGTGTTGATGGTTAACAGTTAAATGTTGCAGCAGGCAGCACTATACTTTTGCATGCGTGAGATTTCAGAGCTTTTTTTACTTGAGCATATTTTGTACTAAAGTTTTTTAGAACTCACATAATTTGAACTTGTGAAAGTGGAAAGTAACTTTTTGAGACGATATATAGAACGGAAGGAGCATGATATGTATTTATTGAAAACCAATGGAGTCAAAAGTCGGCATAAAGTTTTTTTTCTTTATACTGTAGAGTGTAGGTATACTGTAGAAGTGTAGAGTTTTTTTTTTTCAAAGTTAGTTTACATTTAATTACAATACACATGTGCCATTTTGTTCGTAGACTATCTGCCATCTTGTAGGTAGATACATGATCCCGTTGCTGTAGAAATTTTGGGATTTCTGATCAAGTCCCCCACTAGTTTTGATTATAGATTATTATAGTATTGTTACGTTTTTAGGGTTCAAAAGTCTTTCAATTAAAAATACTGGTCTTCTTATACAGTTGTTTATTTTACACTTTTAATAATTTATTTTCACAAAGATAGTCTCGATTATTCCATTACACTTGGTTTCTGTTCACTGATCAAGTTGGTTCTATGTAGTTGTAAAGCTCGTAGGATACTGGCTCTGCAAGCAACTTGCACCTTTTTTATACTCTTCAAAACAGTACAATCTAGATCTATATTCGCTGGACAGTTCCAGAACGGCGTAGTAATCATTATTTCTCGATGCTTCAAGTATTTTATTCAATGATTCCTACCCACACAATACAATACAGAATTCCTATAACTATAACTAATACCTACTTATTTTAAATATTTATATTTCATATTTACATAACAGTATGGTTGATATGCGGCTGACCACCCAAACTGTAAAAATGGTTCACTTTGCCAATGTCACCCCTGCTTCAGGGAAGGTCGGCAAGAGTTGCAGGGCTTATGTTCATTTGAGATTGGGTTTTTTATATTGTAGGTATGCGGCATGTGTAAGCGCGAAATTATGCATGTCTGCTTGTGGGGATTCATTTAATATGAATCTTAAATGATACATATTTTGGCAGCTTAGATTTAGATTTAGATAGTATGCCCTTGGCAGCATAACTTTCCAGACCACCTGAATGGGATGTTCGACTGGTTGGGCACAGCTGTCGCCGCGTTTTAGTGTAAAGGGAGGGAGAAAACACTACGTCACATCTCCGTTTATATTATGGAGTAGGTTCACGGTCAATTCAGTACCTTCGTATACGTGGTTGACGGATGTTCAGTGACACCTGGCGTAAAAAAACCGTCAAATTTCGTGTGATACCATTTGTCATTCTAGTTGCTAAATTGAGCGATAGAATAATAAAAGTGGCATCGTTTTACGTGAACGTGTATCTAAATCCGCAGAGATAAAAATATTTGCGTTTCGATAACGCATAGATTAAATTCTTAAAACAATTCAGGTGAGATTTGTGTGTGTGTGTTTTGAATTGTTGTGATTTTTTAACGTAAAATACATATGTAATAAGGATATAGGTAGCTACGAACGTAACTACTTTTGATTTTTCCAATCGGTTCCGGTCTCAATTGTAATTCGAATGTGTCCGACTTGATTTTTAAATTATTTTTTTTATAGCCCAGCCTTAGTACCAATGTTTTTTTTTTTTTTTTTTTTAAGAAATCCTGTGCGGGAGGCTCCCTAGATTCTAAAGACTCTAGGGGTCTATGACACTTGTAGTGCCGCAGAGGTGTATGTTAGTACCGGTATGGTTTATTCAGCCTTTTCGTGATTCTTTGAGTACTATCATTAGTACAATGAAAAAATGCAATTAACGAAAGCCCAAGATTGGTTATTTTACGTGTAAAAATAAAAGTTTTCTAATGCCAATGATACTCCTAGTTGGATAAATTGTCATAGGATACCAACTAAAATTTGAGCAAGATAATATGTAAATCCTTAGATAATTTAAATTTATTGCGCAATAATACATATTTTACCGCAAGTAAAAAATAAAGTAAACAACAAGTTGAGGAATGTTATTTTGGAATACTTTAATAATAAAGGGATGTGTGAGTTAGAAAAAGTCTATTTTTCACAACATGTACCTACAAATTTTTGTAAGCTCATATTAAAAAAAAATGCCGTTGGTATAATTCCATTTTACCGACGTTAATGTAAAAAAAGATTTAATCAATTATTTTAGTGTAATAGTTTTTATATGATGATACTTATGATGGACTTTATTTGCAACACTTCATCCTGTCTCATCTGTCGCATAAAAAAGATGTAGATGCCATGAAATATTTTTAATACCTAGGAAGAAAGCGAAATGCTTTTGAAATGTGTAAAACATTTTAGTGGAGCAATAAAACATAATAAAAGTCAAATAAAACTTTCAAGATCTGATGGTCATTTGCTTGCATTTATTTTTATTACTTTGCTACATGACAAAAAAAATATAACTTTGTACGAAAACTATAATTAGTAGGTAGGTACTTATAAAAGTTGTTTTTTTTTTTTAGTTATGATTGGTTCTACGATGGAAGTTGATGTTGTGTTTTTAAGGTTTTTTGGAAAGAAATGATTTAAAAGCTTAATCGTTAAGTGAACAATATATTTTAATATTAATAATTTTAGTTTTTAAAAATTAAATAATATTATTTACTTTTCATTCTTTTAAGGTCTTTTTAACATTAAGTCCTTGCTCTTATTTTTTATCCCATGAAAAAATATTATTCAATCACACAAGTAGGTTGGTACATATAATGCTGACCTTTCCTTTGAAAATAAATAAATTGCCATGTTAATCGATTACATAAAATTGTTAGAAATTGCACAATGGCGTACCTTTTCTCCTTTCTTATTGATACTTGATTCATCAATAATCTAAATTACATACATAAAATAATAACATACGTAGATATTCATAGATGTACACCTGTAAGCTCGCACTTGAACTTTCTATAAGTTCTCACAAAATAAATATTAAAATTCTAATGAACATAAGCTGTGCAAATTTTGCCGCCTCTAAGAGGTAGCGTTGGGAGATGACACCTTATAATGTATTTCTTTTATAAATAATTATTCAAAACAATCGGAAGCGATTCTCGATGCTTCAATTTGGAACGGATACAGTCAAATAAAAGGGTACCTATTCGGTCATTTAATTTATCTGTCAGTGCTAGTCTACATAATATATCTGTTCAATATATACATTATACGAGTATGTACTTACCAAAATAATAGATACATAGGTAGCTACCTTTGAAGTACGTTGAATTGATTTGCCACTAGCCCATCGCTAGTGTGTTGTCTAAAATGAAGGTACCTATTGGCATCGCCAATTGAATCTAATTTATAGAAAATTTTGAAGGTATAGAGTATCACATATGTACGTATATGTATCAAATCATTGTAGACTGTCTGCTTTAATCAATTTTGGCCAATTGAATAATTTTGACCAAAAAATTGTACCGCCAGATGGTTTTTAGCTAGACCTTGAAAAAAAAACATTCCGTTTCGAAGTTCAATATCTATTTTGATTTTCAATGTTTTATTTCTCAAGATTCGATCCTTTGAATGGATTCTCAGTAAAGCTTCGCACCTGATAATTATTATTGATCTTGTTCTGTATCTTGGGCGCCTCTCTTCATCTTGTTTTTTGCTTTTTTATTAATTAAATGATTTGTTAAATTTTGGATACTTTGCATCTTTACAGATTGAAAATTCATTTTTAAATATTTTTTGGTGTGAAACAACAAGGATTTATTTTCACAGTTTTGGAATATCAATGCTCAAGGGCATTGCTTCTGAGAAACAGTGCAAATATAAAAATATTTTTTCGTTAAAAAAAAAAAAATCAGTAGGTAAGGGATATTTAAATTATTTGTGTTGATTTTTTTTCATTCCGTATACACTCGAAAATGTTATTTGCACTTTATGGTGACATTAGTATGACATCATGTCACATACTTACAAACTTCTTGTAGGTGCGAATGTTTTAATAGTAGAGCACGCAAGGTAGAGAAATATATTGGTTATGACGTCACAATGGTAACTTGTCTCTTTACAATTAGCAGGGATAATGTTTTTAAATATAAACTTCTACATCGTTAAGATATTGATGTTTTATATACCTGTAAAATGTAATGAATTATTCGTGTTTCTTTTCATATTGGTTGGTTTGTGACCGTCCACTTATACTGTGAAAAATGATTCACTTTGCCAACGTCCCCCCCCTTACAGGGAAGGTCTGCAAGAGTTGCAGCGTTTATGTTCATTTGAGATTTGGGGTTTTATGCCGTATGTTCCGTATGCGGCATATGTAGGCGCGAAATTATGTGTGATCGCTTATGGGCATGCGTTGAATATGAATCCTTAATGTAATGCATCCTTGCAACTTAGATTAAAGACGTCAATATTTCCTTATTGTCTCTTTCAAATAAAAAGTGGAGGATTTTTTACACCCTGTGATCCAAGTCCTGAATGTTAGTTTTTTCATGTAATACGAGTATTATTCCCTTTTTGTGAAAATGACCAGTTGCTAGTTGACCTGTTATTTTCAGACTGCGTATCCGTGATCTCAAGAAGATTTTATTTATGTACGTTTCGCTCATATTTGCGATGCCATCTTCAGAGTTGTTGCAGGCCAAATATCCTTTGATCTGTGTTGCAGGCACTTATATTATTGTTACGAACGTATGAGTTCGTACGTGCCCTAGGCACGCTGGTTGGGGCGTGTAATGTCTCTGGTATAGTGTGAAACAGTGCTCTAGTACCATATACTAGGAAATATCTACCATGTTCTTGGACATGCAAGAATCGTCTCTGCCGCACATGTAAAAACGAGCAAAGATTCAGTGGGACAGACAGAGTCTCTTTGACTATTGTGACGCGAAGACCCGTAAGCAGAGAGTGAAGAGTATATTGTAAACGATTTTGTGAAAAAAAAGGCAATTTAATTAATAGTTATCCCAAGTCAAATCATAAAATTATCAACCTATTATCGTTTGTCATTGTTTGTTGTAGGTGCCTCAGTTTTTCCCTTGTTTTTTTTTCAGAGCCAAAAACATGACTTCAGCGGGTTTATTGAGTCAGATTAGCGAGCCGGTGAGGTCTGTGGGAAACAAGGTGACTGTAGTGGGAGTGGGACAGGTGGGAATGGCCTGCGCCTTCAGCATTCTCTCGCAGGTAAAACTCAATAATCTTAAATTCTAGTTGCTTTTATAAATAAACAAATTTGCGAAGAGGAATGCTATTTACTAACCTATTTTCCTCTGGCTACAAAAAGGTATGAACATTTTATAGTAATAATTCATTGTGTTTTGTTTTGATCAATTATTTCTTAAATAAAAGCTTTACCCTGCCCACGGGAATCGAACCAGCGTTATCATGTTTCAAGCACGCTTTCGAAATTACCGTCTTGATCCTACTTCTTGTAAGTAAAGCCCGATAATTTTACTTACCTGTGTATATATAAATATCATCCATATTTAAACAACGTCGATGCCGGTCGATAGTCCGGTCGATAGCTCAGGTGGTAGAGTGCTTGCATTCCATGCCGAAAGCTCGGGTTCGAATCCCACTGAGGGTGTCAGAAATGATTTCCCGTTTCGGTGTTTATTTCAAACCCCAAAATAAAATACCGGCAAGGTTTACTCAGCCTTCACGAGAAATGAGTACCAGCACTCTCGGGAGCTGGTAAACCTCCACTTCAACTGAAATGGTTGGCGTAAGGCCGACCCCCTTACCTGTAAAAATAAATAGGTTCAACTCGCCACATGCCACCTCTTCGGGGATAACGCGGCAAGAAGTTACACTATATGTGTAGCTTAGTTGCGTTTGCGAGTTGCGTTTGCGTTTCGATGCCAAGAAGTGAATCCAGGGATGCGCACAGCATTTCAAGTGCGCGTAGGCGTGTGTGTATCAAATGTACAATCATTGAAAACCTACTCCACGATATTTTTTTGGAATTCATAAATAGGCACACACAGCAGCAGTCTGTAATGAGAATTCACCACGGAAAATAAAGTAACGTATTTAATATTAAGTTCTTTTCAAGAAATAAATAACGTACTGAATGTGTTTGTAGCTTGTGGGAAAAATAAAATCAGAGTTAAATCAGTGCACAGCACACATTTCCTGTAGAGGCGCAGGAAATTGAATCTTTTTCGTATTTTTTTCTTTTTCATTTTGTATGAAACTCTTTATATATTTTAAGTATGTTTCTTGACTTATAGGTTGGTATGCGGCTGACCACCCATGCTGTAGAATTTTTTTCACTTTGACACCCCTGTTTTAGGGAAGGTCGGCAGGAGTTGCAGGGTGTATGTTCTTTTGAGATTCGGGTTTTTATATTGTAGGTCCACATGCGGCATGTTTAAGCGCGAACTTATACGTGTCTGCCTGGTGAAAATGCATATAATGTGAATCTTTAATGTTACATATATTTGCAACTTAGATTAGATTAGATTAGAAGTATGCGCTTTTCCTTTTGAGAAAGAGTTTTTTGACACACACTGAAAGAGAAAGAAAGGAATTGATACTTCAAAGTATTTTTTCTACTCCCATTTGGTAATTTACTAATTACAAAACGGCTAACGCAATCACAATGCTATACATTTCCACACCCGTTGCGTAATGTTACATTACGCAACTGATAACGGTGTTGAAATGAAAATGTGCGCATGCGCATTGTCAGAAATGGAACCATTTTTGAATTTCGAGCATCAACCTTGTATAAGGCTATCCTTCTAAGCGACCGATAACAAACTGTTATTGGCCGTTTCCATAGCAACCACGTTTAAACGTCAGCCATTACATGAATATTTTCAATTTATTGATAGTTCCTCCCCACTATGTTCAATCTTTGTTCAAATGAAAATGAATATATTTCATGCATAGAGTCAAATAAAATTTGTTAATAGTGTAATAATTCATCAATGGGTTTTATCAAAATACTCCAAATTGAAGCTTTCCTTTTTTCGAACAGAAGGCTTGAAAGGAAAATAATGCAAGATATTTTCACCGCAAAAAAAACCAAACTTAAACAGTTGCTTGGCTAATAGGTCGGTATGAGGTTGACCATCTATGCTGTAAAAACTTAGTTCACCTTGTCAATGACACCTCTGCTTCAGTGGTTGCAGGGCTTATGTTTATTTGAGTTTTGGGTTTGAATGTTAAACCTTATATGCGGCATGTATAAGCGCAACCTTATATGTGTCTGCTTGTGGGCATAAATTTAAAATGAATCCCAAATGTAATATATCTTTGCAGATTAGATTAGATAATCGAGGGGAATGATAAATTACACGGTTTGACAAAGGTGGGGCTTTAATTACTTCAAATAGACGAGTACAGTATAATGACTATTATTTACTATTTTGTTATTTATTTCATGGTCGTAGAAAAAGTATTGTATGCCACTGCACGTAATTAGTCTTTGTAACACTCTTGCTGTCTATTGTGCCATTCGGCTGCGCCTCATGGCACAAACTAGCACTCGTGTTACAAAGACTATCATTACTAGGCAGTGGCATAAATAACTATTTTTCTCATAGTATTCTTTTTTCCTCCTGAATAGATAGTGAAAAGGCCAGAGTTTCAAATAAGTGCAGATTATTAAAAAAAAAAAAAAAAACAAATAAGTATATGCCCCATGATATTGTAATAATACTCCACAATTCATTTGTAACTGTGAAAAATTAACAGTTATAATACATACTCTTGTTTTTTTTTCTTATGAAAATTTGTTTGCTTGAGTATTTATTTTATTGATTGTACTGAAATACTTCCTATTGTTGCTGTCAATTTGTGATGTTTTTTTGTGTATCAGAGTGTGTCGAGTGACTTGGTGATGGTTGATGTGATGGAGGACAAACTGAAAGGAGAGATGATGGATCTGCAGCATGGTTCCATGTTTCTCCGGAACGCAAGAATCAACGCCAGCTCTGGTAAGCCTTAACTTAAGTAATACAATTTAAAACTTTAGTAAAAACGCAACGCAAATGAGCTACACATGTAGTGTAATTTCTTGCCATATTATCGCCGAAGGAGTCGCATGTGGCGTTTTGGGACTTATGTTTTTTTTAAAGAAATCCTGTTCGAGAGACTCTCTAGATTTCAGAGACTCTAGGGGTCTATGACACTTGTAGTGCCGCAGAGGTGTTTACGAGCTTGGTCGTCGCTACAAAGCGCCAATACTCAAGCAAGACCCAGTTGTTGTAAGGCTGGATGAACCTTTTAGTGACCGGTCATTGGTAAAGGTTTTATGATTTTTTCAACCCAGCGAAAAGCATATTTGAAAATTTAAATGGTATATTTTTATGTTCTTCCGGGATTTAAACACTCAACCTTCCATTTACGAGTCCGAAGTGTTAACCTCTAGACTATGGACCGGTGAAAAATATAAATATAAAAGCAATGCAAAAAATGCAACATTATTTAAACCTTTAAAAAGTTTAATAAAAAGGGAATACTGTTGAAAACTTACTTTACATTAGATAAAAGTACGACGTGTAGAAAACATATTATGAACTTCCTTCGATCAAGTGGATAGAAAAATTAATGAAGGAGACAATATCACCCCTAGTGAGTAATTTTCACGATCGATCGAGGGGAGTTTATCTAATGTTTTACACTCGAGATAAAGATACCTACATTTTAATTGAAAAAAAAAACGTTTTTTATATGTTTTTAAATTAAAGTTAGGCTTAGATTGAAAATAGATAATTTATGTATGGTATTTTCAAAGTTGTATGGCGAAGTTCTTAGATTTAAACTTTTTAAAGACATAATCAACAAGGAATATTGAGTAAAGAATTCCAAAAGAAGTTACTAATACATGATGAATTTAAGGTATACTGATGCAGGAAGATGTAGATTAATCTGAACGAAATAAAACCAAGTGGAACCTATTCTGCAAGGGCTTTTGTTATCTTTCGTGGTTTAAAAGTAACAGTTTCAATAATATCTTTTACCACAGCAAGAGTGTGAAAATGAAGTATTGTTAGTAATTTCGTTGAACTTGCAGACTATGCCATCACGGCTGGATCGGCCCTTTGCATCATCACTGCCGGTGCCAGACAAAGGGAAGGAGAATCTCGTCTGGATCTTGTTCAAAGGAACACGGACATTTTCAAATTCATTGTTCCCAAGGTGAGCAAATATGATTGACTAATAATTATGCTATGATTCCTTTCCAACTATGTTTTTTTACTTATCAGTACACTGGAGTATAAAACATAGTAGTTGTTGTGGGGTGTAAAAGATCTACCAAAGTTAGCAATGCCATTGACTATCACTAGAGGCGCTGTCAAATTTGCCATACACAAATTCAACAGCGCCTCTAGTGAGTGTAAATGGAAACTTCTATTTTTTTTTACTCTCCATGACATGTGAGCATACTAATTTTTTTATAATAGGAGTACTGGACCATATTGCACAAATTATAATTGATTAGTTCAAAAATGTGGAATTTATACCCATGAAAGGAGAGCTTGTATGAAAAAGGTTATGACTCTGGATGAAATGAAAGAAGTATGCAAGGACAGGAAGAAGTGGCGGCTTATCTGCAATGCTGATTTGTAATGTTGGTTTATTAGTTTGCTACATTTTTTGCATAAGAAATTTTTGACTTTTTTTGTATAGATTTCTTTTTAAGGTTTTGTTATTTTTTATATTTAAATGTAATTTATTATTCATATTCCTTGACTTATAGGTTGGTATGAGGCTGACCACCCATACTGTAAAAAATGGTTCACTTTGCCAGTGTCACCCCTGTTTCAGGGAAGGTCGGCAAAAGTTGTCGGGCTTATGTTCATTTGAGGTTTGAATTTTATTTGTAAGTACACAATCAGCATTTGTAAGCGCGAACTACATGTGTTTGTTTGTGGGCATACATCTGAGAGCTTTGAATGAATATATCCTTGCAACTTAGATTATAGATTATAGATTATACAAATAAAACTATTTTGGCTTTGAAATATTTATTAATGTCTATCAAATGTCCAGCATTTGGAAAATCAAACTTTTAAATTAAAGTAAATGCATTGATGTATTTTATTCCTTCAACTGTTAGCTACCTGTCTTTGATTGTCTTATTTTAAATCATTTCAATAATATCATTTTAATTATATTTGATATTTTTCATTAATTTGGGGTCTTGCAAGGGGGCTTAAACCTATTAACAACTTCACTGTTTTCAACTTTTTTCCTACGACCTTGCTACATCTTATCTTTACAGCTGGTGAAATACAGCCCAAACACCATAATCTTGGTGGTCAGCAATCCGGTGGATGTTTTGACTTACGTTACCTGGAAGCTCAGCGGTCTGCCCGAGAACAGGGTCATCGGTTCTGGCACAAATCTGGACTCTTCTAGATTCAGATTCCTCATGTCTGAGAGACTTGGAGTGGCTCCGACTTCATGCCATGGCTTCATTATAGGCGAGCATGGAGACACGAGCGGTAATGATGATGATCACTTAAAAAAAATTACAAAGGTTTTTCTGAGGTTATGATTTTTTATTATTTCTATCATTTCTTATACTTTCTTATTTTAATTTTATAATTTTATTTCAAATTTCCACTGAAATATTAATGCACTTTTCAAAGTGTCCTTTCCGTTTCAGGGAAAAGTATCAAAAGTTGCTTTTAGCAACTAAGCATAATATTTTTTAGCTTCATTTAAATTTTGAATGGGTTTCAAGTAATATTTTTTTTAGAATGTTGAGTGTAGTGAAAATACATATTTACACACAAACACTTTAAACTTTAACATCTTTCATTTTTATCCTTTTATTTTTTCTGAAAGCTCTTTCTTTCATCTGTGTATTTTTATTGGAATTTTGATTAACTCAATTAATTAAAGACTATTTTTTCTTAATTTTTATTTTTTTTCGATAAAGGTAAAAAAAATAGGGGAGTTTTACCTACCATTAAAACTCTTATTATGTTTCTATAGATGTCTGGAGTCCATATTATGGGAGAGAAACAATCACTTTTCCCCTTTTATGTGGTTTTTTAGTCTATTCCTGGGTCTTTGATTTGCACTTTTTTACACTTTAGGCACTTTCTACTCTATGGTCGCTTTTTCCCCATTTCCTGTTCCCTATTTCCAGTTTCCCCATAACCCGGTCGCAATTTTTCATAAAGCTCATAATACACCAGGTAGGGGTTACCTGGACTCCAGACATCTATAGAAACATAATAAGAGTTTTAATGGTAGGTAAAACTCCCCTATTATGTGTTCTGAGAGATGTCTGGAGTCCATATTATGAGAGATCTGTCTATTATCTCCTGGTGACCGGGGACGTCTTTATTTGATATTAACTGGTTGAAATAGGGAAAGATCTTCTGGAGCTGTATGTTTCAACATCTCTTTCTGATAGTATTTTCTGAAAGTGTTTTCCTTTTTCCAGTTGCCTCTTTCCAGTATGTTATCTATTGGATTAAGTGATGCGACCGCTGAACGTGTGCTGCCGGGAGTGGCCTCTACTCCTGCTGATTTTAGCGTGTTCTTTACCCATCCTCCTATGATTGTTCTTGCAGCTGCCTTCACTTGTACTCGGGTGCTGATGAACAGGTTATAAAGATTTTGTCCTGATCTCCTTTCGCGTGATAGTTCAATCAGCTTCCTTATCCAGAAGACTGGGTTGACGTTGTGTTCCTTGGATTCCAGAAGTCTCCGATTAGATTGTCGGTGTTTGAGGGTATCTGTTTTTGATCTAAAGAATGGAATTAACACAATTGATGTGCCTTCGTCGAGAATGTTTCCTTCTGTGATATTTAGCAAGGTCAGATCGTGTACTCTTCTTCCTGAAGATAACAGAAGTAAGATTGCCGTTCTACACGCAACTTCATAGAGAGAATCTGATCGAGGAGTGTTCCTGACTAGCCAGTCTCTCACTATCTGCCGATTCCACACAGGGGACTTAGGAGGGGTGATCTTTACCATTGCTAGTGCTTTTAATGTTTTTAAATTTAATTTCACTAGGAAATCTGAGCTGAGATTATTTTCCATCATTGCGTTGCAGAAGGTTACGATGGCTGACTTGTGTACCAGCATAGTTCTGTATGATAGTTTTTCGTTAATGAACAGTTGCACTAGATACCTTGCCAATTGATTAGGAGATGGTGTGTTGGGATGGGTATTATTCGCCAGTATCCAGCGGCACCATCTTTGCCAAGCAGGTTTATATGTGTTGAGTGGGGAAGCTCGCCATCCTGACAGGAACAGTCTTTTCTCTTCCGCGTTCCAGGAATTTAAGATACTGTCCCCAGTCCCAATTTTCCACACTTCCATTTCCAGATCCTGAATCCTGGGTGGTGGATTGCCTGTTGATGTGTTGATTAGTACTGACACCAGGTTCGGTATTTGCATCGGAGGTACGAGTGATCGACGAATTAAGTCTGGACGCCAGAAGACCCTCTGCCACCTCGGGACCACGAGTAGGTAAGTTCCGGTCGCCCCGTTTAGGTGCCTCAGGATCCTCGGTATAAGGTTTGGCGGAGGAAATATCCGACCCACATTGTAGAGCCAGTGCCGACTGAAGGCGTTTTGAAAGATTGCGCATGAGTCTGTGGAGTCTCTGGACACGTAAGTTGAACTCATGTGTGCCATGGTGGATGCGAACAGGTCTATATCTGGTACTCCGAAATATTGAAAATGGCCTTCGTTGCTGTTGGTAAGAGATGCCACTCTGGAGGGGATCTTCCTCTTGATAGGTGATCCGCGTCTCCGTATCTTCCCGGTAGGTACTGCGCTGTTAGCGAGATTTCCCATTGGTCTGCCAGAGTCAACAGATCTCGAGTAAGATTTAGGAGTGTTTTGGATCTGGTGCCCCCTTCCTTGCGGATGTAGGCGACTACTGTCGTGTTGTCTGAATGTACCAGAATTTCGGAGCCGGAAAGGTCGTGCGCTGTGCGTTGCAGGGTTGCAAAAACAGCGAACAACTCTTTTCGGTTGGAGTGCTACTTCTTTTGTTGAACGGTCCACTGTCCTGACAGCATCAAGTCGTCCAGAGTTGCTCCCCAAGCTAAGTCTGACGCATCTGTTGTCAAGAAATGTCCGAAGGTTTCCCTGTGGATGGAACTTGATTCGTTCGCATTCCCTATCCACCACTCTATTTCTTGTAAGCTGTCCTCGGTCATTTGTATGGACCCTCTTGGTGACAGGTGCTTCAGTGGCTTGCTCGCTATCTGCAATTGTCTGCAGTGGAGGCGACCATGAAGCTGGCAAAGTTTAGTCTTCCTAGGAGACTTTCCGCCAGTTTTAAGGACCATTTTCGAGAAGTCAGTATTGCTCGAAGTGAGTGGCACAATGCCTCTTGCTTCCGGTAAGAAAGACCTACTTGGTGACAGGTGCTTCAGTGGCCTGCTCGCTATCTGCAATTGTCTGCAGTGGAGGCGACCATGAAGCTGGCAAAGTTTAGTCTTCCTAGGAGACTTTCCGCCAGTTTTAAGGACCATTTTCGAGAAGTCAGTATTGCTCGAAGTGAGTGGCACAATGCCTCTTGCTTCCGGTAAGAAAGACCTACTTGGTGACAGGTGCTTCAGTGGCCTGCTCGCTATCTGCAATTGTCTGCAGTGGAGGCGACCATGAAGCTGGCAAAGTTTAGTCTTCCTGGGAGACTTTCCGCCAGTTTTAAGGACCATTTTCGAGAAGTCAGTATTGCTCGAAGTGAGTGGCACAATGCCTCTTGCTTCCGGTAAGAAAGGAATTTGCAATTGTTGTGCGTGTCCCAAACGATTCCCAAGTACTCTAATTGTTGAGTGGGGAAGAGCACTGACTTCTGGAGATTTACATACCACCCCAGAGATTGTAGGATATCTACTGCTAGATGCGATTGCCGACAAAGATCGTCCTTGGATTGGCTCGCAAGGAGGAAGTCGTCGAGATAAACGATTGTCCGAATACCTCGTCGCCTCAGTAGTTGGGCTACCCAATTTGTAAGGGTTGCAAACATTCTGGGGGCAGATGAAAGGCCAAAGGGCAGACTTGTCATCTGAAGTAATTCTCCTCGATAGACCAGTCGCAAAAATCTCCAATGTTTCTGTGCACTTGGGAGATGAAAGAAGGCTTGCGATAGGTCTATTTTCGACAACCAATTGTTTGGCTGCAGAAACTCTGGCACTTTGTAGTGGCTATGAGTTTGAACGGAACCGGGTCCAGGAAGAAGTTTAACGATTTCAGGTTGAAAATCATTCTCGAGGAACTGTCCGATTTGGGTGTTAGGAACATTTTTGATAAGAAGCTGGGAGATGACTCCGCGGCCTCTATAACGCCGAATTCCGTCATTTCCTTTATTTGAGAGTCCATTTCGGGTGAAGGACTCGTCTGGTATAGCATTAAGGTCTTTTTGTGTGGTAATATCAGAGGGGGAATTGAGATGAAAGGTATTCTTACTCCGATTATCATCTTCAGGATGTGGTTTGGTGCTCCGAGTGACGTCCAAACCTGTAGGGAGGACTTCAAGCATCCTCTGCGAAATGGTTTCTTGTCATTTTCGTGGATGCCTCCGTCTGTCTCCTTTGAGATTTCCTGACCGTGTGTTATTCCCTGCCCTTTTTCCTCTTGAAGAGAAATTTGGAGCGTCTCTAAGGCCTCGATTGCTTTCCGCAGTGGGTCGTTGCTGCCCTCTAAAAAACTGATTCCTTTTCTGTACTGGAACGTGCGGTTTCGATGAGGTGCTGGGTTGAGGGCACTGGGTCTTCACTGACAATTTGTCGGTGGTCCCCACTCTAGAGAAAAAAGACGTGAGACTGTCTTTGCCAAACAAGTGTTCGGTACTCGGCGGGAATTTGTTTAACCCCTCTCACATGCTCTTCCTTAACATGCCCTAGCACAGCTTTCCTGCGGAACTGGAGGGCCTCTGTCCGCCTCCCCCATACCGTCTGGAGGATGTCTTCCGAGACTTTCTGGTATGGCGAGTCCAGAGCGAACAGCGTTTTGACCTTTTCGAAAAGGGCTTTCCTCGCCAAGGTCGTGTCGCTCCGGGCTCCCCAGTTGACCAAGGTCTGAAGCCCAGACTGGAACTCCTCTTTCTGGATGAGGAGGGCGTGGGACATGGCTGCAAACGACCGCTCGCCTGAATAGGGGAGCTTACGTCGCACTGGCTAAGTTCATCGTTCACTGCCAGGTCGACGAACGCCGGTTCTGCCAGGTACTTTTTCTGTACCTCGGCGTACCTTACTCCGGCCCAGTTTTCACTGTCGAAGTGCTGGAGCCTTTGGAGCGCTTCGACCCTGTTGCTCTTGGCCTTGGGGTGAGCTGGTTCTTCCACCGTTGTGGCGGCTTCCTGGAAGCTCAGCAGTAGCTCTTCCTGGGCCTCCTCATTCTCTTCCAGTCCCGAAGGTTGTTAGAGGAAGTTGCTGGAAGAGTTTCCTGCCGCCGATTCAACGAGATTTCCCATAGAACTGGCGGGCCAGTCACCGAAAACTGCGTTCGTCAGCATCACGATGTGGGAAACCAGATAATCTATCCTTGGGTCCAAGACAACCCTCAGCCGTTTCTGACGCCGCGGCGGTGAACCTGATTCCGAAGTGTCGTATCCGCGTTTTAGTGACGCATCACCTGAATCCTGTGAGATTTCGTCGAGAGGTTGCCCTTTATTGTTATCACAACTCATAACATTGATTTTGATGTTATATAAAGTAAAAACTCCGTTAAAATAACGAAAAACGTTTTTCGTAAATATGACAGCGTGGCATAACCAACAAAAATACGTATGCGAACTTTTAACCACCACAATATCACCTGTTTTAGTTTTTAATTGTTCACAAGGACACAAGATGGTAAAATAACACTCTTTTAAATGTTTTTGCCCAGGAATATTGTCAATTCACTCAAATTTTCGAAGGTAAAATCAACTGACATGTGACCACAAGGGGAAAATGACGCTTTATGAAAAATTGCGACCGGGTTATGGGGAAACTGGAAATAGGGAACAGGAAATGGGGAAAAAGCGACCATAGAGTAGAAAGTGCCTAAAGTGTAAAAAAGTGCAAATCAAAGACCCAGGAATAGACTAAAAAACCACATAAAAGGGGAAAAGTGATTGTTTCTCTCCCATAATATGGACTCCAGACATCTCTCAGAACACATAATACAAATATTTACGTACAGTGTTTGCAGTCAGCAATTGTTCTAGTGAAAATCAATTGAATAAAAAGGTAATAGCCACTTTAAAGACTGAACAAATTTAGGTTTAATTTACTGAATTGTTTTTGTGTTTTTTCGGGTTAGACCATGGTCTATATGCAGCTTTTTTATAAGCCGACGTTTCGCCTTCATGAGTAGAAGGCATTTTCAAGGCGAGTTATACCGGCGCGGCGGCCTTCGTTGTCTCTTCGGTCGCTTCTCGATGCTAACTGATTGGCGTTTAGTCGCGTCTTGCACATTGTCCTTCGTTACAGGGTGGGAGGTCGGCGTGGCGAGGGGGTGCGGGTTTCCGTCATCTTCCTTCGCTCTAGGGTGGGGGGTAGGTGAAACACAAAAACAATTCAGTAGTTAATACCGACCATGAAAGTGTTAGTGAAAGTTTAAAACTTTATTTAGGTTTAATTTGTTTCTGAATTTCGGTCCTCAATTGTGATTCCTCAAAAAAAATTTAAAAGTATTATTAGTAATCCAATTTATAATGTGGTTTTCAAAAAGTGCTTCATTTTTATTTTGTCAACTTTAAAGTTAAAGTTAAAAAAAGAATTCTTAAGTATTCGCTAAGAAAATATGGTGGTTAGTTCTTCCACTTACATGCTGGAGGCCTTGAGCTCAAAACCACTTTGTCCAAGAAAAAGATTCATGTTTTGGTTCTTTTGTCTTATTGTCAGCAATATTTACCTACTCGAACATTCAAAGATATTGATAATTACATACTTCTTCAAAAGCAAGTGAACATTGGTTCCTGTACCTAGAGTTAGGCTTTCAACCTTACTATTATAGAAGTATATTAGTTCAAATGTTATTATTTTGGGAGTAAGGCAGGAAGAAGTAACTAAACATTCATGGCAAGTGGATGAAAATAAAACAGGTGAAGCCAGGTTGTTGCTTTCAAACCAAGTTTAACTTTACTATTAGAGGCGTTTAACAGTAAAAAATAAACTTGGTTTTTAAGTGGCGATCATTACTTTCTATTATCATCAGCTTATAAACAGGAAGTAACTTTTTAATTGAGCATGGGATTTTTCACAATTAAAGTTTGTCATTCCTTATTCTTATTTATTATCTCTTTCTATTAATTTTTAGAATTGTAAAATTATTTTGTTGAAAATGGTGATGGTAGTATTAACATTTAAATTCAACATCATAACATTTTCATTTTCATTCACCATTTAAAAAAAGTATTGTTTTGTTTTTTTTACATATGAATACACTTTACATAATGTCACCTTAAGTATTTGTTCAGTATTTTTTTGCTTAATTAGGTATCACATTCACCTAGATGTTTATCATCCACCTGTTTACACTTTACATTTTTTTTAGAATGATAACTTTATTAGCGTTATTAGAATTCATAACCACATGTAGTTGGTAATTTTCTTTATCTGTAGTCTGAATATCTCTTAGGAGTCGCAGAGACAATTTTCAAACTATTTCATTTTTGCAACACATCTATTTATTATAATCTATCTAATCTACAAAATCAGCATTTACATTAATACAAAGAAGCAATCCAAAACGTTTTTATAATTTTAAATAATGTAAGTTCAATTAAGTATACTATACTTACTTTAAATTTCATTAAATCTTTTTAGGTAAGTAAGTATATTAAATACCTGTCATAGGACACTTTTCCATGCGCCAACCATCCCAATGTTTATTTAACTTTTATGGTTCAATTAGATTTGTAACTGGATAAAAAACGAAATGCGTAAAAATCTTTTCTGTATTATTTTACTGAGTTTGAAGTTGTTAACTTTTTATTTTGGCATAGTGTTAGATTCTCTTATTGGCTGTAATCTAACTTATAACTGTTACTTTTTTCATTAAATGATCAATTTCTACTTTGTTTAATCTCATTGACGGCTGCTGACTATATGTTTTTATTTTTTACAAATTATTGACTATTACGTAGGAAATAATTTTATTATACGCTGTTCTGGCAGAGAGGTGTAATGTTCCTGTTTCTTAAAAAGTGTTATGATATTTTGGGTCAGCAAGAAACTGTTATCTTGCAAGTAAAATTTATACGTTAACTATTTTAGTCAATACGGTGTCCATAGCCAAAATGATAGTGAACATTTTAATAAGTGCATTCAAACATATTTTAACATTTGTTGGTTTTGATATATGGTTTGTTTGGGAGCTTCCATTGTAATGTTTGTCTTCATTATCATATCACGGTGTTGGCAGGTGCGTGCACTGCATAGAGGCAAATACTTGGCAGAAAAAATAAAGCAGCCATCGCAATTAACAAAAAAAACAAATTGGGAATTAATGTGACTTGAAAGAAAACTGAGCTTGAAAAATCATTTTCAACCTGTGAACTTAAAATTTTAAATTAAACATTTTTTAATTTTACATAGTTTGTCCATTTTGAATCAATATCATGAAATAAAATACCTGTTTCTAGAAATATTCATTAAATGTTACACACACATGTTTTAAGGATGTTTATGAAATTATAGTAACTACAATCTCAGTGTGAGGTCCGCATGTGAATTAACATAGATGAAATTGTATCATCACACAGCCGGTCCCATACAAGGCTTACTTTTGCTTGTCAAGAAAAGAAATGGAAATTCAAAAATGTTCCATAAATTGTCACATAATCCTCAGGAATTGAGTTACAGTTCATTAATTCTACATTACAGGTTAGAGTAAAACTTATTTTTTAGTCTTTGTTTAGTCTTTCTTAGACCAGTCCGTAGTCCAGTGGTTACTTCGGACTCGTAGATGGAAGGTTCTGGGTTTGAATCCCGGCGGATCACAAAAAACATACCGTTTATATTTTCAAATTTGCTCTTCGCTGGGTTGAAAAATTCATAAACCTTTACCAATGACCTGTCATCAAAAGGTCCATCCAGCCTTACAGCAACTGGGTCTTGCTCGAGAATTGGCGCTTTGTAGCAACGACCAAGCTCGTAAAAAGTCCGGTCGATAGCTCAGTTGGTAGAATGCTTGCATTCCATGCCAAGAGCAATAGTTCAATCTCAAGGTGTACTCAGCCTTCACAAGAAATGAGAATCAGCCTCCCCGGTAGCTGGGAAACCCGCACTTCAACTGAAAGTGGTTGGTGTGAGGCCTGCCTCCTTACCCGTAAAAATAAATAGGTCCCGAATTGCCACATGCGACCCCTTCGAGGATAACGCAGGCGAGAAGTTACACTATATGCATAGCTTTGTTGCGGTTTTTTTTTGCGTCCTGCCCTGGTCTCTGTGGAGTGCTCGCGCCTGGGTGTTGGTTTGTTTAACGTGTTCACCATTAGTTACAACTGTGTCTATGTGATCTAGACACGTCCGTCCTTAATTTCCCAGTTGCCGTATGGTCGGGCGTTAATGTGGCCGGTGTGCGACTGCGGGACCTCAGCCCCAACGTGGGCATGGCAGGCGATCCGGAGAACTGGCAGGATGTCCACAAGTCGGTGGTGGACAGCGCGTACGAGGTCATCCGCTTGAAGGGATACACCTCGTGGGCTATTGGACTGAGCATTGCCAGTCTGGCGAGGGCTATACTGAACAACGTTGGCAGCGTCCATGCAGTTTCTACCCTCGTTAAAGTGAGTTGAAAATATTTCTATTTGACTTAATTTTATTGTACTCGTATCAAGCCGCCATTCCCCTAGGGGTGTCCAGGGCTAGAAGTCTCATCACCATGGTAATTTTTACCTACCGAATATTGGTAATATTTGTATGAAGACCTGTCAATCCAAGATGGCCGCAAGTGAACAGCTGATTAGTCTTCATACAAATATTACCAATATTCAGTAAGTAAAAATTACCATGGTGATGAGACTTCCAGCCCAGTACCTCCACAGATGTGTCGTCACTTTGTTCTGGTGTAGGTGGTAGATGTGGGATTCTCGAATCTGCAAGCACCGCTGCTGTAAAAAAACTGTTGCCTGCAGATGCAACACTACTAATTATTTTTTTGTACCTTTTGCACTCACCCTCTGTTGTGGAATGCCTTATCACATGAGTTAAGGGCTGTGGAGAGTGCAAATGTTTTTAAGTCAAATGTTGTAAAGGCGTGTCTATTCTATATGCGTCATATGGCGGCATATGGCGTCATTGGGCAAGGAACTTGAAGCTTACGTAGCCTTTTTTCCCTGTTTAATATGTTCCTGATATTCTAATGTACAATGACCATGTACCTATTTCTCTTTTCTTTCACTGTTTAACTATATATTTTGTTTTCTCTTTTTTCTCATATATTTCATCACATATTTTCATGTTTCTACATTTTTGTAATTTTCTATGTACTTTTTCTATTGATGTATTATTTTTTTATGGCTGGTCATGTATTGCACCCTCCACATGACTAAGCTGGAATAAACGCATATTATTATTATTATTCTGGAGATGCTTTGGATCTGCAGTGAATCCACATAACGGCATAAAAAATCCAATTATTATTATTAAAATTTATTTTTCTAGTCAAGTAATTTGCGATGCATTGATGTTTCAGGGTCAGCATAACATAGAAGAAGAGGTCTTCCTGTCGCTGCCGGCCATCCTTGGAGCTGAAGGAGTGTCCCACATTGTGAAACAACCTCTGACGGAAGCCGAAGTAGCCATGCTTCACAAATCTGCCAAAGTCCTCAATGAAGTGCAGCAGAACCTTAAACTATAAATCTCCATCTGAAAACGATAAAAAAACTGGTATCTAAATAACCAGTACATAATTTTTTATTGCTTTTATCCATGTAAGGCTTTTGGCAGAATATTTATATTAGTTTTAAAGTTACCCAAAAGATGATTTTCGCTGAAAGTAAATTCATCTACCTACATGTACTATTCAAGACTATCTCTTGTCATAGCAGTTTGTAATGCAGTCCACGCATTTGTTATAAACAAAAAAGTTGTGACATCATATGGTTGGGTTGTCAGGGCAAAGTGTAACAAGAATTTTGTTTTTGGTTGCTAAAGACCCCATACTTATTGAGATGACATTGCCACCAAGAAAAACTGAAAATCCAAACATGCATACAGTAATTTATCCATTGTACTTACTATTAACTTAAGTTTTATATGAAAATTAAAAATGTGGAAAAAACTGATTGACTAATTGATTCTTCAATTCTGTTAATTTTGAAAAACAGTAATGTTGAGTTGTACAACATAAAAGTATTGAATTCTGCCAGGAGTTTTAAATATGTAGGCAGGCCATAGATTCAAGTAAATATATGAAATCACTTTTTTATGGATATATTATTGTATTCTGACAATCACATCATTTTCTAGTCATTATAAAAAATAATTTTGTATCATAAAAGAAAAACACATTTGTTTTTTTCAAATGGTGAGAGTAAAAATTGTTAACAGAAAATTATAGGTATTGAGTTGAAAAATAGCATTGTGCATTTACCTCCTTCCTAAATATATGGCCTGTCCTTACTCTATTATTCCTCTATATCAATTTCTTACAATACTAAAATTCCACTAGTGTATTGATTGCATTTAATCGCACTATAAAAATTGTATTATTACTTTAAGTTTTATTATTTACCTAGCAATGGTAGAAAAAAATTGATGAAAATAAGTACCCACATTTATATTTTATCTTAAAAAGAAGATGATCACTATTGAAATAAAATAACTAATTGTCTAAATATTAACCAAATATTTACATATATTTTTTAGAAAATTTAATAGAGACTTGCAAGCGAATTAGATCTATAGGTATGATAAATTATTATTATTGATCATGACACTTTTTAAAGATGTGGAAAATATTATTATTGTTGGTATTTGCAAAAAAAACTTTTTATTCAAAAAATAATTGATAAGACATCAAGTATGGAATATTTTTGAAAAATAACTCTAATATTGTCAAATAGAGAGTAAAGAAATAAAATATTTTTGAAAAGAGAAATGAAAAGTTACATGCTTACTATTTTTGAAAAATAGGCTTATCTATGTTTATACCAAAGGCAAGTAAATAAGAATTTTAATAGAAACTTAAGAATGTACCAAATTTCCAGGACAAAGATATGTTTTTGAGAGCAACAGATTTTCGTTGCTTTATTCTTCATTACAATAGTGCACCTAATTAAATTACTTGAATTTTATTTTTCTGGTTTATAGAGGCTTGATCCAGTGAACTATTTTCAGTAACCAAAATGTTTTTTTAGGAATGTATTATGTTTAGTCATGTTTTTTTTTAAATTAAACCAAATGGCTTAACTGCAATGTACCTAAAATGATATTGTTTTTAATTAAGGAAAAATAGCTATGCTACCAAAAGTAAACGTAAAAGTGAAATTAAGAATCCTTTTTGAAATAAATAGTTCAAGTATGTATTATTTGAATACAATATCGACTCCTGTGAAAAAATAAAAAAAATATTAGTTATTCCGTCAGATTATTATTGTTTTTTAATTTTTTTTTTTCAATAATAATAATGAGATCTACACATTTTAAGATTCCAAAAAAGTTGTCACATCAAACATCACATCAAACACATTAGTCGCTAGGGCAAAGGCTAACTAATATTTATTATTGTTTGCTAAATACCCTAGGGATAGGCGCGTGAAATTTACCCGCTAAGGAAAATTCTAATTTCAAACATCCGTGCAAAAAAATGTTCTCTCCCTTCAGAAAATTTAAGAATAACAAAGTAATCAAACTGATTTTTTTAAATGTATTTATTAAAAAACTTCTTCTTTTACATAACATGAGAAATAATTGAATTTTTGAACAAAAATTAACAGGGTGAATATATGGCATTAGAAAAAGAAAATATCTATTTAAAAAAAAAACATTTTACCATTAAAAAAACAATAACCATTTTAAATATATTACCTTTTTCTGCTATTGAAACATACATTTGTTATATTAAAGACAAGTAAGTAAGCATTATATAAAATCCTAGAACTGAGATGATCTTGTTTTATTTTTACTTAAACATTGTATATTTATCTGTAATAATAACTAAATGGTGGCTATAATTATTCAATCATTTCTTGCCAATTTGCTTGTCAATGAAAAATTCATGGCATAAATGTGTAATTTGTAGAATGTATAAATATATATTTTGATGTATAAAAGTATCCATGTGCGGCTCACTCACTGCCTAATAATTATGTTTTTTTTAAGAATAACAGTCAAATTTTTAAATAATTCTTACAGGAAAACTGTTTGAGAATAGCGCTTTATTTTAATTTCATTTTCTACCAGTTATAAATTTTAAAGATTGATGGATTAAACTGAATTGCATTAGCTTTTGTAAAGAATAATGGCATCTATAGTATTATTACTCATTCTTCTGTTTTTTTGCTTGTTTTTCCTAAATTTTGTCATTTGTCAAAAATATTGTCAATTTCATATTAAGTATCTATTATGGTTAAATGTATTGTAAAAAGGAATTGTAATTGACAAATCTTTGTTGCATTGGTGGATATTACATACATGCAAGATATGTGAACAAGAAGGTTCCAATTCATTTAGCAACAGTTAATGTGCGGTGTGTGATGCTCAGAATATTATATGGCAAAGTTTCATAGTTAAGCATGTAGTTTTTTAATCTATGTGTTTGTCTTAAATTCTTTGGCTCTGTTTGAACAGTCTCAAATTATGTCTTTATTTCTAAGGCAACGTCAAAGATAAGCGGAAACAAAAGGTTTACAGATAAATTAATGTATCTAGTCATGGATATATAGAACTGGATAGGCTAAGAAATCAATCCTTTGAGAATTAGCAATGCGCTACCCCACTCATCATACAAAAATTCAAATTCATTCTATCGGTAACCTTCCAACTGTGAACAGGTGTGTTACCTAATTGGAAAAAAAATACATATAAATACCAAACTGGGTATTTTCTAAACGTGCCAACAAATGAGAGTAAATGTGTTATAGAACATGGAATAATATTTCACTTTAATCACTATTCTATATGATTACGTTGATAAAATTCATTTTTTGTTTGTCAAAATATTTTGTGTCCGCAAAAGTGACAGCCATTTCTAGAACTAGTGATGTTCAAATATATAGGTATTTCCTTCTTCAAGTATGTAACTTCTATGCTCGAGGTAATAGATACTTGTGGAAATCATTCCATACACAATGAGGTGGGAACATTTTTGAATTCGGAATTTATCAGATATCTTCATACTTGCAACAACACTACTAACAAATCCGTTACCATAGTGATTTCATAAGTTTCCTTGGTGATTTGTAAATAGATTGAAGACGGAGTAGAGACACGTTGCTTACATAGAAAATGAGAAAAGCATTTCATATGTCGTGAGCGAGACAGCATTATAAACAGTGTATGGTGTCAAATACGGTGAATCATGTTGATTGTTACTAAATCACATGTACGACCCCTCCATTTAATACTTCCTCCATGTATCTAGTGATCTTCCCCATACTCTTGTGTTTTTAGATGATCTGTTATATGTTTAATTCAGAATTTTTGTACATCATTTTTTATTTTTTTGTGCTCCTTGACTGACTTGACTGGTTGGTATGGGGCTGACCACCCGTGCTGTAAAAATCGGTTCACTTTTGCCAATGCCACCCCGGTTCAGGGAACGGCGGCAGGAGTTGCAAGGTTTATGTTAATGTGAGGTTTTGCTTATTTGTATGTACACATGCAGAATGTGTAGGCGCGAACCTACATGTGCCTGTCTGTGGGCATGCATTTAATATTTTAACATATCTTTGCAGCTTAGATTATAGATTATTATATAGATAGGCTAAAATACAGCAAGTATTGTGTTTATTATTGTATTTTTACTCACAATATTCAAGTAAAGTGAAGTCAAGCATCACATGTTGTGCATTATCATTGCTAACATGATAACTTTTTTTTGAAGAATTGTTGTAATGCTGTCTGTATTGATTTGCATGTAAATTAGGAAATGTGAACGTTGATGAAGTGAAATGATGAGTATTTTAAGCTAGCTGTATTTGATTCTATTAATTGGATGTCATATAAAGGGTGAGTTTTCAGTTTTTTCAAGAATGTTTGAAACATACATTCGCTAACAACGTCTACCTCACTTTAAATTTAATAAAATGCCCTCAGGGGTGAAATTAATTGGGATTAAAAAAAAAATGTATTATGAATAATTGTGTGTACGTAGATTTTCACTACTTGATAAATTTTTGTAAAAGTTTCATAGAAACCATCGCTGAGATCAACACACTGGCAGCTGATGACGTAATTGTAGATTTTTTTACGTACACACCTATGTGTAAATTTTTTCAAAATTGATATTTTTGCAGATGTTACTTGTGTGTATGTACCTACAAGAAATGGTATGATATCATTGTTCTATGGCAAAACTGGCTTTGTGAAATAAAAGGTGTGCTCTTGTTTTTCTCAATCCCCGCGTACTTACAATTGGCTGAAGTGCAGTAGAAGATAACACAGATAAATGATAGATCAGGGTTCTTTGAATCCTGCTTATTTTCAGTGTCAACTCTTGTTATAAGCAGTTAAAACATACTTACAGATTCATAATATGCTTTTAATTTTTATCAAGTCTTCCTTATTTTATTTTTATACCACAAACTGTTTTGTTTTAACAAAGTTTTTTATGCCATATTACCACTGTTGTGTAAAGTTTGTTTGAAGAACGTTTTGCTTTGGAAAATGTTTGTAGAATGCACAGTATTATTTTGTCTAGTCGTTAATACTTTTTTTTACTATGAATACCAAATTGTTTCCTACTTGATTGTTTCCTACTAGGATTTGGTAAAGTTGACATAAGGTGTAACCTGTAAACATATAAGTAAATAAATATTTATTGTAACTAAGTACGAGTGTATACTATGTATCTATCTATCTATACAATAAATTATTTAATTTTACCTCTGACATTGTTTTCTTTGAGCTACTTTTGATTCATAATTTTAAAGTATAACACAGAATAAAACATAAAACCTAAGAAATATTGAATGTAACTTATAAATTACATCCGTAACTAACAATATTTTACAAAAAAATATTTCAAGCTTCACCATACCTTTTAAACATAAAGCATGCACTCAATTATGTATTATCACAGATTTGTACAGAGAATTAACACCTGGTTTCAAAGGAACTGGAACAAAATCCACATGGTTTCTTACCCATACTTGAAATGCTGCGCACCTCAGTGTTGCCATGGTAGATATTCTTGTGCACGTAAATGTAGAAGCAAGAAAATATATTATGCATTAGACCAATTTTTTTGTAATGCAGATGTACAGAACCAAAGATGGATAACTAGGATTTTTATTTAAGTGAGATGAAACATATTGAAAGGATGAGAAAATAATTCCTATGTATCAATATGCTTATAATCCTGGAGTGCAGTCTTTCGTTTTATCAGACACAAATGTCATATATCCATAAGGATTCAAAAAGTTTTATTTCCAATTAACCACATTTAAAAAAAAACAGCATAAAATATTCCATCATTAATTTTCAGCAATTTTGCAGAATTTATTCAAATAAATAAGCCTTACAGCATTAAGACATTTTTTTATATATAAAGTTCTAGGTAAGGGAATTAATAAAAGAATAAAAAACATTTTTTACTTTTATATTTTGCCAAACAATTAAGAAATTAAAAATTACTTAACAGAAATAATTAAGAAAATTAAAAATAACAATGATTAATTAATTATGAAATTTGACATCTTATAGGTGATTCTTGCTTCTGGATGAGTCGTAATAAATAAGAGTGTATGGAAAACAAAATGATTGTTACAAACTATATTATGAATAATATTTGTGTAATAATAATGAAGTGAAATGTATGGTGATGGGAAATAAAGGCCTTATCCACTACTGATTTCCTTCTGTGGACGAAGAAATCGACCCTCCTGCAAAGAAAGTGAACTCAATTATTAATGCCATTAAAATGTAAGACGGACAAAAGCAAAACCTCACACATAGGTGCATATCTGCAATCCAAGATGTATGTTATTCACGTGGCATAGTAAAGTTTTTAGGATACAATGTTTCAAATTTACGAGTATCTTTAACTTAATTTGAATATTGCTTTCATAACAGGTAACTTTATGATTTCTGTTTTTTTTACCATTTTTTAATTAATTTATTCAAAAGTCACTTTCAACAGATTGTAAACCATGTGATTCTTTGAATTTTCTCAACTCAGGTTCCTTCATTTGTTTCCCTGTGTTTATGTCTGGATTTGAATAAACTCCAATGTATGGATAAGCCTAATGTATAACTGAATAAATGATTAAAAAATTTGAACCATTTTGAAACTTACATCTAAAAAAAGAGAAATCTTAATCTAAAATCCTAAAGGGCCATGGAAGACATGGCTCTGTATTCTTCTTTTTAAAGAATATACAGGATATTCATGTGATAGAAGAGCTTATGCAAATACTGTAAGAAAAGCTGGAAATATCTTTTCAGAGTGGCAGCATCTAGTGTAAAAATCGCTACAATGATCTCTATACCCAAAGTATTAAACATTGTAAACATCTCCTCGATAGCGTAAATTGAAAATGTATAGAATATACAATGGGACCTTAGAGAGTGAATTAGTTTTCATCCATTCTTACAATTTACGCAATGTTTTATACTCGAGATACTGGTTTTTGTTTGAAGAAAATATACACAAACTAAGGAATTAACTAGATGTGAATTCTAGTATCAATACAATACCATTGAGTTGTGGTTCCTTGGGCCGCTGGTTGAGAACTCGCATGCGGGAGATGGCACTGAGTGACGCCATGCGACCCACGGCTCTGATGGCGTTCCCTGTCATCTAAGCACACAGACACACAATGCAAACATGCAACTCAACAAGCAATACATGCACAAACATTAACACTTGAGGCATTGTTAAGTACATGAACATTATTACTTTTTAACACTCAAAAATGTAGAGAAATGCACCCGAGTATAAAACTTTTAATTTTGATGTTATGTACTATTGCAAATTATAAAAACTGCATGAAAGCTAACAAGGCCTGTCTAATAAATATTTTCAAAATTATAGTGATAATATAAATATAGGTTGATATGGGGCTGTCCATATATTACGTCATTCGCATTAAGGGGGGGGGAGTCTGGTCTGCGGATGATGGCAAATGATGTACGAGTACCAAAAGTGGTTCTTGTAAATACCAATTTCTACAAAATATTATGTAAGTAATATAAAATGATTAATTATTAAGCTCATCTATTATAACAGCAAGAGGGGGGGAGGGGTCATTAGATAATGACTATAGGATGATTGTAAGGGGGGGGGGGGTCGAAAATCGGCTAAAATCGATGACGTAATTTATGGACGCCCCTATGCGGCTGACCACCCATGCTGTAAAAATGGTTCACTTTGCCAATGCCACCCCTGTTTCAGGGAAGGGCGGCAAGAGTTGCAGAGTGTTTGTCCATTTGAGATTTGGTTTTTATGTTGTAGGTTCACATGAGGCATGTGCAAGCGCAAACTTGTACATGTCTGGTTGTGAGAATGCATGTAATGTGAATCTCCAATGTAACATATCTTTGCAACTTAGATTAGATAAGATTAGATTAGATTAGATACCTAGTGCATTATACTGAAAATGGATAAAGAAAATTGTCTTTCATGTTAAGTTTATACTCAGAGTAATTTTCCTCTTTCACACAAACAATAAGTCAAAAATTATATGTAAAACATTTCTCTTATAAGTAAGGCATTCCAAGAAGTATTCTTTGCTGTATAATTATGTATATTTTTTGTTACAGTAATTGATGAAGAAAACATAAAATCCAACAACACAAAATAAAAATTAGGTATGCATGATACTAAAATGTAACGGGGCTATTCTTTAACATTTTAGTCCCCCGTTGAGCCCACGCTTTGACAAACTAATGATGCATTTGTATGAAGACCTGCCAATCCAAGATGGCCGCAAGTGAACAGCTGATTAGTCTTCATACAAATATTACCAAAATTTGGTAGGTGGCTATGAAACTTTCAGCCAAGGCATCATTAGTTTGTGAAAGCTAGGGCTCAACGGGCGACTAAAATGTTTAAGAATAGCCCCGAATGAGTTTAATTGAAAAATCCATGCATTAAAACATTTTCATAAATCAGGAATGATAATAATGTACGGTCAATCACTGAAAAAGTTTCATTCAAACGCATTTGTTTTTTTGTCTCAAGCATTGATTCCCTTACCTGCCACTTGGATTGGAAGACAAATTTCCTGAGTTTTGCCGTGCTGATCGCAGGACCAGCCGGCATCGATGCACGCAGCCAGCCTGTCTGTAAACAGGCTTCCGCTGTTCGTCTTCGAGATGGACTTTTTTGGAGAAGAGCCCCAATAAACTCTCGAGCCTCGGGAGAGAGACGGTCGAATGACTCGTCTTCAAAGTCATAGTCAACATGAAGGATGTTGGCGTAAGTTTCTTGAACGGTGTCACCAGCAAAGGGAGACAAGCCAGAGAGTCTGAAAATGTAATATTGATATCTATGTTTTAAATGAAAACGTTATTAAAAAATGACTGAATAAAAATCAGGTCAGATTTTTTTTGACTATGGAACTTTTTTCTCGTTGAGCAAATATCAGTCTTTTCGGGACTGCCGTCCTTAGAAATGAATAAAAAATTTTTTGTATGCCTTTTCCCTAGAAACTAGAAGTTCCCTAGAAGCCTGGCGATGACACAATATTGTCTATGCCAATTCACCTGCGAACCTCATTGTTAACACGTTTTTTTATGTACAGGTATGGCATATTGTGCAACTTCAAAAAGTTTAATAAAATTATGGTAATACAAAGAAACCTTGGCTGGCTAAACCGCCAACTAAAACTGTTGTTTTCAGATATAGAGAAAACTTAAAAACCTAAAGAAATACTTCAAAATGAAATAACATTTAAAATTTATTCATATTACAACCAATACTGTAAAATTTGTTCACTTTGGCCATACCTGTTTGAAGAGTTTATGTTCATTTTTGGGTTGGGGTTTCTTTTGAAAGTAGACACACATTTTTGTAAGTGTCAATTTACACGTGTTTGCTTGTGAGTGTGCATGCAGTATGAATCTAATATTTTAATTAATCTTTGCAGCTCAGACTATTGATTAATCAAAATTGTACTCACAATATATAGCAAATCACTCCTACACTCCACATGTCTGATCCTTTAGAGATGGGGTCGAAATTGACGATTTCTGGGGCGATGAATTCTGGCGTTCCGCATAACGCACGAGCTTCTTCCCCTGGTACAAGCCGTCTAGCCAAGCCAAAATCTATAATCTTTATGTCATGTACGTCCTGAGCAAGACACATGATGTTTTCTGGCTTCAAGTCGAGGTGGACAATGTCATGTGCGTGCATAAAGCGCACACCTTCGCAGATTTGTCGCATGAATAAGATGCAGTCACGTTCTGTCAAGGTAAAGTCTTCCTGAGATACGCGCTCAAACAACTGCCCTCCTGATATGCTGAAATGATCATACAAAACAAATATTAAGGAAAATTTAATTTAATACATCACACTTTCTAAATTTAACTATAATCTATAATCTAAGTTGCAAGGATACTCGTATATTCATTCAAAGCTCTCAGATGTATGCCCACAAACAAACACGTGTAGTTCGCGCTTACAAATGCTGATTGTGAACTTACAAATAAAATCCAAACCTCAAATGAACATAAGCCCTACAACTCTTGCCGACATTCCCTGAAACAGGGGTGACATTGGCAAAGCGAACCATTTTTTAAAGTATGGGTGGTCAGCCTCATACCAACCTATAAGCCAAGGAATACTACTTTCCACAAAAAGAAGGGATAGTGTCAATTCCCTTATGAGCATTGATATATTAAAGCATACCTTATAACTCTATGTTTACGAGAGATAAATGCTATTTTTGTAAATGTATTTTTGTTTTTAGAGATTGTTTGATGTTGAATAAGATAAATGTTATGAAAAATACATATAAAGACATAATCAATGATTCTTTTGGCTTATATTAACTGCCATAATATGATCCATAAATATACGGACAAACTAAAAATAAATTAAGTTAAATCTAAGGCTTGTGGTGAATTCTTTAGAAATTAAATTGCTTACATTCTTTTGACAAGATAATATAGCATTTCCATTGTATTCAGAAAATTACTCTACATTGACATTTTTAGCCAACATACATACGAGAGAATACAGAAGTAGTTTTCACACAAATGAAAGCAAATAAATTAATTTTAAGGTAATTACGCATTTCAAGTAACACACAATGCATTCTCTACAATCTTTTGCAACCAATGTGTACAAACGAATACATAAAAGAAAAAGATAATAATGATGACTTACTATTCTGTCACAATAATGATCTGGTTGTACTTTGCAAAGGCCGCGATGAGCTGTATCAGTTTTGGGTGTTTCAAACACCGCATAATCTCCAGTTCTGACTCCGCCAGTTCTCTGTCCTTTGGTTTGACGCTGCGCACAAACTTGGCTGCACATTTTTCGCCAGTTGCTCTGTCTACGGCCAGTTTTACGGAGCCATATTGTCCTCGTCCAATCACATTGTGAACTTCATAGAGGGAGTCGAATAGATTACCTTCGTCTATCAGGTACAGAGGTTCTATAAAATAATTTAACTTTTATTATATCATGGAAATATTGATTGATAATTCAAGAAATGAAGACTGCTGAAATTTTTAATCATTTTTTTTGGATGCTTTTTGAAATACACAAAGAATGTAATAACAATAGTTACACAAATCCAAGAAAGTAAATAATATCACAGCTACCTTGAGACGATTGGTTTTCTTCAGCACAAGTCTTCTCTGACAATGCTTCTTTCACCAGAGTAGAAGTGACAACATTCTCTTTCTGAGGCGATTCAGACGATTTCGTTTTACAAGATTTCTGAAACAACAATCACAAGAAAATAGCTCAATTTCAATAATATGAAGAAAGCACCACAAATATTTATCAGCCTATGCACCAATAAGTCTTCCTGTTATGTCTGTCTTTAGTTTTAGGAAATGTATCAAAACAATTTATTTACATCCCTACTTTTAACAAATAAATAATTCATATTCTCAATGTCACAAACCCAGTTGTCCACAGTATTACTATTGATGAAGAATGTTCCAAAGCAAAATAGTTGAACAAGAACGTAGCAGATAGCAGACATTGTGGCAGATACAAGTAAAAAAGCTACCAAGACAATGCAAGAATGGGGAAGACAACCAGGCTTATTGTTAACTAATCTATCAATTCTAAAGATTGTGATTCACATGAATACTTACAGGCAGCACGTTCAGTTGCGTACTTTCCCACCGGCTTTCATGTCCTAATGCACGCACAGCACATCTCACAAGCCCGGAATGAGTGCCGTATGCGCTGTGGACCTTGAGCCAGTGATGACAGCCAGAAGATCCAATCTAGGAAGTAAGAAATAATTAACCAGAAATAAAGAAATACTCCAACTCAATACTCGTATATAAGGTAAGGTAAAAGCGCCTTGTTAATTGAATAGACGAAAATGTTAATTACATTGATTTACAGCTTTGTTACTTTTAGTCTAAGAGAATAAGTAATAACCATGTAACATGGACATGTTTTTAAAAATAAATAATACATCTTAAAGACACATGATTAAATAAAGACTGTAGAAAATGTGGAAGAGGTGAGTATTTAAATATATTTATCACTCTGGACACTTTTAGTGGAATAATGGAAAAGCAAATGATTTTAATTACAATTTTACTTGAGTGGGAATAAAAAACTATTAGTAAATAATGACTTGTTTATTTTTTATGACTATTTATCTACGCCAGCGTTTTTCAACCTGTGGGTCGCGACCCCCTGGGAAATCGCGGAACTTCTGTAGGGGGGTCGCGAGAGGTCGAGAAAACTTCAGTTTTTTTATACAACATATAATTTGTGAGACTTAAAAAAAAAGTCGATAAGAGTTCAAATTATTATATGAAATTAAATATATTAAAAAAAGGGTTGGGGGGTCGCGAAATATTTTTTGATACTAGGGGGGTCGTGTCATGAAAAAGGTTGAAAAACACTGATCTACTCTATCTAATCTTAGATTAGATTGGATAAATAGTGACTTGGAGTACAATGGCTCATTTACCTTGAAGTCTTTGTCTGTTTTGCTGACCATCTTTCCGCAGATCTGCCAGACTACAGACACAGAGGCTCCCAGATCTTTGCTGACTCTCACGCTGAATTCAGCTGGGTCACCTTCATATACTGTCAATGGACTGGGAGGTGAAGCCAACTCTAAAGATACTGGGGTGGGTTGTTCACTCTCTGAAAATTTAATCACAAAAAAGAATTTAGATTTTACCTTGCTCACAATCTTAGGTAATGAAAGTTCTACAAAATATGGAAATAAAGATTGAAATTTCTTCAAAATAAGAAGTTTAAGCTCACCGGTAACATTTAATTGGCACGTTGATTTGCATCGTCCTGATGAATTTTCAACCACACATGTGTATTCTCCTGAATCCTCTATGTATGCATCTTCTAACCTTAGGGCTATCAATCCATTTCCATAGTCCACATGGTCAAAGACCTCACAATCAGGCACTACAGTACCATTCTTTTTCCATGAAAAGCTGAAGGGTCCTTTGCATTCCACTTTTAGTGCCAATTCTGCAGCCCTACCCTCAAAAACAGTCAAATTTGAGAGTTTTTGTTCAATGCGCGGTGCACAGGAAGAACTCTTTGAGGATACACTGACTCTGCTGCAAGTTGAAGCTTCACCCAGTTTATTTGACACCACAAGCATATAATCACCCGAATCTGTTTCCTCCACTGGATCTATCACAAGGATAATATTATCAGATTCACGTATTTCAAAAACTCTGTCTGTAAAATTGAGGCGTTGTCCATTTTTATACCATGAAGATGAAACTGATGATGTTGATATTCTTGAAGTCATCCTGTATCTGTCTCCTCTTGCTGGAGACCCAGATATCAAAGGTCTTCTCACTGATGGAGGATTTTCTGCCGATGTTGTGATATTTTGTGGAGTGCCTCTTAAGTTGATAACTTCAAGGCGAGCCGTAGCTTCAACGCTGCCAACTTCATTATCAAGTGTTACTCTGTATAAGCCAGCGTCTTCTGGTGTCACATCTGTGATTTGTAAGATCCTGTCGTCATCTCTTTCTTTTATTGTGATTCTTGTTGAAGAGGGAAGTTCAGCTCCGTCTTTATCCCAAGTCACCCATGGAGTTGGTTGACCGGCCACAGCACATCTGAAGGTCACTGTAGATCCTCGTTCAGCTACACGGTTGAAGGGAACGGCAAAGAACTTGGGAGGACATTGCCTCCAGCGGGAAGCACCACGAGCACTAGCAGGCGTACTTGTTTCACGTTGCCCTGAAATAAAGTAATAGTCCGCTATAATTTTAACAGCAATACCATATTTTCTTGCCATAATTATTCTAAGCATTTAGCAACTTACCTAAAAAAATGCTAACATGAGTTTAGAAATTTGGTCATTCATTCTGTCAATTTTTTTATGATAACAGTCTACCTATTAAAATGATTACACTTTTTTGTTCAATTATTCTTAGACTAAAATCCTTCATTCCTTTTGATACATTTTCAAACATCTTAGCATAATTTACACAATTAACAAAAAAGTGTAATCATTTTAATAGTTAGACTGTCTAATCTAAATTAGATTAGATTAGACAGTCTAACTATTAAAATGATTACAGTTTTTTGTTCAATTATTCTTAGACTAAAATCCTTCATTCCTTTTGATACATTTTCAAACATCTTAGCATAATTTACACGTCAGGTCAGATATAAATAACCTTCCATTACAATACCAAATTTACAATGAGGTCCGCACATGAATTGGCATAGACAATATTATGTTGTCACCCGGCCAGGTTTCTAGGAAAGAGGCATCAAAATATTCGTTATTGGTTGCTAACGATGGCAATTCCGATGTTTGCTCGCCATGAAAAATGTTTGAAATTCAAAAATGTTCCGACCTCATTCAACAACCTAAAAGCTCCTATAATATTAAATCCATACTTGAATTATGGAGTTTGTGGTTCAGTTTTATAATGGACTCCTTTTACATACTTGACATTCTTTGTCTCTGAGGAGATCTGGAAGGTGAAGGACTACGGCAGGGGGTAGAACGAGGAGTTGAGCCCGCTGACAAAAGTCCACTGGGTCTGGCCATTTGCTGACTAAGGATGTTCTCCTTTTCTTCAGGAACTACAAAATAACAAAGGATAGAAATTGACTAGATAGCTCTCATACTATTTTTTTTCAAACACTAATCACTTTGAATGTTCAAATGGACAAATCATCAAATGTACAAAATATTTTAAACTTACCGTCAACAATAAGGCATGATGAAGTATATGCCTTGCCAAGGTCATTCATGACCACACAGGTGTAGACTCCTTCATCTTCTGGATAGACAGAGCTGATGGTCAGCCGGGCAGTGTCTCCAGATACTTCCATGATGAAGTCACCACCTTCCGAAATCATCTAAAAGGCAAAACATGTAATTTGATGAACCAGAATTAAGAAAACTGAAAAATTATATTTAAGACATCATATTTTGAAAATGATTATTATCAAAGATTTTAAATTATGATTAAGGTCCTTAGACATTTTATAGAATGAAAAAAAAACGGATTTTACTGACCGTGCAAAAGCATGTCCGTTTTTTTCATTCTATAAAATAATTATTATAATTTTTTTGTGATTAAGTTGAAACTATCATAGGTTTTGTTAATTAGAGTATAACATTGCATATTAGAGGGAGTCAGAGGGAGATGGTTGTGACATACTACAAAACCAATTCATATTTATTTAGGGCTAGTTGTCAAATTTGTACAATTTCAAACTGACAAAAAAAACAAAAATAACAAAATTATTTGTTTCCTTTAAATAATTTGACTGTTTCCTTACATGATTGATTATAAAGTATAAAAGTAGTTAGGTTTACCACGCCGTCTTTGTCCCAATGCACACTTGGTGCTGGTGTTCCATGGACTCTGCATTCAAAGGTTACAGCGTCTCCATCACAACACCGAAGATCCTTCAGCTGCTGACTGATGGAAGGAAGAACTTCCACACGACTGAAAGATTAAAACAAAGAACTGCTTAGATTGTAATTTTTTTATCTGTGTTATAACTGGATTCGTAGAACGATTAATTTTAATAAAAACTAATATTAATTGAATTCTCTAATAAATTTGTTGTCAAGAGTTTCGACCCTGAATCTGAGTAGTTTACCGACAGAAGATGCTAAAGGCAAGATGATAAAGGTTCAACTGTGACCTTCCTTCCCTCGTAGGGTCTATTTATACACTTTTGAATACAGGATCCTTATTGGTTGGACCCTGCAGAATAAAAAATTAGGAGTGTATGATTCTCCGCCCTGCCGATGGTAAATGTCATGTCACACCTTATGTGATAGGGTGTTTAAACCGTAACAATCTGTATTTGCCCGCTTTGAAGTGAATGCATCTGATCCGCAATTTACTGTAATCAACATAATTAAAAAATGTTCCTTGACTTATACATAGGTTGGTATGCGGCTGACCACCCATGCTGTAAAAATGGTTCACTTTGCCAATGTCACCACTGTTTCAGGGAAGGACGGCAAGAGTTGCAGGGTGTATGTCCATTTGAGATTTGGTTTTTATGTTGTAGGTTCACATGAGGCATGTGCAAGCGCGAACTTGTACATGTCTGGTTGTGAGAATGCATGTAATGTGAATCTCCAATGTAACATATCTTTGTAACTTAGATTAAATTAGATTATATTAAAAAATAAAGGTATGAAAAATACCTAGAGTTCATAAAAAATCTGGCCACTGGTATAAATGATCTATTTTACAGATCGATTTTTCTGGGTTTAAATGTAAATGAGCCTGACATTATTTCCTACTTTGGTATTTCTGATTTATCTTATTTTGATAAGTAATAATGACTAAAAAGTTGATCAAATTTTTACCCAGTTCTGATGGCTGGTTTGTCCATTTCGTCAATACCTGAAAGTTAATAACAAAATATTAATAACTGTAACTGTGCTACTGAATCATAATCAGAAGTTGAAGGTTCTACAGATTACATACTTGGCTATTAATTAAATGTTTGATACATTGAAGAATCTGCTTGGACTAAATCTTAGCCATATAAGACCTTCAATATCAATTGAAGAAGTAAATTGTGAAGAGGAATTTAATGGAATAATTTATTTTCCATCACACATTAATTTGATTCACCAATAGTAACTTAATAACGTCTGTAAGGCTGACGGGTATTTTTTTTAATTAACACAACACAACAATTGACATTTTAGTGGGCAAGTCTTTAGTTCTAAAAGCTTTGCCATAAAGTGATCAAGAATTGACAAGATTAGATACTTTTTTACACAAAATAAATTCGCAAAGAGAAGTGCAATTCAGTAATTTATATTGTCTGGCCAGAAACTGGTATTAAGGTACATTATCAATTAAAAAATACTTACAAAATGACATATCATGACTCAGAGCTAAAGCTGTTGCCAAGAAGCCTGACGCTGTTTCATTTTAAATGCCTCTGTCAAAGCCACCGTCGTGACTCTTGGTCTTAGCGCCAACACACTTACTTAAAGGCTACTTATTCTCTTCTTCTTCTTCCTCAGCCTTTCTTAGTCCACTCTTGGACGTAGGCCTCCTCCAATTCCCTCCATTCCTGTCTATCGGCTGCTGTGTTCAGCCATCTTCTGCCTGCAGTTCTCCTGATGTTGTTCAGCCACCTTAGTTGGGGTCTCCCTGCTCCCCGCTTGGACATCCTGGGTCACCACTGGACGATCCTTTTCGGCTACCTGTCATGGTCTTGTCTTGCGACGTGACCGGCCCAGCACCAATTTAAGCAGGCCACTCGCTGTATGACATCAGTGACATCAGTGCGTCTACGGATCTCCTGGTTTGGAACCCTGTCTCTGAGGCTGATTCCCAGCATCCTCTTTTCAATGGCTCTTTGGCACGTCCTCAGTCTGTTGGTGCTATACTGAGTGAGCCCTTTTGTTTCCAAGCCATAGGTGGATATTGAAAGCACGCATGACTCAAAGATTAAGAAGATTAAAGATACCTACTTATTTGGTCGAGGGAGTCAAGAATGGTAAGGAGAATGATATAAAGTAAGATGGATTACCTTTAGCATAAATTTGTAATGAGATGATGGCCTTGGCTTGTCCGTGGCAGTTGGATGCAATGACAGAGTAAGCTCCCGTGTGGTCCAGCCGCACATGAGGAATCTCTAGACGGTATTCAGGTCCGGCTCCTATGCGTCGGAAAGTAGGAGCATCACGGTAGTACTCGGGCTGAGGACAAAATACCAATAAAATATTAAATTGTTTCTTCACCTTAATGCTTTGACTTATAGGTTAGTATGAGGCTGACCACCCATACTGTACAAAATAGTTCACTTCACCAATTTCACCTCTGTTTCAGGGAAGGTCGGCAAAAATTGCAGGGTCGTTTGTAATTTAAAATGCAGCATTTGTAAGCGTGAAATTACACATGTCTGTGTGTGGGCATGCATTTATTAAAATGAATTTTAAATGTTAATATATTATATCATTGCAACTGAGATTATAGATGCATGTGATGATTGGTATACCAATCATCAAATTTTCACACATAATTATTTATTACTTTATCTTCCACAATAAAAAAATAAACTTGGTGACGGCCACATGGAGATAAAAGCTTCGTTTTTATTCTGTCAGCACAAATACAACATGTTAAAAATAATTAATGCCTTACATTCTTAAAATTAATATTTTCAAATGTATTTTACCATATCCAAGTTGTACTGTGTGTTTTTTTTGTATTTCACATTACAAAATCGCATTCGGTAAACCAATGTGTTTTACATTACGACAGGACAGAAGCAAAATTGAATGATATCTAAATTTTTAAAGTCAAATACACACATTGGATATTTTACCCTTAATCAATCTGGTGTTTCCTAAGCAACCAAAATCGCTAATCTATTAAATAATTACTCATGTTGAGTAGGATTAATTGGTTCGTCTTAACAAGTTAAGGACAAATTAATTAAGCCTAGGATTCAATTAACTAGTTGATCTAAAGACACTAAGTATATAGGTATGAGAGAAGAAGCTCTCAAAAGCAAATACTTTTTTTAATCCATGCCATTGCAATGACTCTCAAACATTAAAAAAAACCTTCTCTAAATTTCTCAATTATTACAGTAGGACGATCGTTTAGTCTTTTTTTTGTTAACGAATGGAGATAGTTACCAATACATTTTTTGCTAGAGCAAAACATTTTGCTTCCTTTGATTTGTTAGGTAAACAAATGTTACATTTGCTAGTAAATTTGACGTCCCTAAAAATACAGTTCATGAAAGTTAAGTATTGAATTTTAAACGAGAAAAAAAATAAGGGATACAATTCAATAAGACGGTGTCTATTTCCATAAGTGTTATATGCATGTAAGTTATTGGACACCTTTTACAAATTCAATCAGTGTAATGTTATTTCATATAAATTTAATGCCTACAATGTTTCATGGAGTGTTTTTAATAGAAGTACATGCACAGCTGTTATCATGCTGGCTTGATATGTTCTCGTTTGAACCTTGTCCATCTATGATATGCCCTTATTTGTAGGAATCTTTACCTTAACTATGAACAAAATTATTGCCGTCTGAATAAGCTTATAACTAATTTTATTTTGCAACAGTTACACAACTGTATTTATTATTTATTTTACTCGTGACTTACACATAAGACGTGTTCCATGTTATATCGAATCTTTAATAAAATCATACACTATGTACCTTACATTCACAGGTCAGAAGAATAAAAGCTATAATGGACCAAGGCTTGATAGATTTGGATGGAAGATCGAAAATGGCCTTGACTTTTTTTAATGCGTAGCGATTTTCGATACCATTGGATGGATGACTTTAAAAAGAAACTGGACAAATTATTTAGTAGATTAAAACAAAAAACTTCTTTGTTACAATTCACATGAGCTTTTATTATTTTTTAAACACTACCGGTTTCGGGAGAAGCAATACCTCCCATCTTCAGGTGTAAATATAAATATATGAAGATGGGAGGTATTGCTTCTCCCGAAACCGGTAGTGTTTAAAAAATAATAAAAGCTCATGTGAATTGTAACAAAGAAGTTTTTTGTTTTAATCTATTAAAATGAACTTTCACGAAGTAACTGCCAAAAACCTAGATAATACAAATTATTTAGATTTATGTTGAGTAGACTTAAGAAGAGTTACATGTTGGCTAAAGGTTGTACAATATATCACTTAAAATTAAGATGAAAAAAAACCTAAAATTAACGGTACCTAAGCATGCAAGCACTAACAGCAAGAGGCGCGTGGATTTTTGTGAGCTAATGATTGTATTGTATTTTGTTCAATCATTTACGTTTGATATGCCGTTCTTATTTTTTTATAATATCGAAAAAGTCTAAAAAACCAAATGTTTGCTACAAAACATAGTTGCGAACTTTGACCCTTACGATATAGTTGATTTTTTTGCAGCTTATGTAGCTACAATTCATCTGTCTCAATGTGTAAAAAGCGGATGTATTATCTAAGTTCAAAAATGGTAGTTAAGTAAATTTGACATTATTTTAAAGAAATACCCAACGAGTGAGACTACAATGTATGCAGTACGTATCTATGAACTAAATGATGGAAATGAGTCATCCACCAGCGCGAGCGGCAAGGCTGTTCGACTAGTGATTGAGCGAGTTCCCAATACAGAGAGTACACAATAATCAAGTGAGTCACATTTGTAATGCGACAGTAACTGGTCTTTCCAAACGAAGCTAAGTTAGCGAAGGGCGAGAAGAAAGTGACTGGCAGAGTAGAATTGCGTAAGTGGGTAAATTGTATTCCGTCATGACGAGACGAGGCATCTTTTCACATATCCGCCTTGGAACGACGTGCGGGTTTTTTCATAGCTGTTTAAAATTCACGTAATGGTACCTGCACGAGAGAAACTCAATGATCCAATATGAATGAAGCTCATACCTACAGCATTTTACGTGAGATTCTAATGATGTATAGATAGCATTTTGCATTCCAAGTACTTTCTGCATTTTTCGAGCACATTTAAAAACCACTATAGTCTATAGGTACCTACGACAAAAACGTTCTATTACTAATTACAGCTTCTAGTTTTTGGCTGACACGCTGCGCTGGTATAAGAGAAAAAAAAAGTGGCCCTAAAAACTTTTTCAGAATTTTCCTGAGCATCCCGGATTATGCATGGCCCTTACAGCAGGATAGATTTTCCCAAATAAATCACTATTTTTTATAGTTAGAAGACTTGTGATTATTGCAGTAAATTTAAAATTTCCCTCTGAAAAGCGGTAGCATTGGCAAATATGTAATTTTTAGTTCAAGGGACAAAGAGAAAATTATCACACTAACTCACTTACTTTTAGTTATTTTAAAAATATATCTGCGCGTTATTCATAAGCTTGTCCTTTTCCTTCAGTATAAAATTACTAAACTCAGTTTTCAAAATCCGGGTTTTAGTGTTTTACAGTACCTACCCATATATTAACCAAAATTAAAGTATCTTCAATTTTTAAGACAAAAGACACCCTCTAGTACTAACTGCATGAAAAATTATGTTGGTTGAGATGGTTGACGCAATTAAATGCTCTACAAATGATGAATAATATGTAAGACGTAACTGAGCTGCTCGTATAGAGCATTTTTTTTTGTAATTTTAAGAGAAAACTCCAGTTGTACTTGTAAACACAAAAAGTGTTAGAGATAAAAAAAACTCCTTAGTGGAAATAAAACATTGTTTCATAATAAATTTTAAAATAATATCTAAAATGAACATTCACAATGTAAATGTACGAACCCTAGAAAAATGTAAAAAAAAATTGTAGCAGCTAAAATCAGAAAACACAACATGGAAGATTTTTTAATAATAGCAATATGTTTAGAAGCTTATTTATTATCTTTAGGGTTTGTTTGAATGTTAAATACATATGATATTCATTAGTAAGTCCCATTCGCATTTGGAATTTATTCTTGACGCATTTCTTGACCGTTTATTCATCATACAATATTTTTGATTGAATATCGATAATGTCCAAAGTTGTACTATAATCTATAATCTAAGTTGCAAGGATATATTCATTTAAAGCTCTCAGATGTTGTTATGTTTTAATAGAAAGGTATCTCCAGGATACTTACTTCCGGCTAGCTCTCATCAGCATCACTCTCAGGGCGTGGGGGTCTTTCTTTCGGTTGCTCACTTGTACTTTGGGAAGGGTTTTATAATTAAAAGATAAAGTTAACATGAACAAATAAGGGTTTATTACTGTACTAATATGGGAGGAAAAAGGGGAAATAAGGGATTGGCTAGACCTACAGGTTGTCACTAGAACACTCCCTATTCCGTTGGCTGGAGTTCGAAACGGAAGGCCTGGGGCAGCGCCCCAGGCTAGCGGCGGTTCACAAGGCCGACGCCTTCACACGTTGGAGCCCCTGGGGGGGGCGCTCCTATGCCTCTGGTCCACAAGGCGGGTGCCTTGCTGGCAGGAAATCCAAGTAGATGGGAGGGGGGGGAGCTCCATTGTAGTGCCCCCTCTTGCACCGTTTGGTGCTTGGTCGCTAACGTCTTAATCGCTTGGCATCTTGCCGGGAACTAACGAACGACGGCCTGATTAGTTCATACGGTGCAGTTCGGCCGCTTCCGTGACCGTTCGGCTCCGCTCGGCCCACAAACACACACTGCACACTTCGGGATTGTTTTTTTATAATATGTTATTTAAAATAACATAACAATGTATGCCCACAAACCAACAAGTGTAGTTCGCGCTTACAAATGCTGAATGTGTACTTACAAATAAAATCCAAACCTCAAATGAACATAAGCCCCACAACTTTTGCCGACCTTCCCTGAAACAGGGGTGACATTGGCAAAGTGAACCATTTTTTTACAGTATGGGTGGTCAGCCTCATACCAACCTATAAGTCAAGGAAAATACAATGCGTAAAATTAACATGCAGGCACCAATTCTACGTACCTATAAGTAAAAACCACGAAGATAATGTTGGAATGCGTAAACAATTACTGATCACCTTGTGAGATGATTCATTGGACAATTTCAAAATATTGATTTTTAAAACATTTGTCACTGTATGTATGTATGTATGCTAAAACGCTACGAAGGTACACATAATATAGTGTAACTTTTGCCGCGTTTTCCTCGAACGTTTGATCTTCGTCACATTTGGCAATTGAAACCTATTTATTTTTAAAGAAAATAAGGCCGACTTTACACCTTACGCCAACCACTTCAATTGAGCAGGGGGTTTCCCAGCTCCCGAGAGGGCTGGTACTCATTTCTCGTGAAGGCTGAGTAAGCCTTGCCGGAATTTTTATTTTGGGTTTGAAATAAACAACGAAAAGGGAAATCATTTCTGACACCCTCGGTGGGATTAAAAAAATAAAATTAATTACTTGTTAATTTTTTTTTTGTATAGATTTCTTTTTAAGGTTTTTTGTTATTTTTTATATTTAAATGTAATTTATTATTCATATTCCTTGACTTATAGGTTGGTATGAGGCTGACCAGCTATACTGTAAAAAATGGTTCACTTTGACAGTGTCACCCCTGTTTCAGGGAAGATCGGCAAAAGTTGTGGGGCTTATGTTCATTTGAGGTTTGAATTTTATTTGTAAGTACACAATCAGCATTTGTAAGCGCGAACTACACGTGTTTGTTTGTGGGCATACATCTGAGAGCTTTGAATGAATATATCGCACGTTTAATAATAAAGAGCAATAACTAGGGACTGGAAAAAAGTGGTGTTATTTTTTGCGAAATTCGCGTTATTTTTTTGGGAAATTCGCGTTATTTTTGATCGAAAACAGGAAAATTCGCGTTATTTTTCATGATAAACGGGGAGATTCGGTGTAATTATTAGGGTTGATTTGATCGAAATAAAGGGTTAGGTAATTGCAAAACAATAGATATTACTAATATTTACAATTAATTATATAAACAACAATATGTACCTTCAAAAACAATGAATAAACAACATCTGAATACCTTACTTACAAAAAACCATTGATTGAAAAAAGTATAATTATTTCATGAAACTCCGAATACCCTGTAATATCCTTTTAAAATATTGAATTTTTGTGCGGTTATCTAAATTTTTCAAGGGATGCTGGCTTTTATGAAAGCCTCATGTTGTGTTCTTGGCTAATCCAGCAGCAGCTTCACTTCTTGATGTATTTTCCTTCATTGATTTCACGATTCAAGTCTGCTTGGATTATCCAGGACAGTTCTGCTTATCATTCATTTTTTTAATCAAATAGATTTGTGAATAGGAATGCAATTCACTAAAATACTCTGCCTGGCCAGAAACAGTTATTAATATCATTAATAAAAAAATCATTACGAGTATTGTTTATTTTAATGAATTATTATTAATTTATAATTACCCAATTACATCTGTTGAACCAGGGTCAAATTTATGGTCAAATGACCCAGGCGGGGATCGAACCCCGCGTCTAGCGTTCTAGCGTGTTTCAACGTTGAAAGATCAGCCCACTTAGCCCCCTCGGCTATAACACCGACCAATTTTTCTGTGCTTTGCACATTGCAAAGGGTTTTCGCAGGAATCTTTTCTTTCCCACAAAATTGTTGCGTTGCAGAAGCGACGCATGACAACTTTTTTGCAAAATTTCTACCAATAGTACGAAAATTCGCGATATTTGCGTTAAACCTCAAATTTCGCGTTATTCGCGTGAAAACATCAAAATTCGCGAATAAATTCGTTTTATCGCGATCGCGAAATTTTCCAGTCCCTAGCAATAACTCAAAAAACATGAATGTTGGGAAATCACGTGTGAAGTTCAGACAACCAGTACAACTTGTATGGGATGAAAAAGGCGGCCGATGTTTTATCTCGGTCATATTCGTCCAAATTGAATGGCTGTCGCATTCTACCTATTCTTCTCGCATTGTTCTTGCGTTTTATTACAAAATCTCGATTTTTCCAATTTTCGAGTTATTTCTCTTTATTATTAAACGTGCGATATCCTTGCAACTTAGATTATAGATTATAGACTTAGGTATGGAAAATTCAAGGTAGCACACGTGTGCCATCCATAGTAACAAATAATTTACTTCTACCCGTTAAACGACCTTTTTAAAAAATGGTTTAGCCTCTAAGAACCGCATTTACTTATTTCAATTATAATTGGATTTAACAGTTTCCACTAAAAACTCACTTTTTAACAACAAAAATGTGGTTCGTCTTATTACGAATATTACACATTTTTGTTATTAAAAAAATAAATATATCAGCTACGTACATAATGTGTTTATGAGAAATAATGACTCACAATAATTTAATTTTTACGCCGATTCAAACAGTTACATGAAATACATTTGTAATAAAAATCACCAATAGTTCGCACGATTACTTTTTTTATCGCTTTTTTATTACTTTTTACATTAATCTACTTTTTATATGTTTTCATTTCAAAATCGATTCCATTTCTCCATAAAAATTTGATTCTGTTTTTTTTTTGAGAAATTTTTTGTGAATATAATCAACAAATATGTTCTTTGAAAGGATTTAAATAATCTTTCTTACAAATGTACGTACAATCGATTACTACATCAATTCAAGAGATCGTCTTCAATCGATTGACTGTTAATTATGGTGGGAAGTTAATGAAAACATTTGTTTACAATTTAATAATTATTTGGTTGATAAAACGATTAAATCCAATACATTTATGTAACAACTATTCATTAAGTACTACGACATGAAATCTGGCGCCATCTGTTTTGAAGGCTATTTCCACCCGACTGGAAAAAATATTATTCAGTATCAACTACATGGTTAAAGAGCTACAGGATCATAAAATTACTTATCTATTTAGTCAAAGCACGAATTAAAAATGCATACTTAGTATGAAACATAATATGTGAATTGATATTCACACGCAAGTAAATTGATGATAAAGCATTTTAATTTTGTTGAAGAAGAAGTAGAAGAAAGAAGTTTTCGTGGCTATAAAGCTGGATAGACCTTTGATGACCGGTCTTTGGTAAAGGTACAAGTTTATGAATTTTTCAACCCTGCGAAGAGCATACTTAAAATATAAATGGTATATTTTTTGTGCTTCGCCGGAATTCGAGCCTACAACCTTCCATTTACGAGTAACCACTACACTACGGACCGATCATATTCATGTGAAGGTTGTAAACTTAAAAAAAAACAGTTAGGTATTGGTTTCAAACCTAGATGTCCTGCTCATTAAGTATGTGCATGCTTAACCATAATTTATCCAGATAGCACCCTTATATATTACATACCTACATGGTTGAATGTTTTATAAATCTTCATACATAGTTATAATTTCACAAGTTTAAGAATAAAAACATTTATTTTAATAAAAACAGCATTGTTCTCAAATGTATGTAACAATGTCGAAAGTATTCTCTAGTATCTATTTCCTTTTTTTAATTTAAAAAAAAATACAAAAAAAACCGGTAAAAGGTTACTGAATCATATTTTTCGCCAATCAACCAAAAAAGTCTTATGACCATCTGTGAACAAAATAACATCATCGCACTCTCACAAAAAGTCTCATGATTGCACACAGCATAACAATAATAATTATTTTGCAAGTTTTATTTACCTAGTTCTCATACCCCTACCAAAACGCAGCTGTTTCTTTGATCTTCTACCACTCGTCTATTTCATACGATGGCATACTCAAAATTTCGCACAACCCAAATGGAGACACACCTCAAGGATCCTGTCAAGAAAAAAACTCGCGATTTCAAACACAAGCGGAGCAATTTGATTTGGAAAACGCGGAAGTTTGTGAAACGCACCGGCCGCGACAAGGTGCCCTGATTGACTACACACTCCCAAGGTGAGTTTTCGTTTACCCCCCGCCTACGAGCGAGCCGGTACCTTTTGGTATTATATTTTTTTGTGTACCTTCGCACAACGAGGTCAGATGATTGACGAAAATGAAAGTGAAGTACATGCTTTTATAATGATAAAGTGTGTGCTACGAACATATGCGAATGCATCGTGAACGTGTTATTTTTACTGTCTTCTTCTTTATTTTTGAGGACAAGAAATTGAGCGAATTTTAGTATGAGAAGGCACTGCACGCATTTTTTCTAAATACTCGTATTAAACAAAAGTTAACTATTTTGCTACGATCATCCCTGATCTTAGTTGCACAGATATACAGGCAGCCTCACTTAAGCTTACGCTAATATTTACTAAAAATGTACCTACTTTAAATTCGACAACCGTAAATATTGTGTTAAAAATTAACTCTGCAATTATTGTCACCTTTTTCTGAAATGGGGTGAAGTATTTAATAATACTTTACAGTGGGAGTAATTAGCCTTATAACATCCTAAATGACTCAATGGCATTAGTAAAATTTAAACATTTTTTTCATCAGATTCTTGCAATGCTCCTAGTTATTTATAAGTAACGGTGCTATTCTTAGACAATTTAGTCGTCCGTTGAGCCAGCGCTTTGACAAACTGATGATGCATTTATATGAAGACCTGTCAATCCAAGATGGCCGCAAGTGAACAGCTGATTAGTCTTCATCCAAATATTACCAAAATTCGGTAGGTAAGAATGACCGTGGTGATGAGACTTCCAGCCCAGGCATCATTAGTTTGTCAAAGCGTGGGCTCAACCGATGACTAAAATGTCTAAGAATAGCCCCATAAGTGTTTTAACACCGATCTTTTTGTTAATTTTTATACATTTCATTTTAAACTGTCAGGACAACATGAGTACTTGTTCCTTAAATACGAAAAATGAAACATTTTAGAGAGAAAAAGGAACATTACTTCTTTTTTATAGGAAAAAAAACAAAAAAAAAATGAAGTGAAGTTACAAGGCTGTAAGAAAAAATGTATGATCCATTATGGAGAATAATGATGTACATTATTTACATTCATGGTAAAGTAAGATTATCTGATGAATATTTTATTTTGCTTGCTTTTATTTTATTTTTGGTGCTGATATTGCAAAAAAACTGGGCCAAGAATTTTTGTCATTTTCTTTGGCCTCATTTTTGTGCCAAATAAATTTGTAGCTGTTTTGTGGAAAACAATTATTATTGTCATTAGAAATGGATTTAATTGCTTTGGCTTATTACTGTGGAATGTGATAATTAGTTATTAAAAAATATATATACACAATATTCTCTTTCACTCTAAATAGAATAATAAGTATAGTTCCTTGACTTATACATTGGTATGAGGCTGACCATCCATATTGTCAAAAAAAGTTCACTTTGCAAATGCCACCCCTGTGTCAAGGAAGGGTAAAAAGAGTTGCAGGCGTTTTTGTTAGTTTTTTTTTCTTTTGTAAGTACACATGCAGCATGTGTGAGTGCGAATTAAGACATGACTGCTTGTGAGAATGCGTTAAATATAAATCTTAAATGTTAGTATATTTTTGCAACTTATAGACTTTAAAACGATTCTTGAACAGCTAGTAAAGCATGTTTTTTATGTTGCATTTTCAGAAGTTTTTCTTCCTGATGCAGCTTAGTTGCATTTTTGTCAAGTCGATTGCCTAAGGCCCCGGACTGATGCCAAAATATATTTTCTTTTGTTCATTTTGTTTCTACTAAACCAAGGTCAAAGAGCTGCCATGTGGCTCAGGTATTTTGTAAGACATGATAAATTACACGGCCCTACATACTTCATAAAGAAGTAGACATGAGAATGGAAGTCAGCAAGTCCGTTGTCAAATATTTTGTTAGACTAGAGATTTTGATTTCACTGGTTTAGACTGTAAAATCATTTAAATTCTTTGTTAAATGCTCAGTTGCTAGAGCGCTTGCATTCCATGCCAGAAGACTAGGGTTGTTTCCCACTGAGAGTGTCAGAAATGATTTCTTGTTTAAATGTTTATTTAAAACCGAAAATAAAATACCACTAAAATAAAAAGACATAAGAACCTGCCCCCTCAGGAGCTGGGCAACCCTCACTTTAACTGAAGTGTTTCATGTAAGGTCGACCCCCTTACCTGTATAGGTAAGGGGATCTCTATGAAAGATTCCAAATGTCACATGAAACCTCTTAGGGTAGGTGTTAAGAAACTGGTCTATTTGAGCAGTTTAGTTAGGTTTTACGTATTGATCATTTGCAGATCATTTCATTGCACAACCATCTCAACCTTTTTTAACTCAAGCATCGCGGGAGTGCAAGTTCCACGCAGTTTCTTCAGATAGAAAACTGGAAGTCAACTAATGAAGAAGTCAAAAAATTAATTCTGGGATATGCTTGATGACACAGTCAGAATGAAAGACGAGAATGAAAAGTTATTGCTTCTTGGTGACATGAATGGATGGGTAGGTAGAAGAAAGGATGAATATGAGAGGGTCGTAGGACCAAATGGAAGAGGTGTCATCAATGGCAGTGGGAGACGTCTTGTCGACATGTGTGTGGAGCATGGTATGTTTGTATCAAATACCTGGTTTAAACATAAAGACGTGCACACATATACGTGGTATGGGCCAAATACTCGCACTGTCATTGACTACATATGTATGGAAGAATGTATGAGAGGTGCCATAAGAGATGTCAGAGTCTACCAAGGTGTATCTGTGGGATCAGACCATCATCTCTTGTGTGCCACAGTTATGATAGGTAAAGTGAAAATGTTGAAAAGAACGAAAGTTATTAAGATGAAAAGAATAAAGGTAGAAAAACTAGATGATGAAAGTGTGAGGAATGATTTTGAAGTGGAAGTAAGCCAGATTTTGAAATCGGATGAATGCAAGGAATTGGCGAAGAATGCATGTGTAGGAAAAATGTGGGAAACATTTAAAACATGTTTGGTTGAAAGTGCAAAGAAAGTATGTGGAGAAGTGACGATTGGGCATAGAAAAGGCAATGAATGGTGGAACGATAAGGTTAAACAAGCAGTGAAAGAGAAGAAAGATAGTTATTTAAAATGGATTAATGATAGAAAGAATAAAATGTTAGAGACCGAGTACAAGAGTAAAAAATGGCTAGCGAAGAATGAAGTTCAAATGAGTAAGAGAAGTATGGAAGAGAAATTGAGTGAAAGAGCACAGAATGACTTTTCTGACAATAAAAAGATGTTTTGGAGCTGGGTGAGACAAAACAGTTGTAAGTCCACAACTCCGGGAATCAAAAATGTCAGCGGAGACATTCTGTGGAATAAAGAAGATGTAAAAAAGAGATGGAAAGAATATTTTAATGAGGTTTTTGGTGAAGATGAATGTGATTTAACTGTGAAAGGAGAATATGATGAGGGTAATGTTTTGAAAATATCGAAAGAAGAAGTAAGAAAGGTTATAAAGGAATTAAAGAATGGGAAAGCTGCAAGTGTGGATGGTGTGAGACCTGAGATGTTGAAAGCGGGAGGAGAATGTGTGATCGAATGGATGAAAGAGCTTTGCGAATTGTGTGTTAGTGTCAAGGAGGTTCCATCGGACTGGAGAGAGGCGGTCATTGTGCCAATTTACAAAGGTAAAGGCGACAAAAAAGACTGCCGTAACTACAGACCGATCAGCCTTCTTAGTGTGCCAGGTAAAGTGCTATGCAAGATTCTTATCCATAGGGTAAGATTATCCACCCAGGAGAAGGTCTCAGATATACAATCTGGCTTTATGCCAGAAAGAGGTTGCGTAGACCAGATATTCGCGCTTCGACAGATAGTCGAAAAACAGCTGGCCGTTAATAAAAAGGTCTACGCGGCTTTCGTAGATCTTGAGAAAACCTTCGACTCGGTGGATAGAAGTATGATGTGGTGTGTGCTAGAGAAGTATGGTGTAAACAAAGCACTTTTGAATGCGATACGCGCCATCTACGTAAATAGCAGGGCGTGTGTCAGGGTGGATGGAGAATACAGCGAGTATTTTAATGTGTACAAAGGTGTGAGACAGGGTTGCATAATGAGCCCATGGTTATTCAATATAATCATGGATCATTGTGTTAAACAAGCGAATCTGGAAGGACATGGCATACAAATTGGAGAGAGAAAAGTCGGAGTTCTGCTTTGTGCTGATGACGCAGTATTAATTGCTGATTCAGCAGCGGAACTCCAGACAATGCTCTCTAGTTTGAACCATGTTCTGTGTGCAAGCAAGTTGAAAATTAATGCAAGTAAGACGAAAGTACTGATTTTTGACAGAAGGGATGAAACTGAAGAATGCACGTTCATGTTGAATGGTACGAAAGTTGAAATTGTGGATGAATTTAGATACTTGGGAAGTATGTTTGAAAAGAATGGAAAGATGACAAGAGAACTTGAGAATAGGGTGTGCAAGGGAAAGCAAGTGGTCGGTGCAATAGGAAGAATAGCAAAGAACAAGCGATTGACGATGGATCTGAGAATGGCGGTACACAATGGCATATTGTTACCGACTTTGATGTATGGAAGTGAAGCATGGACAGTGAATGATAGCGAAATGAGTAAAGTATGTACGGTGGAAATGAAGCATTTGAGAAGTATGACAGGAAAAACTTTGAGGGATAGAGTTAGGAATGAATGGGTAAAAAAAGAATGTAATTTGAAAGAGGATGTGAAAGTTAAAGTACAAAAGAATGTGATGAGATGGTTTGGGCATGTGGAAAGAATGAAAGATGATAGACTGACAAAGTATGTATACAAAGAAAGTGTGAAAGGAAAAAGAGGGAAGGGACGACCGAGAAAAGTATGGAGTGATCAGATTGAGGAGATTGTGAAAGAATGGGATATACAAAGTGAGCGTAAAAGAAGAAAATGCATGAAAAAGGTGATGGATATGAAGGAATTGAAAGAGGTATGTCAGGATAGGAAAAAATGGAGGCAACTCTGCAGAGGCTCTGGCCACCCCTAGCGGAATGGCGACAGAGTTACAGTAACTGCTGGGAAAAGGAGGAGTTGGAAGCAACTACTATACAAATTTAAGACTTCACTTAGGCTATAATCCCATATGTGAAATAAAAAGAGACATCATCTGGATCAAAGATTGCAATAGGCAAATAATGTAGTGCCTTACCTTGAGGAAGTCTCTCAGCCACATAACTTCAGGCTTTGGATCTCCCACTACCTCGCACATGATGATGACCGTGTCACCTTCTCTTGCCTCACTAGAACGAGGCTTCATCGTGAACATGGGTTCCTTGGAGTATCTGTGGAAAAAACAAATATTTTAACCATTTATTTCTATGTCCTTGAATACACGCTAAGAAAACAATTAGGGCTTATTGCACCAAACTCCAACCAGACTGAAATCAAAATTAAGTGTAATTTTTACCTTTCAAATGAAAAATTTGGTTGCATATACGTAAGTCAGCTGATGTACATCATATTTCCTATTCAAATTCCATCATATTATTACCCACTTCCGAGAATTATTTAACCGAGGTCTTTACCAGAATCAAGCAATCAAATATTGATTGGAGGTTGGTGCAACAGGCTCTAACGGTAGTGAGTCTGATGTAAGCAACATGAGAAATTTCGTTCTAGAGCTGTAACTACCTCCTCATATTTTTGTAACGTTTTGTCAGTTGATTTGAATAAAGAATGGATCAAAACCTTTTTCTCGAGCCAACATGAGTTGATGAAAACACAGCAAAAATACAAATCAAAATCATTAATTACAGCTTATGTAAACTTAAAATACAAAGGATGTAAAATTTGCTCATTGTTTAAGTAAACTTTTCAATTCAATCCTTTATTTCTTCAGTTTTCGCCTTCTAGGTTTAGTTACCTTTGACATTCCTCTTGTATCCTCTTTATGTCAGCTGTTCATCATTCACTCATTCAAGATGCTCACACCAACTCATTGAGCTCTTATATGTGTAATTTTAATCTGATATTCTAGTTTGTACTACACTTATTACCTGTCATTATGGACCTCATCTTTTTGAGCCTTACCTGTCATTTCTATTGAGAAAGCCATTTCTACCTAGCTCTTATTATAGTTCTTCATTTGTGCATCCATGTATACATTTTTTCCTATACTTAGTAAATCAATGAACAAATATAGCATTCTTACGGGCTTCCTGGTTCACGAAGAACGGGAGCGCTTGCTCTCTGGTTTTCTCCTCCCTTGGATTCCACTTCTACACGGGTACTGCTGCTGGCCCGCCCCACCTCATTTGCTGCTGTGACAGTATAGACGCCTGCGTCGCGCTGCGTCACGTTAGCTACGGCCAATTCCACCACTCCGTCACGGTCCAAGGTCATCAGGGCACGACGACTGAGGGCAAATATATGAGAAAAGTCAGTTACCTACTTACTTTTAAATTTCGTTTCGAGAAAAAAATGCCCTCAACGTGAAAAAAGTAATACAACTGCTCTTAAAGCGCAAAATACAGGTCAATAAAAAAACGCTTTCCTTCTGTAATAAGTGCTTTCTTAAAAATTTAGCGTATTTCAGTTTGCAAAAAAAGAAATAGTGGTCTGAAGAGAAGTAGCTTTTTATGAAGGTTTTTTCAACACTTACATGTAAAAAAAATTAAGGACAATGTACACACAAAAATAATGTATAAAAGTAAGTAGATTGTCTGCAGTTTACACATTTATATTCAGCAATATACAGATCAGAGCACTTGGAGAAATTATTTATCACAAAGTTGCTGTATTGAGAAATTATCACTTTTGATTAAGAATACATTAAAAACTTTATCATTTGTAAAAGGAACAGATCTTATAGGTCTAGGAGTATTGATGTCTTCTGATTAACAAAATGAGATTTTATAAATCTAAAACGCTCACAAAAATAGCTTCAATGATTCAATACCTTGGCCTCAGTTTGATGCCGTCTCTATGCCACTGCACACCTACACTGGGATATGCCTCTACCAGAGCCCGTACTCTCAGTTCGCCACCTTCCCGTGCACGATGCAAAGGCTCTAGTCCACAGGCAAACTCTGGGGCGACATAGGCTCGGATGCCCTTGTCCACAGTCAGAGAACACCTGCAGCTGACAGCTCCCAGAGGATTCACTGCCGTAGCCTGGTAAAGGCCACCATCACCCAAGGCGGCGTGGTTCAACTCCAAAGTGTGGAAGTTCTCAGAGTCAGAGAAGGTGTGGCGATCTAGAAAAAACATTTTTTTTACAAAACACACACAGCATAAAGTACCGTACGGAATTGAAGCATGGGGTACGATTGACAGAAAAAAGAGTAAAGTATGTATGGTGGAAATGAAACACTTAAGAAGTATGTAATATATGAGTATTAGAGGTGTTTGTATGAATATTAATGAATTTAAGTTATGTTAGTAAATTTAGTATTGCATATTGGAAATGAAGCACTTGAGATGAATGACAGGAAAAAAAAATTGAGAATTAATAAAGTAAAAGAGAAATTTAAGCTGAATGAAGATGTGGCACTAGAGGTACGAAATAATGCGATGAGATAGTGTGGAGGTGAAGAAATAATGGATTATGAAAGATTGACAAAATGTAAGTAGAGGAAATGTGAAAGGAAAAAGAGGAATGAGAAAACAGAAAAGTATGGATTTATTAGATTGGTGAAATTGTGAAAGAATTGGATATTAAGAGTGAATTGAAAAACAGGAAATGTATGAAGGAGGTGATGAATATGAATGAACTGAAATAAGTATACAACAACATAAATAAATTGAGGCAACTCTGCAGAGGCTCTACAGTATATAATGACAGAGTTAGCCATTTCACATTACACACATTCTGCCACCATTCTGCCCGGTTTGTCTATGGTTTTATCTATCATCACATATCTATAGGTTCATTAGTCAGTAGTGTATGGATATGAATGAAAACTTTCACACAGTTTATCCAGTAATCCATAGACAAGCCGGGCTGAATGTGTTGTGTCTGAAATGCCTCTTACAGTTACAATGTATAATGAGAGCATTTACCATCAGGTTCAATGGGCACTCCGTCCTTAGCCCACCTCACGAAAGGCGCTGGCACTCCGCTGGTCTGGCACGTGAGTCTCACCGGGTAGGTCACCTGCACGCGCCTGTCACGCAGACGCATGGTGAACTGGGGCGCACTCTCACACATCTCGTCCAATCGACGTCTACAATAATAATAGTCAAGAAGTTTAACAACACAATGAAATTACATAACAAAGGTTCACTTTATATAAAATTCAGGAAATTCAATTTTATAATAATAAAAGTAAAAAAAAGACTTAGGAAAAGCTGAAGGCATTTGAATAAGTACTACTATTTAATGATGAGCTCTTTGTTGTGATTGACACAAAAAGGAAAGGAAAGTCATTAATTTTTATCTTTTCAAAATGTCAAATCATTTGTTTGGCCATATATTATTTTCTTTACAGTGGAAATATTATATTTTATACAATTTTTACTCTTTTTCACCTTTTAAGATTATCGTCTGCCTCCCATATGGTTCTATCCGTCACAACTGCGATGCGTACAAAAGTTGCAGCTCGCCCGTGGACGTTGGTCGCTTCGCATGCGTACCGCCCGGCCTGCTCGAGCGTGGTGCGCGCTATCCTGAGCGTGCAACGCGTTCCTGCTCGGGACACTCGTGCCCCATCCGGCTCCTCGCCGTCCTCAATTTCCTGACCGTCACGGAGCCAGCGAATCACAGGACGGGGAGATCCTTCCACGGAACAAGTCAGGGAGAGTTGACCACCTAGAAGCACCTAGAAAAAGAAATGAGATTATTAATTCAAATGTATTTTATACGATGTAAACTTTCATCTTAACAAATAGAAATTGTTAAGTGATTGCCACATTTCATAAACTGTGTGCTTGTAAAACTAGTCTTGGATATTATAGGTACTCACAATAATTTCTGTTTTCTTTTTTTCTGACAATTTATTTGGTGCGTGTTTTTCTTCTATGCAATGATACTACAAGAAACGCCTGCGAACTTTTGGTTGTCCGTGCGTCAGTGCCTGACAAGACTCACTTGACATAAGGTTGGATGAACCTATAGGACCAGTGTTTGATGCGAATATATGAATTTTTCATCTCAATTTTAAAATAAAAAAGCATTTTTCTTAGCATGGTGTTATACAAATTAAATCATATTTTTGGTGAACTACTGCTGATCAAATCCAACTGTGAGGTTGAAATTCGGTCGCTAATACATCTGTCAATATAAGACTATTAATAAAAATTGTAAAAAATAGCACTTAAAAAATGGTCAGGATACACATTTTTTTCATATGAGTACATAAGTAATATAAGATACTTACAAATAAAGTAGCTCAGTATAGAAGATATTGAGTCTAACCTTTAGTTGTCCTGGCAGAGGATCCTTGAATTCCGGTAGTCTTGGATTTCTTCCTACAGGAATTGCTGTAGAGGTCTGGACAGACTGACCCCAACCATAGCGGTTACGAGGAGTGACTCTGGAAATAAAAAATTAACGGATTTTTTGCAATTGAATCAGATTGCAAAGGGTTTTTTTTATATTTTTTAGTGTTGATCTTTTGATTGTAGGTTTTTTTTTTTGGATTAGCTAGACCTTTAGTACAAAACTTTTTAACCAATTTTTACTACAGCACCTATGTAGCTGATTGCAAACTGTTGTACTCGTATTTATGTGAGTTTCTGTGAAAACTTAGTATACATTTTTAGTACTGCCTCTTCATTTGTTGTTTGAAGAGGATGAGTAAACAGGCACTATCTATTTACAATAATAATAACTATAGTTAAAATTTATTAATCGAATATTAGACGAACCGTTATAAAGAACTTACATTATTCTCAACGTTCCATTAGTGATGTAGCTAACGCCTTCAGGAGACACCCTCTCTGCACGACGACTGAGGATGAACGCTAGTCATTAACGAAACATTGAGAATAATGTTAGTTCTCTTATAATGGTTCGTCTAATATCTGATTAATAAATTTTTATTGTTTAGTAATTATAATTGTAAATATGTCAAACGACCGTAATTCCAACCTAAACCTAACACGATCTACCTAGGTTACAGGTGAGCAATGACATTGGGGATTATGTTTGACACTGAAACTTGCAAGTTTGTTGGTACCTGAAGAGGTAGTCGCTGTCGGACTGCAGATTGAAGGCGTCGAAGGAGTTGATGGGCGTGGTGCCCAGCTCGGCCCAGCGCGCACCCCCCTGCGCCCCCGCCAGCCACGCGTCCACCCGGTAGGCCAGCACGGGGGCGGCGCCGCGAGAGGGCGGCCGGCCCCACGTGAGCGACACCCAGCTGGAGCCCCCGTCCAGCGCCACGGGCTCGCTGCTTATGGGTTGCGGTACATCTGGAAAGAAAACATCACCAAGCATTACATTCATACATTATGAAAAATCTGGATGAAACGAAAGAAGTATGCAAGGACGGAAAACAATGAAGGCTGGCCTGTAATGTTCATCTGTATTGTTCGCGGGTAATCTATAATCTAAGTTGCAAAGATAAATTAACATTCAAAACTCATATCCAATGCAAGCCCACAAATGTATAAATTCGTGATTACAAATGCTGAATGTGTACTTACAAATTAAAATGCAAACCGCAAATGACTATACACCCTGTAACTTTTGGCAACCTTCCCTTGATATAAACATCCTGAAAAATGTGTATTAAATTCCATGGCATTCCTTGACTTATAGGTTGGTATGAGGCTGATCACCCAATCTAATCTAATCTAAGCTGCAAGGATATATACCATTTAAGATTTACATCAAATGCATTCCCACAAGCAGACATGTATAATTTTGCGCTAACACATATTGCATGTGGACCTACATTATAAGAACCCATCTCAAATGAACATAAGCCCTGCAACTCTTGCCGTCCTTCCCTGAGACAGGGGTGACATTGGCAAAGTGAACCATTTTCTACATCATGGGTGGTCAGCCGCATACCAACCTATAAGTTAAGGAACATACACAACAAATTAAATTTCATTCCAGGACCAATACAATGTCTTGGGAAAACTGGAAATTGATTTTAAAAATATTTTTAAAAAATCTCGCATCATCGTGTTTTACATTTTTTTCTTAGCTCAGATTGAGAAGAATGTGATTCTTAAGACAATTTCAAATGGTAGAAAAACCAAACAAGCACTCGGGGACGTGTTTTCAAAACTAATGGCACAAGCACTATTTTGACACGGGACAAAACTTAAAAACACCAAATGGTCATTTTTACCTAGCAAATGTTCCTGACAAAAACATCGCAGTCCAACACCATTGGTGCAAATTTCTAGGGGTGGAGATGATTCCATAGTGACAAGACAATATATTTTGTATGTACGCGGACTGAATTCTCCTTTCTCACTACTCATAGATACAATATCAATACATCGGATGACAAGCTATTGTGCTTGCATCACACAATTATAATTCTCATTGACTTACAAGTATTGAAGAGAGCCAAATAAATATTTGAAACATCAATACTAACATTAGATTCTACAGATGCATTAGATTCTAATCAGATGAGACATCAATGCTTATATTGCTGTATTTAAACCTATGGCTATAATTATGTCCAAAATATCTTATCGTAGATAGTTTATATTTTTATTTCTTAGAGGTTGATGGTAAATGAATACACTTTAGATTATAGGAAAATATAAAGAACGTAAAAAGAAAGAAAAGTCTTAAATTTATGAAATCATAATAATCCTGTTTTAACAGCATTCCTTCCCGTGATAGTAAAATTAGAAAAACATCAGGGTGATTTATTTAGTGAGAGCTGTTTTTGCGATCAGTCTTTTGGTAAAAGCGGATTTTTTTTTCAAAACAGGGAAGAGCTTATTATTAAAGTTAAATTAGATTTTTTTGTGCTCCGCTGGGAATCGAACTTACAACTTTCCGTTTAGGAGTCCGGTCATTTTTTATTAAACAAATAAATCTTTACTAAAAATAGACACGCTCTTTTATCGACAATAGCTGAATGGAAGTGCTTTCGCTTTCTGAGTAATACGTCTAGGTTCAAATAGGCCATGATTATCTACTTCGGGGTTTTTTCTCTCCCCGCCAGGTTCGGTGTTCAAATCCAAAATCAAAGTACCGGCAATGTTTACTTAGCTTTTATAAGAAATGAGATCCTCGAGAGCAGCGCAACCCCCACTAAAAGTGAAATGGTTGGAGTAAGGCCAGCCACCGATTGCAGCTATTTTTATTTTGGGTTTGAAGTAAACACCGAAACGGGAAATTATTTCTGACATCCTTGGTAGCGATCGAAACGCAGATCTCCGGCATGGAACGCAAGCATTCTACTAACTGAGCTATCAACCGGTAAATTGATGAAAAATTAAGGTGCGTCCAAAAATAAAATACAACCCGAAGCGCTATTTTGCTAAATTCCTTACACTTTGGATATCAATCCACGTCGAAGCTTGATAGCGCTTGCGAAAGAGGTCCGTAGATAAAAAAAAATCACAGTACACCTTATTTTTGGACACGAATCGCTATCCCCTCGCCTTAAGGTCAAAAGAAATTTAGCAGAATAGCGCTTCTGTTAAGAAAATAGTAAAAATATTAATGCAAGATTTTTATAGCGCCTTTTCATGACTCTTGGTCATCCCAAAGGCGCTTGCTCATATGAGCGCGCGAACAGGTGGGTCTTCAACCCCATTCTGAAAGTGCTGTCCAGATCCATTTCGCGCAGATCATCTGGTAGGCCGTTATCGTCTATCTTTAATCTAAGTTGCCAAGATATATCAACATTCTAAACTCATATCAAATGCATGCCCACAAACAGACACTTGTAAGTTAGCGCTTACAAATGCTGAATATGTACTAACAAATTAAAATACAAACCTCAAATGAATATAAACCTTGCAACTTTTGCCAGCCTTTCCTGACACAGGGGTGACATTGGCAAAGTGAACCATTTTTTACAGTATGGGTGAAAGTGAAAGTGAAAATGAAAGAAGTGTGTAAGGACAGAAAGAAATGGCGGTTAATCTGTGATGTTGGCGGCTACGGTTTTTTTAAATCAAAATTTGTTTTCTGTTAGTTTTTGATGTCCATACATATATATTATAATTTAGTGATTTTAAAAATGTAATTTGTCATGTATGTTCCTTGACTTATAGGTTGGTATGCGGCTGACCACCCATACTGTGAAAAAATGGTTCACTTTGCCAATGTCACCCCTGTCTCAGGGAAGGACGGCAAGAGTTGCAGGGCTTATGTTCATTTGAGATGGGTTCTTATAATGTAGGTCCACATGCAACATGTGTTAGCGCGAAATTATACATGTCTGCTTGTGGGAATGCATTTGATGTAAATCTTAAATGGTATATATCCTTGCAGCTTAGATTAGATTAGATTGGGTGATCAGCCTCATACCAACCTATAAGTCAAGGAATGCCATGGAATTTAATACATATTTTTCAGGATGTTTATATCAACTGTGAATGAGAAAAAGCAGCTGGTTTGCGTGATAAATTCATACAAGTGGGAAGACTGTTGTATGTAGCTACTTACATACTTGGGAAAACTCTGCTGACCCCATTATGCAATACTAAAAGTTAGCGATGCCAAGTGTGGGAATCAGGGCTGAACTAAGTGAAGGAAAATATGCAACTGGTAAAGAATGTGCTTCAAAGGTGGTTATCAGGAAATATATTTAAAAATCAATTACTTAAACTAGTCTATTCTAATGTATAAAATCAAACGGATGTATGTTTGTCCTGTATGGACTCCAAGACTATTGAACTGATTGCAATGAATATTACATGAGCTATTTTTCACATGTTCGCTTAGGCTTCTGTATAAAAAAACTGGAGCAATAAAGGAAATGGGAGCAGAAATATGCTAAAAATATTTTCACCTTATGACAGGGATTTTTTTAGACTGAAAGAAGTGTGCAAAAATACAAAGCAGTAGAGATACATCTGCAGAGATAGTGGCCACCCCTAACAGAATAAAGGTATTATACAGTACAACGTGTAAATAAAAAAGGTTTACAAATTATATAAACCATCATGATTAATTTAAAGTTAACATTTTAAGGTAATAATAATACGAAAATATGAGTATTTCAAACATTCATAACTTCAGTTTTGACCATAAAAAAAAGTGCAAATAATTTCCGTTCTTCTATTGTGATTGTATTGCAGTGAATTATTTGACTTAAAGGTTTGCTTGAGGCTGACCTCCTATACTATAGAAAATGATTCACTTTTGCCAATGCCTCCCATGTTTCGGGGAATCTTCAATCTATGTAAGATGCAAATATAGGAGTACATTAACTTTACGATTTATATAAAATACATGCCCACAAGCAGACACGTGTAAATTAGCACTTTCACATGTTGCATGTGTAAGCGCGAAATGAAAACACAAATTTAAAAAGAACAGAAGTCCTAAAACATTCTTTGCGTTTTCCTGAAATAAGAGTAACATTGGCAAGTGAACTATTTTTTGCAGTATGCTTGGCCGACATTACACCAACCTATATTTAAATCGTAAATAATGAGCAAAATACATTATTTTGAAGTAGATGTCAGCCCTGTTTCAGAGAAGGTCGGCAAGAGTTGCAGGGCTTACGTTCATTTCAGATTGGGTTTTTATATTGTAGGTCCACATGCGGCATGTGTTAGCGCGAAATTATGCGTGTCTGCTTGTGGGAATGCATTTAATATGAATCTCAAATGATATCTATCTTTGCAACTTAGATTTAGATTACATGCCTTATTTTTTGTTACACTGCACAGGTGTAACAGGTACAATAATAGCACTAGACATTGCGTACAACACAATATTTTTGGCCCAGCTTTATACAACACTACAATTACACCTAGCTAGGGTTCTATTGCAATAATATATGTATTCACTTGAGTATAAGCTTGAACCAAATTCATTATTTTGTAGTGTAAAACGGTGTCGCAAAGCATACAACCCAAAATATGGACTGATGACATTACGAAAAATACCGATAAATGCTAGATTTTACAGAAGAAGTAAAAAAATGTGATATTTTTTCATCTTGAATTATGATGGAAAACAAATACCTACAGCAAAAACAACTAAATTATGTTAATTATTTAACTCTTTATTAGCATGTGTTTTTTGTTGTTGTATTTTTAATTCTGAAAATAATGGATTGAATAACGTTTGTTCAACACATTTGCAAAAAATCAAATTTGTTTCGGCGGGATGATGTCACAGGTCTAGGTGATTAGGGTGCTTAGCATCCAAAAAAAATATTGGTTAGCCATTCCCTAAGAAATCCGGCCAGAATATTAAAAAAAAAAAAAAGAGCGTTGCTTGTTATTAAAAACTTTTTTTTCAGACTCGATTTTACGACATACATATAATTTAATTTTAGAATTACGACATTGTTTTTCTTCGGGATAGATATTTCTACCTCAGCGTATTTTTACGTAAGAAAGCTCTTGCTGCCAATCGTTGATGATTCTTATAAAGATTCACTTGTTTATGTTTGTAGCTGGTTTAAAAATATTTCTGCAGTGGGCGAGCTATCAAAATACTGTCATATTATACTTAACCCTGACACAGGCACTTGGATTTTAATTGACCGTAATAAAAACTGGGCATGGGGCTTGAAAAAATAAAGAATTTCATTATGAATAACACTTTTTTTTTCATAATTCTAAAATTTGCTTCATTAGCTGGAGATTAAAAATAAATAATTATAATTCTTAAGGTTATTTACAAATGCCGGTACATTAGCAACGAAAATACTTCCAAAATTATAATATACTCTGACATACTCGTATTTTCGTTTATAAATATACCCATACATAACGTGTTCATGCAATCACAAGTTCATTTACAATTACGAAAAAATCTATTCACGCACTTTTAAAAACTTTAGTCTACATTCCTGAAAAAGTATAACATTGGAAAAATTGTGTTAATGGACTCGGAGTATTTTTGAATTTGAAACTATTTTCTTGGCGAGAGTTTTGTATGGGACTGGCGTCCGTAGCAAGCAATAACAAAATATTTTCTTGCCTTTTCCCTAGCAACCCGACCGGGTGATGTTATAATATTGTCGAAGTCAACTCACGTGTGGACCTCATTGTGCCAATTACACGATGAAATAAATTATAAGAGAAAACATTTTTAACAAATCTCTCAATATGGGAACTTTTTCCAGTGAGAAAGGATTCACAATGCATTGAAGTTTTTAGATTTGTATTTAAAAAATAAATGAACTGCCCAAACAATTAAAATATTATGTTTAATTTATAATTTTTTGAATGAATTCAAACCAAAACACTGTTTATTTTCACAATAATTTTTTTTATTTAAAAAGATTAAAATCTTTAAAACAAATTTGAAACGTTTTCACAGTGTTAATACACAAACAATACAAAATATAAAATATATTTTGTATTGTTTGTGTATTAACACTGTGAAAATTCATACTGTTATAGTTTAAAATTTTTTGAGGAATTCAAAAACACTGTTTATTTTCACATGAATATATTTAAAAAGATAACAATCTTTAGAGTAAGTTACTAACGTTTTCGACCTAGAAGGTCATCATCAGGTATGATTGTATAGATCATACCTGATAGGGATGAAAAATTCATAAACCTTTACCAAAGACCGGTCATCAAAAGGTCAATCCAGCCTTACAACAACTGGGTCTTGCTTGAGAATTGGCGCTTTCTACAGCGACGACCAAGCTCGCAGAGAGCTCTTGAGGTGTGATACACACAAAAACAGCGCTCACCAAATAAATCAGCCTAATTTAATTTTTAATTTTTTACTCACGAAGCATGTGTAGGCGCGAACTTACACGTGTATGCTTGCGGAAGTGCATAAAATATGAATCTTAAATGTTAAAATATCTTTTCAATTTAGATTACAGATAATACAATTTTTGAAATTCTTACAAGCAAACACTGCCAGTGGACCATGTCAATATCACTCCAGTATTTTTAAATTCATCACTATTTTTCACATAATTACACAAACGAAAATAATTTTTAGAGAAATATTTTCTAGCACTCTGTAAACGACTGTAAGCTTCAGACAGTTTAGTAAAAATGTGGGAAGAATATTTTGTTGTTTGTTGGCCCACCATGAAATCTCCTAGGCACGACCAATGTTTTCTTAAGTATCTCAACCGAATTATTCATAAGAATAACGTTGATTTCACACGTTTTCTAATAATAAGTGAAGTTTACACAGTAAAATGAATTCGCCGCCCACTAACGCATTGTTTCAAAGGAGAATGAAGGCAATGGAGATGTTAGGAAATTGTGCAACATGTATTATTTGTTGGAGATTTTAAATTTGCACGAAAATCTGGCTCTTCACTGAAAAATATTTTCACAACTGATATAAGTAAATAATAATAGATTGTCAAATAACTACTCAAGCCTAAACTGTATTCATAATATTATGTATTACTGTTTTCCCAGAGTTTTATTTTGTAAAAAAACAAATATCTCATTGGCAAATCACTCAATAAATAAGTCATAAAAAATATATAATCTGCATATTATAATACACTAGCAGACTGACCATGCTGCGCACGGTTGTCTGCTAGGCCCTTCGGGCAGTGTAAGTCTGGCTTCGCAATAATTTTTCCTCACACCTCTTTCATAGTAATTAAATGCTTTAAGAAGTAATTTGAAAAAAAATTGCGGTAAAAGGGTTATTTAGTTCTTTCATGTTCTGAGTATCTTGTATGAAGCATGAGGTATGAGTCTGACCTCCCATAGGTACCTTAAAAAAATGTTCACTGAACGAATGTTTCTCTGTTTCTGAAAAGGCCGGCAAAAGTTGTAGGGCTTATGGTCAAGAGAGGCTGAAATTTTTATTTGTAATTACACATGCAGCGTTTGTAAGCCCAAACTCACTCATGTCTGCTTGGAAGCATGCATTCAATATGAATTATAAAATGTATGTATGCAACTTAGATTTATATTCTAAAATTAAAAACATCAAGTGCCACAATTATATGTTAGCGTGAAAAAACATTTGCCAGCCTGAGCGTGTGAATTATATTTGAATTGATTTGCATTGAATATGAATTATAAAATGTATCTATGCAACTTAGATTAATATTCTAATATTAAAAACATCAAGTGCCACAATTATATGTTAGCGTGAAATGATATTTGCCAGCTTATGGGTGTGCATTTAATTTTAATCATCAAATAAGTTTTTTGGCAACTTTAGATTATAAATTAAGATTAACGTTGTTTAAGGATTTTTCAAACTCAAATCCTTGACTGATAGGTTGGTATGCGGCTGACCACCCATACTGTGAAAAATGGTTCACTTTGTTTATGTCACCCCTGTTTCAGGGAAGGATGGCAAGAGTTGCAGGGCTTATATTCATTTGAGATTGGGTTTTATAATGTAGGTCCACATGCGGCATGTGCCAGCGCGAAATCATACATGTCTGCTTGTGGGAATGCATTGAATATAAATCTTAAATGATATATATCCTTGCAGCTTAGATTAGATTAGAAATTCCTTGACTTATGGGTTAGTGTGAGCCTGAATACCCATATCGCAAAAAATGGTTCATTTAAAAAATGTTTCCCCTGTTTTTGAAAAGGGTGGCAAAAGTTGCAGGGCTCATGTTCATTACAGGCCTTAATTTGAATTTGTAAGTTCACATACAGCATTTATAAGCGCGAATCCACTCGTGTCTCCAGGGGGGCGTGCATTGAATATGAATTATAAAAGTTATTGTATCTGTGCAACTTAGATTATATATTCTAATATTTAAAAAAAATCAAGCGCCACAACTATATGTTAGCATGAAATGACATTTGCCAGTTTGTGGGCGTGCATTCAATTTGAATCATCAAATAACTTTTTATGCAACTTTAGATTATAAATTAAATTTAACGTTGTTGAAGGATTTTTCAAACTCAAATTCCTTGACTTATATGTTAGTGTGAGCCTGTATATCCATATCGCAAAAAATGGTTCACTTGACAAATGTTTCCCCTGTTTTTGAAAAGGTTGGCAAAAGTTGCAGGGCTTATGTTCATTACAGGCCTTAAATTTAATTTGTTAGTTAACATGCAGCATTTATATTCGCGAACACACTCTTGTCTCCAGGGGGGCATACATTGAATATGAATTATAAAAGTTATTGTATCTGTGCAACTTAGATTATATATTCTAATATTTAAAAAAAATCAAGCGCCACAACTATATGTTAGCGTGAAATGACATTTGCCAGTTTGTGGGCGTGCATTCAATTTGAATCATCAAATTACTTTTTTGCAACTTTAGATTATAAATTAAGATTACCGTTGTTTAAGGATTTTTCAAACTCAAATTCCTTGACTTAAGGGTTAGTATGAGGCTTACCACCCATATCGCATAAATGGGTTCACTTAACAAATGTGTCCCCTGTTTCTGAAAAGGTCAGCAAAAGTTGCAGGGCTTATGGTCATGAGAGGCTGAAATTTTTATTTGTAAATACACATGCAGCATTTGTAAGCGCAAACTCACTCGTGTCTCCGTGCCAATATGAATTATAAATGTTAATGCGTCTATGCAACTTAGATTGTATATTGTAATAATACTTAAAAAAAATTAAATGCCGCAATAAGTATGGTTTCATATAAAAAGTTGACCTAATCGATCGTCATAAAAAAAAAAAAAAAAAAAAACGCAACTAAGCTACACATATAGTGTAACTTCTTGCCTGCGTTATCCCCGAAGGGGTCGCATGTGGCGCTTCGGGACCTATTTATTTTTACAGGTAAGGGGGCCGGCCTCACACCAACCACTTTCAGTAGAAGTGGGGGTTTCCCAGCTCCCGGGGGGGCTGGTTCTCATTTCTTGTGAAGGCTGAGTAAACCTTTGAGATCGAACCCTTGCTCTCGGCATGGAATGCAAGCATTCTACCAATTGAGCTATCGACCTTTTTACGAGCTTGATCGTCGTCGCTACAAAGCGCCAATTCTCAAGCAAGACCCAGTTGCTGTAAGGCTGGATGGACCTTTGGTGACCGGTCATTGGTAAAGGTTTTATGAATTTTTCAACCCGGCGAAGAGCAAATTTGAAAATATAAATGGTATATTTTTTGTGCTCCGCCGGGAATCGAACTCACAACCTTCCCATTCAGAGTCCGCAGTGTTACCACTGAGCTACGGACCGGTCATTGTTTCTAAAAAATACATGTTATAACTGGTTGAAGTATAATTTTGAAATGAATAAAAAATATAGGTAGGTAGGTACTCAACGGAATTCAACCGAAAAAGAATCGACTTGGCAATGGCAACGATGGCAACTTTGACGCCTATGTTGAAGTGCTGGCAATTTATTTGAAATTCGAATGTCAAAATGAGTTTTGTTTCTCGCATAGGTTTTACATAAAAAGGTGTTGCGATTGATCATGTTTATTTATTTAAAAAACAACAATTTAAAATCTACTAATGATGAGGAAGCACATCCCAAGTCCTGAACAATATTTGTTGTGAATATGACGTGCATCTGTTCAGGAGTTCTTCAGTTTGAATGCCATTAACGCACAATTATTTTGTATGGGGAGGCCGTTGATTTTTATAAAGATAAGGGATTTCTGATTTTTAGATAAAAAGACATTATGGTTTTGCTTAAGAAATACTCATATTTGATTCCCAAATAATAATCATTTTTTTTCGAAGTTGAGGTTACACCCATGCTGTAAAAACTTGGTTCATTTTTGGCAATGTCACCCTGGTTTCAGGGAAAGGTGGCAGGAGTTGCTAGGTTTGCGTATACAAATTCATTTACCACATCAACATTCATTCCAGTAGAACACTTACTTTATTCTCTCCTATCACTAATCCACAATCATCAAGTCGAGCATCTCCTACACACTTGTCCATGACTATGTTAAATAGCCATGGGCTCATCACACATCCTTGCCTTACACCCTTAAAAACTTCAAACCATTCACTATACTCAATATCAATACGAACGCATGCCATACTATTCTCATAGTTTGCATGCACCGCATTTAGGAGAGCTCCATTCACTCTGTATCTAAATCTAAATCTAAGCTGCAAAGATATGTATCATTTGAGATTCATAGTAAATGCATTCCCACAAGTAGACACGCATAATTTCGCGCTCACACATGCCGCATGTGGACCTACAGTATAAAAAACCCAATCTCAAATGAACATATGCCCTGCAATTCTTGCCGACCTTCCCTGAAACAGGGGTGACATTGGCAAAGTGAACCATTTTTTACAGTATGGGTGCTTATACCAACCTATAAGTCAAGGAACTTATACTTTCAAAATATCCCACAACATACCTGTCTACTGAGTGAAAAGCTTTTTCCATTTCGTTTTCTCAATTACTTCCTTACACATATTTATCTTATTTTAGAAAAAAAAAACAACAAAATTGAAATCATTCTATACATCTCAATTAATTTTACCAAACAAGGAAACACCAGTTTTCTGCCACTGACATACTTAGTGTCATCAATTAGAGTCAAGTTACAAAATTGTCTGATGTATTAAAATCTTATAAAATTGTACACTTACCCCTGAGATAGGATATGTCATTGTACTGGGAGCTGTCGATCCCTGGAGAATGGTCATCCAGGGAAGCCCGTTCCCTCACCTAAAATTTGCAATACCAATCAGACAGTATTTCATAATTATTGATTATATTAAGACCGACTGACAAAAAGAGTGTATAAAGGGAATGTAACAGGTAAGCGTGGAAGGGGAAGACCTAGGAAACAATGGATTGATCAGATAAATGAGATTGCGAATGAATGGAATCTACAGAGTGGAAACAAGAGAAGAGCATGCATGAAAAGAGTGATGAAATTAGATGAGATGAAAGAAGTATGCAAGGACAGAGTCAAGTGGAGGCACTTGTGTGGAGGTACTGGCCACCCCTAGAGGAAAGGCGGCAGGATACAAGACAAGACAAATTGAATTAATGTTCATAATTTTTTCACTTCTTTATTATTCTATGAATTGCTATTGATAATAGTAAAATTGAAGACAATGAAGATGAAAATCATTAAAATGTATGGAAAAGATAAACATCTAAAGGATTGAGTCTAGAATAAATGAAAGCAGGAAAATACTAGGAAAGAGGGAGTCTAATACAATGTTTGATTAGTTATGGAAAAACTGAAACTACTAAATGAATTAAATTGTAATTAAATCAACTGGAATTAAAAGCATTCAAAATTGTAAATCTATGTAAATAACAGTCAGTTGGATATTTAAAAAAAAGTTCTATAATTGTAAAATTATTTTTTCTGTTTTCCTTGTAATATTTTTATTGGTGATAAATCGTAGAGTGAAGATGCTTAGTGATGGAAGCTTTCTCTCAGACGAAGGAGCGAGGGATGGATTTCCCCTTTTTAACTGTCTGACTGGCTGACCACCCATACTGTAAAAAATGGTTCACTTTGCCAATGTCACCCCTGTTTCAGGGAAGGTCGGCAAAAGTTGTGGGGCTTATGTTCATTTGAGGTTTGGATTTTATTTGTAAGTACACATTCAACATTTGTAAGCGCGAACTACACTTGTTGGTTTGTGGGCATACATCTGAGAGCTTTAAATGAATATATCCTTGCAACTTAGATTATAGATTATAGAACTGTAGGTACGTGTTTATTTTACATTTATTTGTTAGATAACAAAACGAGTGTGGGTATGTACCTTCATATTGTAAGCATTTCTTGGGATTACCTTTCAAAATAAAATGGAAGATATAAGCAAAATCGAATTTGAAAAAAATATGAACTACCAACATTTTCACTCAGGAGCCGCCTCTGTAACACGCCTTAAAATGTACTGATATGAATTGGGTGTACACAATTTTTTTTTAACTATATGAGATACTAAAAATAGAATGACTAAATAGTGATCGATTGTTTTATATTGAAAAAGTAAGATTTTTACAAATAAGTTAAACAACAATAGACATTACCTGTACGGTGACAAACGCTCTGTCACATCCATAACAGTTTTTGGCCATGATGCAGTAAGTTCCAGAGTCTCCGACCGCTGCACGAGTCAAGGTCAGTCGGCAATAGTCATCAGACATCTCTTTCATGGATCGAGAGCTGGTGGTGATGTCTCGGGTTCCTTTCATCCATATGACTGAATAAAACAATAAACCATTATTTAAATACCAGCAATTCTTAAGATCAAAGAAACTTGTAACTGTCAATAATTTCCAGTCATAACATTATAATCAAGGTCATTCTATCAACCATAAATGAAGTCTACAGGGGAAAAACAAGGAATGTCAGTAAAAATAAGAAAATAAGTTGGCAACAAATAACCGGCAATAAACGGTCCGTATTCCAGTGGTAGCACTTCGGACTCATAAATGGAAGGTTGTGGGTTCGAATCCCTGCGGAGCACAAAAAATATACCAGTTATATTTTCAAATTTGCTCTTCGCTGGATTGAAAAATTCATAAACCTTTACCAAAGACCGGTCATCAAAACGTCCATCCAGCCTTATAGCAACTGGGTCTTACTTGAGAATTGGCGCTTCTACAGCGACGACCAAGCTCGCAGAGGGCTCTTGAGGTGTGATACACACAAAAACAGCGCTCACCAAATAAATCAGTCTAATTTTTTTTTAACCATGATTTCAATTTTTAAATTTTGATTTCCTCTCAATTTTCTTCAACTGACATTCCTTGTTCTTCCTCTGTAGTCTTCAAATTATTATTATTATTAATACAAAATTTAAAGCCTTTTATGACAGTATGTCAATGTAAAGGCGCTTGTACATATGATTGGCCAAGAGGTGAGTCTTGAGACGTCTTTTAAACAGTCTCTCCAAATCCAGTTCCCTCGGTGCTATCACTGTATAAGCCATTTCATCATCAGCGTAATTATCATTGCTAACAGGCTTGGGTTTTTCTTTGTAAGGATGCATATTTTTTGTATCGTCATCAGTGGAAGCTACAGACAACCTAATCATTACCCTTGTCATCAGCACCCTTGTCACACATCGTTACTACATTTTTAGATAAATTTCAATACAACTTTGAATTTACATGGATATCATACCTCTTGGTTTAGGATCTCCCTGCACTCTGAAGGTGATATAGAGGTCATCTCCTTCCGTGACTGTCATATCCTGCTCAGGTCTAGCAGCCAGGCACGCTGCTCGCCCAGCTCGCAGTGCTCCAGGGGGCAAGACACGCACGGCTGCCACGGTGTCAGCCCGGCCAAATGCATTCTCAGCGCGGCATGTGTAAACTCCGCTTTCTTCTTCTGTCGCATCTGCTAAAGCCAAAGTGTGAAGGCCATGCTCCAAGAAAGTGCGAACACGACGACCATCTCCTTGCACAATTGGCTCATCACCTTTCAACCATGTGACCTGTATTCAAAAGAAAAAAATGAGTCTATTGTGTAACACACTTGTTTTTTTATATGATTCACGTTCTGTAGTTAATCTGTCATAAATTTGTGCACTTTTAATCTTTTTAGGCGTTTTGTGGATAATGGATTTAATCTATCTAATAGGACAGTTTTCACCAATAAAAAAACATATTAAAATCACAAATAAGTAAAGCGTAAGTTTTTTAAAAATCTTTAAATGAAACTTCCCCATTATTTTCACCGGTATACGAAAGGTTTTAAGAAAGCTTTTTTAAAAAATAAAACCCAGCATCTCGGTCTCTTTCAACAGCAAGTGAAGCTGTATTCTAAGAAGCACAGAAAGGTCTCAAAAAAAAAAAAGGTCACCTGAGCCGGACTTCCTTTGATCTCTACTTGAAGTGCTATTGTCCCTCCAGCTGGAACAGCGTGATCACTCAATACACTGCCAAAGTAAGGTTTGCGAGTGTCAAAGTGTGCCTTAGTGTAACGCAATGTTTCATAGTGCATGGGTGATGTGGCAATATGCTGATCACGTCCTGAAAAGAAATGCTAGATTATAGTAAAGGAGTACAAATCATGACTATGCTAAAATTTAAGTGATACATGTTAATATACAGCCAATAAGTAATCACAATATAAGAAAAGCATTAATCTATAAACTAAGTGTAACGAGATGAATTTGTTTGTTTGGTGAAATGGAACATGAGATTTGAATTTGAATGGAAAAAGGAAAACAAAAGAATGCAGAAAGAGAGAAGAAGCTTGCCTGGCGTGAGAGCCACAAGCATGTGAATTTGGTCATAATTAATATCGCTGTGGTTTATTATATATACATTGTGATTGTGGAATAATAAAGTGTGTTTAAATGTTTGATTCCTTATCTGTTTTATAAGTGATATTATTAAGTGATTTGTAGCAGAGCCACAAATGGTGTGAGAGAGTTCTCTTGAGCACGGCTTGAGTCTTGAAGCGGATTTTGAACGAACGAAAAGTTAGCAGTGAATATCCTCACATATTACAAACATCCTAGTTGAATACTATCAAAAGAAAAACCCTCACATAAGTTGCAAGGATATATTCATTTAAAGCTCTCAGATGTATGCCCACAAACCAACACGTGTAGTTCGCGCTTACAAATGCTGAATGTGTACTTACAAATAAAATCCATACCTCAAATGAACATAAGCCCCACAACTTTTGCCGACCTTCCCTGACACAGGGGTGACATTGGCAAAGTGAACCATTTTTTACAGTATGGGTGGTCAGACTCATACCAACCTATAAGTCAAGGAATACAAGCAATTAATTACATTTGAGTATAAAAAATAAAAACCAATAATCACTGAACAATTAAACAGTAAAAAAATTAAAAAGCTACTAAACATATTCTATAAAAAAGTGATTTTGTTTTAAAGCCTCAGACTTAAACGCCAGCATTACAGATCAACCGCCATTTCTTTCGGTCCTTGCATACTACTTTCATTTCATCCAGAGTCATAACCTTTTTCATACAAGCTCTCCTTTTATTATACCTAACTCTGGATATCCCATTCATTTGCTATTTCGGAAATTTGGTCCATCCATACCTTTCTCGGTGTTCCTCTACCACGACATCCATCTAATCTTGCAGCATATACTTTCTTCGTCAGTCTTTCCTCATTCATTCTCTCCATATGTCCAAACCATCTAAGCATACTTCTTTTAATCTTTACTTTCACACTTTCTCTTACACCACATTCCTCTCTTACAAAATCATTCCTCTACCTATCACTCCGCCTTTTTCCAATCATACTTCTTAGGTAGTCCATTTCCACTGTATGGACTTTACTAATCTCACTTTCACTCAGATAATGACATACGGTATCGAAACCAGAGCCGACACCACGAGAACGAAGAGTCTCCTACGAACCACCGAAATGAAAACTCTCCGCCCTATCGCAGGATTGACCATGCGAGACAGAATACGAAATTCCGAAATTCGGAGGATCTGTGATGTCGAGGATGTCGTGCGATGGGGTAGAAACAGAAGACGTTACTGGAGAGATCACGTCGAAAGAATGGATCCGGTGAGAATGGTGAAAATAGCGGCAGACGAGATACCATCAACCAGCAGACCCCCTGGACGACCACCAAAGAGGTGGAAGGACAGCTGGACATCCGCGTCCCAGGAGTGAACACGAGAATAAACAGGACCTAGTCCTAAAACAAGCTGAAGAAGAAGAAGAAGACTTTCACTCACCGTCCAGGCTTCACTTCCATACATCAGAGTGGGCACTAGTATGCCACCGTGCACCGCCAGTCGAACATTTTTTGAAAGATTCTGGTTCCTGGCGATGCTAGCGGTAGCACCCAGTACACACCTGCCTTTCATTATTCTTCTTTCAAGTTCACCGATCATTTTTCCAACTTTTCCAAACTTAATGATTTCTACAAAATACTTTGACAGGCTTAAGTGCCTGATATAAACCACCATGTTAACTTCATGGTTTGGGCTGTTCAAGGTCACAGTATTTATACCATTTGAATGTTTGCTGATTCTTTGAAAAGAGTTCATTGCACATTTCTAGTCAGATGTAATTTTTTGATTTTATTGAGCTCTTGTAGAACATAAACCTGAAGTGTATTGATGAATTAATTATCACTTACCTGCAAATTGTACATTGTGTGAAATTTCATCGCTCCAAAGTGGGTTTTGAGCTCTGCACGTATATCTTCCCCCATCTGATGGACCAGGGCAGCTCACTACAAGGCGGCACACACCATCTGCCAGGTATTGCAGCTGGTATCGCCCTCCTCCCGTCACAGCCGTGTTATCCTTTAACCAACTTATGGTGGGTGGTGGATGGCCACGTATACGGCACTCAAGAACCAATTCATCTTCAGAGACGTGATATGTATCTGAAATGGACATAGTGTTGTAAAAAATAATCCTATTCTAGATAGTTTTGCGAATCCAATAAGAAATAATAATTAGACTTTCAAAAGAAAAATAAAAAAAAATGGACTTAATAATAAGAAATAATTAGTTTCTTTCATAGTAAGCAAAGTGTAAATCTTTGGTAAAGATATTCTTAAGAAAATTTTCTAAATGAGTAATTTTATATCAAGCCATAATGAGTTTGGCACCTTTGGTGCAATAAGTGTAAAAAAATCTAACTCAAAAAAATAAGTGGAATTATTAGTTATCTATTCAATACAACAATTATGAATTCATTCAAGATTCTTAAGCAAAAGTAATTTTAATTGTCAAGATGTGCCAAGACTCAGATTTATTTAGTATTATCTCTCAAATGATCTTCTTCAATTAAAATGCAAATTTTAGTATTGCCAAAAACAACTGTGAATTGTGTTATGTTTTTGAAACTAAATATTCATATTTCGTGTTCACTTTACCAATGTCACCCCTGTTTCAGGGAAGGTCGGTAAGAGCTGTAGGGCTTATGTTCATTATGAGATTGGGTTTTTATATTGTAGGTCCACATGCGACATGTGTTAGCGTGAACTAATACGTGTCTGCTCAAGGGAATGCATTTAAAATGAATTTCAAATGATATATTATATATTTGCATCTTAGACTTAGATTAGACTTAGATGTATTCAAAAGACGACAATTACCTTTGATGGATCTGGTAAAAGTTGGTGGTATCGGAGAAGATTCGTATCCAGCATAAACCTTGAGTTTTGCTGAAGAAGAAATGGTTCCATTATCATTTGTAGCCGTGCAAGTGTAGTCAGCTGAATCACTGGCAATCGCATTAAGCACTTCTAAAGTGGCCAGTCCATCGTGGTACTTAGTCATATATTTGCCACGATCATCTAAAAGAACGCCATTTTTGAACCATTGGATCGATGGTTCCGGAGTTCCCAAAACACTGCAAGTCAATTTCACTCTTGATCCTTCGACTGCTGTTCTGTCTGTCAAATGTGTACAAAAAACTGGTTTCTTCTTTGAATCCCTTGGACCCGGTGTAGTCTTTTTCATAGCACTATAGTCTGAAACACTTTTGGCTGCACTGCTTCTAGTAGATTCAGTTTTGTGTGATGTGTTAACAGTCAAGTAGTCTTTCTGCTTTGATAGATCATTAGAATGGCGCAAGGTGTGGACTGTTTCAGTTTTATCACTAACATTTGAAAGACTTGCATCTCTAAGATCCTTTACATTTTCATTAAATGTTTTTTGATTATCATCAAGATCTTTTTCTATTTGATCTCGTTTCAGTTTTCTGGCTTGTTCTTTGGCTAAGCGGTCTATTTCATTCCTCTCATTTTCTTGTTTTTCTTCATTTTCTCGTTGCTCTCTGGCTTTGCGTTTTTTGTCTTCTCTTTCTTTTTCTTTTTTTGTAGCACGTTCAGATTCTTCTTTATGTTTCTGTTCTTTAGCAACTCGTTCAAGTTCATCTTTCTTTTCTTTTTCCTTTAATTTCCTATCCTTTTCCTCTTTATCTTTTCTTTCTTCTTCTATTCTTATCTTCTCGAGTTTTTCTCTTCTTTCTTTATCCAAAATATCTTTTTCTTCTTTTTCTTTTCTTTCTTTAGCTAAAAGTTGATTCTCCGCATTTAATGTTTGTTCTTGAATAAGGCGTTCTTTTTCCTCTCTATCAAGTTTCTGTTGATTTAAGCGCTCAGTCTCTTCTTTCTCTCTCTTTTGTTTCTTGTGCTTTTCTTTTTCTTCTTTCTTTTGTCTTTCTTTATCTGCTCTATCTTGTTCATCTTTTTCTCTTTTCTCCTTTTCCATCCGCTCCTTACATTCTTTTTCAAGTGTCTCTTTTTTAATGCGATCAGTCTCCTCCTTATTTTTTTGTTCTTTAGCATTGCGATCTTTTTCATCATGTTCTTTTTTTTCTTTCACAATTTGTTCAATTTCCTTTTTTTCTGCTTTCAACCTTTCTTCACGTTCTACTTCTTTTGTTTCAATGGATTTGCGTTCTAAGTTTTCCCTGCCTATTTGTTCTTGTTTTTTAAGCTTATCTTCTTCTTCCTTTTGCTTCAGTTCATTTTCCATTTGTTCTTTGGCCAAACGTTTTTTTTCTTTCCTTTCTTCTAGTTGTTTTGCCAATAGTTCTTTTTCTTCTAACTCTTTCGCTAACCGTTCTTTTTCTTCCTTTTCCTTTTGCTCTATAGCTAGTAGTTCCTTTTCTTCTTGTTCTTTAGCTAATCGTTCCTTTTCTTCTTGTTCTTTAGCCAACCGTTCTTTCTCTTCCTTTTCTTTTTTTTCTTTGGCTAAACGTTCTTTTTCATCCTTTTCTTTTTGTTCTTTAGCTAAACGTTCTTTTTCTTCCTTCTCCTTTTGCTTTTTAGCTAATCGTTTCTGATCTTTTTGTTCTTGGGCCAAACGTTCTTTTTCATTCTTTTGTTTTTGTTCTTCAGCTAACCGTTCTTTTTCTTCCTTTTCTTTTTGCTCTTTAGCTAATCGTTCCTTTTCTTCTAGTTCTTTGGCCAAACGTTCTTTTTCATCCTTTTCTTTTTGCTCTTTAGCTAACAGTTTTTTTTCTTGCTTTTCCTTTTGCTCTTTCGCCAATCGCTCATTTTCTTCTTGTTCTTTAGCCAACCGTTCTTTCTCTTCCTTTTCTTTTTGTTCTTTGGCCAAACGCTCTTTTTCATCCTTTTCTTTTTGTTCTTTAGCTAACCGTTCTTTCTCTTCCTTTTCTTTTTGGTCCTTGGCCAAACGTTCTTTTTCATCCATATCTTTTTGCTCTTTTGCAAACCGTTCTTTTTCTTCTTTTTCTTTTTGCTCTTTAGCTAATCGTTCTTTTTCTTGCTTTTCCTTTTGCTCTTTAGCTAATCGCTCATTTTCTTCTTGTTCTTTGGACAAACGTTCTTTCTCATCCTTTTCTTTTTGCTCTTTAGCTAATCTTTCTTTTTCTTGCTTTTCCTTTTGCGCTTTAGCTAATCGCTCCTTTTCTTCTTGTTCTTTAGCTAACCGTTCTTTCTCTTTCTTTTCTTTTTGTTCTTTGGCCAAACGTTCTTTTTCATCCTTTTCTTTTTGTTCTTTAGCTAACCGTTCTTTTTCTTCCCTTTCTTTTTGTTCCTTGGCCAAACGCTCTTTTTCATCCGTATCGTTTTGCTCTTTTGCCAACCGTTCTTTTTCTTCTTTTTCCATTTGCTCTTTAGCTAATCGTGCTTTTTCTTCCTTGTCCTTTTGCTCTTTAGCTAATCGTTCCATGTCTTCTTGTTTTTTAGCCAATTGTTCTTTCTCTTCCGTTTCTTTCTGTTTCTGGGCCAAACGTTCTTTTTCATCCTTTTCTTTTTGTTCGTTGGCAACACGTTCTTTTTCTTCCCTTTCTTTTTGCTTTTCAGCTAATTGTTCTTTTTCTTCCTTTTCCTTTTGCTCTTTAGCTAATCGTTCCTTTTCTTCTAGTTCTTTGGCCAAACGTTCTTTTTCATCTCTTTCTTTTTGTTCTTTAGCTAACCGTTCATTTTCTTCCATTTCTTTTTGTTTTTTAGCTTTCCTTTCCTTTTGCTCTTTGGCTAATAGCTCCTTTTCTTCTTGTTCTTTAGCCATACGTTCTTTGTCTTCCTTTTCTTTTTGTTCTTTGGCCAAACGTTCTTTTTCTTCCTTTTCTTTTTGCTCTTTTGCTAACCGTTCTTTTTCTTCCTTTTCCTTTTGCTCTTTAGCTAATCGCTCTTTTTCTTCTTGTTCTTTTGCCAACCGTCCTTTCTCTTCCTTTTCTCTTTGTTCTTTGGCAAAACGCTCTTTTTCAGCTTTTTCTTTTTGTTCTTTAGCTAACCGTTCATTTTCTTCCTTTTCCTCTTTAGCTGATCGTTCCTTTTCTTCTTGTTCTTTAGACAACCGTTCTTTTTCATTCTTTTTATTTTGCTCTTTAGCTAAACGTTCCTTTTCTTCTTGTTCTTTAGCCAAACGCTCTTTTTCATCCTTTTCCTTTTCCTCTTTAGCTAATCGTTCCTTTTCTTCCTTTTCTTTTTGTTCTTTAACTAACTGATCTTTTTCTTGCTTTTCCTTTTGCTCTTTAGCTAATCGCTCCTTTTCTTCTTGTTCTTTTGCCAACCGTCCTTTCTCTTCCTTTTCTTTTTGTGTTTTGTCAAAACGCTCTTTTTCAGCTTTTTCTTTTTGTTCTTTAGCTAACCGTTCATTTTCTTCCTTTTCCTTTTCCTCTTTAGCTAATCGTTCCTTTTCTTCTTGTTCTTTAGCCAAATGTTCTTTTTCATCCTTTTTATTTTGCTCTTTAGCTAAACGCTCCTTTTCTTCTTGTTCTTTAGCCAAACGCTCTTTTTCATCCATTTCCTCTTTAGCTAATCGTTCCTTTTCCTCCTTTTCTTTTTGTTCTTTAGCTAACCGTTCGTTTTCTTGCTTTTCCTTTTGCTCTTTAGCTAATAGTTCCTTTTCTTCTTGTTCTTTAGCCAACCGTTCTTTCTCCTCCTTTTTTTTTTGTTCTTTGGCCAAACGCTCTTTTTCATCTTTTTCTTTTTGTTCTTTAGCTAACCGTTCATTTTCTTCCTTTTCCTTCAGCTCTTTAGCTAATCGTTCCTTTTTTTCTTGTTCTTTAGCCAACCGTTCTTTCTCCTCCTTTTCTTTTTGTTCTTTGGCCAAACGCTCTTTTTCATCTTTTTCTTGTTGTTCTTTAGCTAACCGTTCATTTTCTTCCTTTTCCTTCAGCTCTTTAGATAATCGTTCCTTTTCTTCTTTCTCTGTTTGTTCTTTGACCAAACGTTCTTTTTTTTCCTTGTCTTTTTGTTCTTTGCCCAAAAGTTCTTTTTCATCCTTTTCCTTTTGCTCTTTAGCTAATCGTTCATTTTCTTCTTGTTCTTTAGCCAACCGTTCTTTCTCTTCCTTTTCTTTTTGTTCTTTGGCCAAACGTTCTTTTTCATCCTTTACTTTTTGTTCTTTAGCTAAACGTTCGTTTTCTTGCTTTTCCTTTTGTTCTTTAGCTAATAGTTCCTTTTCTTCTTGTTCTTTAGCCAACCGTTCTTTCTCCTCCTTTTCTTTTTGTTCTTTGGCCAAACACTCTTTTCCATCTTTTTCTTTTTGTTCTTTAGCTAACCGTTCATTTTCTTCCTTTTCCTTCAGCTCTTTAGCTAATCGTTCCTTTTCTTCTTTCTCTGTTTGTTCTTTGACCAAACGTTCTTTTTTTTCCTTTTCTTTTTGTTCTTTGCCCAAAAGTTCTTTTTCATCCTTTTTCTTTTGCTCTTTAGCTAATCGTTCATTTTCTTCTTGTTCTTTAGCCAACCGTTCTTTCTCTTCCTTTTCTTTTTGTTCTTTGGCCAAACGTTCTTGTTCATCCTTTATTTTTTGTTCTTTAGCTAACCGTTCTTCTTCTTCCTTCTCCTTTTGCTCTTTAGTAAGTCGTTCCCTTTCTTCTTGTTCTTTAGACACCCGTTCATTTTCTTCTTTTTCTTCTTGTTCTTTGGTTAACCGTTCTTTTTCTTCGTCTTCGCTTCGTTCGTTAGCCAAACGTTCTTTTTCTTTCTTTTCATTTTGTTCGTCAGCCAACTTTTCGTTTTCTTCCTTCTCTTGTTTTTCCTTTGCCAATTTTTCTTTTTCGTCGTTTGCTTGGTGTTCTTTGGCCAAGCTTTCTGTTTCTTCTTTTGCATCACAAGGTTTTCCTTCTTTAGTCAACCTTTCCTCATCTCCCTTTTCTTTTTGTTCTATATCCAGTTTTTCTTTTTCTTTCTCTTCATTTTGTTCTTTGGCCATTCTTTCATTGTGTTCCTCCTCAATTTTTTCTTTGGCTAACATTGCTTTTTCTTCCTTTACCTGTGGTTTTTCAGCCAATTTTTCGTCTTTTTCCTTTTGTTTTAGTTCTTCAACAGCACAATCTTTTTCCTCTTTTTTCTTTTGTTCTTCATCCAAACTTTCTTCTTCTGTTTTTTTAGCAAATCTATCATTTTCTTCCGTGTCTAGTTTTTGTTTAGCCAAAATTTCGTCTTTTTTTTCTGCCTGTTGTTCCTTGGCAAAGCCTTCTTGTTCTGCCTTTTCTTTTTGTTCTCTAGCCAACCATTCTTTTTTGTTCTCTTCGTTCTCTAACCGTTCTCGTTCTTCTCTTTCTTTTTGTTCTTTTGCTAATTGATTGTTTTCTTCTTTTTCCTTTCGTTCATTGTCTTCTTTTATGGGTTTTTCCTTAGATAATATTTCTTTTTCATCGTTTATTTGTTTTTCTTCAGCCAATTGATCTTCTTCCTTTCCTTTTTGATTTTTAGTAAAACTATTATTCTCTCCTTTTTCTTTTTGTTTTTTAGCAATTATTTCACCTTCTTCCATTTTAGGTTGTTCATTAGCTTTTTGAGCCATGTCTTTTTCTTCCATTTCTCTCTGTTCTCTGACATCACAAACTTTTTCATCTATTTCATTCTGTTTTTCAGCAAATGGTTCTTCCCCCTCGTTTTCCTTTTGTTTTTTATCTTCCTTTTGCTGTTGTTGTACATCTAATCTTTTTCGTTCTTCTTTTTCACTCTCTTTTTTAGCCAACCTGTCATTTTCTTCGTACTCTAGGTTTTCTTCAGTAATCTTTTCATTTTCTTGTTGTTCTTTAACCAATGATTCTTTTTGTTTTTTGCCGACACATTCATTTTTATCTTTTACATTTTCTTTATCAAGCAAGCATTCTTGTTCTTTCTTTTCATTTTGCTCATGAAGTAAGTTTTTCTGTCCTTCATCACTTTTAGCAACATAACCTTTTTCCTCCTTTTCTTCGAGGCTCTCAGGGTCACAATCATTTCCTTCCAGTTTTATAGCATGATCTTTATTGCCTTTCTCTTTTTGTTCTTTAGCAACTTGTTCAATTTCTTGTTGGTCTGCAGCCGACTTATCGTTTTCTTCCTGATCATTTTGCTCTTCTTTATTTTTTTTGGAAATGCGATAGTTTTCATCGGTTTCTTTTTGTTTCTTAATTACCTGCTCTGTTTCTTCCTTTCCTTTATCCTTGCTGACTTTTTGATTATTATCTTCTTCCTCCTTTTGCTCTGTCTCTAACATATCTTTTCCTCCTGCATTGATTAGATCATTTTCTTCCTTTTTCTTTGCTTCTTGAGCAAAAATATCTTTTTCCTTTTGTTCATTAGGATTGTGTTCGTCTGATGATTGAGTGATCGATATTACTTCTTTTTCTTCAACTATCTTTTGTCCTTTAGCAGCATTATCCTGATCCTCGATTTTTTCAGAGTCTCTATTTAGCAGATTTTTTTCTTGAACGTCTTTTGACAAAGACGATTCCTCTTGATTCTTAGAATCATCTGCAAATATTTTTTCATCTTTATTGCTTTGATTAAAATTTTGAGATTGATCATCTTCTTTTATTTCTTTGACTAAAGACTTAACTTCTTCATTTGGTTTCTGTTCATGATCTAAAAGGAGTTGTTCTTCAATATATTCAGTTTTTGTACCCATACATTCCTCTTCTTCCAACAGTTTAGGCTCACTAACTGTCAGTTTTCCTTCTTCTTCAGATTTTTGCTTATCAGCCATGACAAGATCTAGTGTTCCTTTTCCTTCCAATTTTTCCGTAACACTTTCTCGTTTTAGTTTTATATCAGATTCATTTTCAAAATACATCTCATTTTCTATTTCGTCAGAAACTTCTTTTTTTACGCTTTGCTCTTCATTTTGTTGTTGATCTCTTACTTCTTGAACTTTTTGTTCATTTTCATTTCGTTTTTCTCCAACTTGTAAATGTTCTTTTTCTTCCATTTCACAAGTTAATATTTCTTCAACTGTATCTCCTGATAAAACTGAAAGCTCTTTTTCTTTTGGCAAAAGAATATCTTCATTCACAGTCAATATACCGGCAATTACATTTTCTAGAGGGTTCTGGTTCAATTCAGAAATTAAATTTTCTTTCATCAAATTTGCTTTTTCGTCTTCACAAATTTCACCAGCATTTATTGATGGCGGAGATTCACAAAGAGAAGACATGAAATCTTGTTCATTTGATATGTATTCATTTTCTTGATTTTTTATATCACCTTCTTTATTAATCTCACTCGTTATCATGAGATCTACTTCTGCTTTTCCTTTACATTCATAAATTGTTTGTGATTCTTTTGATACATCTTCTACGTTCTGTCCTGTTTCTCTTGAGAGGTTTTTCTGGATTAAGTCAACTTGATTTTCTTCAAGCTGGTGTTCTTCATTTATATCATCAGCAATGGTACATATCAAATTGTCTACAATATTTTCATCAGCTTGCAGTGCATCAATTGATTCATATTTTACCTTTTGATTATACACTTCATCTTCAGTATTACCAACATCCATAACATTGGATATTTCCTTGTCAACTTGAACACATTTTTCTTCAGATAGCTCTTCAGTTTTTATAACTTCTTCACTTAAAGCACGCACCATTGAGTCCATTGATGTTTTTAATTGTTTCATCAAAGTTCCATCTATTTTATCTATTACATCTTGACTATTATCTTCAGTTTCGTTTTTGGATTCAATATTTTTGTTAGATTTAGATTTTTTATCTGTAATTGTCAGTTCAGTTTCGTCTTCTACAGATTTTTCCTTCAATTGTATTGAAAACTCTTCATAATCTTCCTCTAATGTGGTTTTGGAAGATGTTCCAGATTGTTTTGTTTTCAAATTCACATTAGAAACAACTTCGTCTATAGATGACTCATAACTAATTTTAGGAATCTCTCCTTCTTTAACGTTATTCAGTTCGTCTATTGATATCACAACAGCTGTAACCTGTTTTTCCATTTCACTCAAAGGAGTCTCCAAAGATTTAAGACATTGAACAGTATTGAAATCTGCTTGATTTTCAATAGCAGCAATATTTTCCTGCAGATGGTGTATTTTCGATTCCACTACTTTGATAAGATTGACATTATCATCAGTCAGTTCTGTTACTTCCCCATCTAATGCAAGTTGATCGCTTATATAAGATAACTCTTGTTGGAGTTCTACCAAAGGTTGTGCATATGACTCTGCAAATGAAGCATCCACTGATAAAGAGTCATCTTCAGTATTTTCAAATAATTGTTTTTGAACTTCTGCCAGACATTCTTGCAAATTATGAACAGGATCTTTCAATTTTACAATTTTAGGCAGAACAATTTTTTGTCTCAATTTATTTTTCTCAACCTTGTCTGATACATGCATTTCTATTTTTTGAAGTGGAATCGAAATAAGATTAAGCAAATCACATTTTTGAATTTCATCACCATTGCTTTCATTTATTGCACCAAGAATTTCACACACATTTGCGCTGAGTACTTTTGATGCTTCTCGCACATCAACATCTTCAGTTTCATCATGTTTAGAACTCTCTAGCTTGTTTATAAATTCGTTCATTGTCTCAGATATAACTATCAATGGCTCTTCAATGTCTTTATATTCCACACAAATTTTAGTGGCGTCTTCAGGATAATCTAATGTCAAGTCAGCCAATTCAAATTTATGACATATTTCACGAAGCGGCACAATCATGGATTCCAAAATAGTCAATTCTTGTGAAATATTTGAACCAGGATTTGCAAAGATAGGAAGTGTTTCCATTTGGAGCGCGAATTGCTTGATGTCATTAATAGGTTTTGCAAAAACAACATGCTTATGGTATTCATTTATTTTTGTTAGTGTTCCATTCATACGGACTAAATTGGTCTTTATATTATTTAATGAATCTTGAACTGATTCATTGTTCTCATCTTTATTTGGAGAAATATTTAAGTCATTGTTTTCAAATTCTTCCAGTTGTACCGATGTTTCCTTTAGAATCTCATGTAATTCATCTTTCTTCAAAATTAAATTTTGTAATGGTTCTCTAAATATATTTTGAGCAATTTTCAACATTTGCTTCATGTTTTTGATTTTTTCTACTTTAATCCTTTCATTAACGTGTGCTTCGTCCAATGGTAAAATATTTTCTTGAATATCAACAACTACTTCAATGATTTGCTGTTGGGCATTCAAAATTTCATCAAGCGATTCCTTGGCTCTCTGTTCGCTCTCAATATAAGTGGGTAAAGTCATTTCAGAGGCAAGGGATAGATCAAGTAATTCATGTTCCTCTAATGCTGCGAAGCATCTTTGCACCGATTGCAAAGTATCGGCAAGAGTTTCAGTGTAAGAGAAATCTTTCAAGGTGAGTGGATCATCTTGAGGCTCTTCGACTAAGTTACTTTGCACTACCGCTAAGCATTTGTAGAGCTCTCGCAATGACTCAGCCTCAACTTCACATACGTTACTATCCTTTGTATTTGAAAATGTTTCAGCTTGAATTGTGGGTAAATTTTCTTGAACAGTAGCAATCCCATCGAGCAACTCTTGAAGAGATACAGCAAGTTTATCTTCCATTTTGGGAAACACATTATCACCCTCTATGACATCGCAAGCTTCCCACAGTCTTTGCTGTTGAACTACACCTACTGCGAGTCGCAGTTCGTCCAGTGACTGAGCAAATGTTTCTAGAACAGACATCTTCGATGCTGTAGTGAGTTTTTCTACTGTATCACCTATTTCAGACTGCACTTGCACTTCACCATATTTTTCACTGTGTTCCTGATTTTCAAAATCATTTGTGGGTTTATCACTTTGTTCAACTTTGGCAGTAACAATACTGATTACTGTGGCTAAACAAGTTTTTAGCTCTGATACAGGCTTGTCAATCAATGTGGCTTGATCTTCTGTTATTTGACTCAACTCTTTCTCACTTACCAACGACAAAGCTATTTCAAGTTCTTTAAGATCTGTTTCCAATTGTTGGACATTATCTGTGTTTACAGTTTGTGAATCAACATTTAAGTTAGGAACTATACTCAGTATTGCATTTTGAACATTGTTACATAGCACTTGCAAGGAAGGAGATAATTTATTTTCTCCTACCAAAACATTTTCCAAAGTACAAAGATTTTGTTTTAAAACTTCAAATGTGTTGACTTCTATATTTTCTGTAGATTTATCAGTTTCTTCTTTACTCAACGCTTGAGAGGTCTTTACTCCATCTGCATCTGAAAAAAAATTACATTTCAAAAATTACTTATTTTTTTTAAGCTGATAAATGGGCAAAAATAATATATTTGAAATATACATTAAATACCTGTTTTTAATTTTGCATCAGTAATCGAATTTGCTAGAAGCTGAAGAGCATCATTTTTACTGTCTATCAATTGTTCAACTTTTTCTTGAATTACTGTTTGATTAGAAGCTACCATAATGATTTCTTCAGATGGTTGCTGTACAGTTACATCTTCTACTGTAGTGGTATTACTCATTAATGGTTTTACTTCTTGTACAACATCAATATTCTCTAAAGTTTTCATCTGCTTTCCTGCTTCCAAAAGAGGTTCTTCTAGCAATTTGAGACAAGCAACTGACATATCAACATTCTGATTTTCCATTGCTGATATGCTTTGCTGAAGATTGTGAATCGATGTTTCCACTGTTTTTATTAGACTGGCATTGTCTTTTGTAAGCAACGATTCTTCTCCTTCCAAAGCAACTTGATCTTCAATATGAGAGAGTTCTTTTTGTAGTTCCATTAACGGTTCAGCATATGACTCAACAAGAGAAACTTCTCCTGATAGAGTGTCTTCATCAACATGCTCAAAAAGTTGCTTTTGCACAATGGCCAAGCATTCCTGCAAATGGCGAATAGGCTCTGGCATTTGTGAACCTTTTGCTTGTGTTTCTGACACTTTATCCTTTTTAGCTCCAGGAATTTGAATTTCAACCGAATCTAGAGATTTTGCAAGGAGTTTCAAAATATCAGATTTTTGTACACTTGAACTTTCATCGCAATAGCTCATTGTTTTGATAATTGCCGTAACAGTACTTAGAAGTTGATTGAATGCTTGATGAAGACTATCAGAGGCAGTGTCATCAATTTGTTTGCTCTTCATACTTTTTAATGAACATATGAAATCAGCGGTGGATTCTGAAAGATTGAGAAGCGGTTCTTCAACAGCAAAACACTTTTCAAAAATACTTTTTACGTTTTCTGGGTTATTTAATGAAGAATCCACAAATTCAAATGTGCGGCATATTTCTTTAAGGGAATTTGAAATAGTGTTCATTGAAACGGCTTCCTGTGACCCACAAGATGATAGTAGTTCCATTTTACAAACAAAATGTTTAATATTGTTGATTGGCTTGATGAAAGAAACTTGTTTATTATATTCATTAACTTTAGAAAGTGTATCTTTCATTCTTATTACACTTGTACTGATTTGGTCAAATGATTTCGCAATAGAATCTTTGACATCATCATTTTTAATAAATGAATCTATTTCTCCAGCTTTAAATTCGTTTATTGATTTTTCTGCTTTCGTTAATATATTTTCAAGCTCGAAACTTTTTAGTAACAGAGTTTCCAAAGGCTCTCGGAAGATCATTTGAGCTTGTTTTATGTAATCTTTAATGACTTTCATTTTATCACTTAATACTTCACTGTGATCAATTGATGAAGCTGAGCTTTGTTCAATATCTGTAATTATCTTTACAGCATCTTGGATCAGCTGATTATGTGTACCAAGAACATTTTCAATCATAACCTTTGCCTGCTCACTTTCAATGCCTATGGTTGTTTCAATCTCAGATACTTGTGACAAATCTAAGATTTCATGTTCTTCTAAAGCAGCAAAACATTTTTGCACAGAAAGTAAAGAGGCTGCTAATGTTCCAGAATAAGTAAAATCTTTTAATGAATTTTGATCTTCAGTGGGTTCATCAACTAAATGCTGTTGCACTACAGCCATACATTTATGAAGCTCCTGTAATGGCTTTTCTATCGCCTTCACATATTCTGTGCTTGATTGGTTCAATTCTTTTGTTTGATCTTCTGACATAGTCTGTTGGACAACCACAATCCCATTTAAAAGCTCTTGCAAAGAGATTGCTAACTTATCTTCCATTTTGGGAAGTGTGTTTTCTCCTTCTAAAATATCATATGCTTCCCATAGTCTCTGCTGATGAACTGCTCCAACAGCAATCTTTAGCTCCTCAATAGGCTGAGCTAAAGTTTTAAGTAAAGATAAATCAGTGCGATCAGTCAAATCATTAAATGTATCAATTTGTTGTGATTCATTATCAACAATGGCATGCTTCTGTAATAAAGCAACATTTGGTTCAGTGGCATCATTGATAATGATATCTTTGAGTGAGTTTTCAAGTGATTTAATATTATTTTCTATTAATGAAACAGGTTCAGATAGTGAATGTAACATTTCTATCGATCTGTCATCTATAAATGCTTCATTTTTAAGACTGTTTATAATTTCAGTTTGAACTATTTGCAAGCAAGATTTAAGTTCCTCTAAGGGTTTTGCAATTTCCTTCAGATTAGAAATATCTTCTTTTTCTGATATATCTTGAGCATCTTCAAGACGCAGAGGAGGTTGCAATGTATTCAATGAAGTTTTCAACTCTTGTATGCAGTCTGCCATGGTCTTCAAAGATGATAAAGACTCATTATCAGAGAGTTTATCCAAAGCTTCAATTATATATGGTGACTGCATAGCAGCGAGGTTCTCATGCAACTGTTGTAATAGTGGCAGTGCTTGATGTGCTGATCTTGTTTCATCTTGCCAGGATTCAGCATTTTCAACAGCCGCATCATAACTAACAGCAATGGCTTTTTCTCCCTCTATCTGTAAAGGCTCTGCACTTGTTTTTATGATTGAGATATCCTCCATAGTAGACATTTCATCAACAGGCTCTACAACATGCAGATTCTGTATTTCTAATATACAACTTTGAAGCTGGTGAGTAGCATTCGCCAAGTTCAAATCTCGGTTTACAGATTCTGGCCTATCATCAACAGTTGATTGTATATCGTGCAGGAAATTTTGCAAGTTTTGGTGAAGACTATACAAAGGTTGAGCCAAAGTTTGTAAGATGGAGAAACCGTCCGTGACCATGCTTTCATTGTTGTCACATAGTTCATGGTTGACAACATCTAAGCTTTGATGAAGTTCGTTCAATGATTCTGCAACTAAATGAGTTGTGGGAAGGTCATTTATTGGCATTACACTTTCAGAAACATCCTTGGGAGTTGTTTCTAGAGCTCCTATTTTATCTCTGAATTCAATTAGTACATTCGCTAATTGTTTGAAGTATGACATATTTTTATTTTCAGACAATTCAGATATTTTTTCAGAAGCTCCATCAATATCATCGTTTAATGTTGCAACTTTAAAATCAATGTTTTCAGCTATTTGACTTAATAATTGTGCACTTTCATTAATTGATGAACAAATTTCTACTTGTTTTTCTTCTTGAGCATTCTGTAAGGCTTCAGTGTCTTTATTTTTGTTTTGTACATCATTTTTGTTATAAATTTGTTCTGCCTTAGATATTTCTTCAAACTCTTTCACTTTGTCAAGGCTTGTAGCATTTCCATGAATTTCAATGGTATCAAGTGAGTTTTGATTATTTTTGCTGTCTTGTTCATTGATTTTCAAAGCAGTTTGACGTTGGTCCAATTCTGATGACTCTTTTTTCTTATCTTGAACTATCTGAGTTTCATTAAATTTAACAGAAGCAATAGATATTTCAATGTTTTTCCCTTCTTCAAGTGATTGCGTTTCAAAAGAGCTTTGGGTGACAGTGTCAATTTTTCTATCAGTTTCAGTTATTATTTCAGAGCCATCTTTCATTTCTTTCTTTCTGTCCAAGAATGTTTCTGTTTCATGTACTTCAACGGCTGCAAAAGAATTTTGAATCGCTGGCTCAGATGTCTGATTATCATTTTTGTCTCTCAAGATAGTATCCACATCACCAGCATCTTTTGAAACAGCTTCACTATTCTCAATCACCTTCTTAACATCACTTTCAGAAGTATTAACATTTGAAACTAGTGTTTCAATGTTTTCTAAAGTCGAATGAAAGCAAGAAATTAATTCATTGTTTGTATTGGTCGCTGCTAAATAGGATATGTTTGATTGCAACAAATCAAGAGTGTTTTTAGAGCAACTAAGAAAACTTTCTAATCCCTCATTCTCAATCAATTTGAAATTTTCATTCAAATAATCTGTTGGTTGGATAAACATTTCTAAAATGGCTACACTATCAAATGAAGAAAGTTGGACGGCATGTTCTAGAATTTCTGAGAGATGACTTTGCAGGCGATCAAATTTGTCCATCACTAAATGCGGGTTATTTTCAAATGCTGTTTCAATATTGCTCTGCATGGTCAAAAGATTTCTTGCAATATGCTGTATGGTTTTTTGATTTCTCTCAAATGGTTCCAAATCTTTCACATCAAATTGATATGCAACGGTGACCAAGTTATTTTTCAAATCATATATGGATGATATCAAATTGTCAACTGTATCTTGGGCAACTTCAACTCTTTCTACATCATTCATCACGTCAAGTCCATTTCTCAGTTGCATCATAGGTTGAACTATGCTTTCTAAAACAGCAGTATTCACATTATAGAGATTTTCATGAGATTCCTGGACAGCTGCTTGTTCAACAGTCTCCAAGGCTACTTGTAATTCTTGTATGGGCTTACTGATAAAGTCCATTACGTAATCCTGAATGGAATCATAAGCTTCTTTATCTGAAGATATTATATTGTATTTTATTGATTCCAGAGATTTTTGTAATTTCAAAACTGGTTTCCAAATATTTTGAAGAATAATTGAGTTATCTTTTATTTCTTCTTGAGAGAGTGGTTGAGCTTCCAATGTATGTTTTTCTATTTCAGATGCCTGTCTAATCAAATTGGCTGATTTGATAGATTCTTCTGATAATGTCAAGGCTGTTGTCATATCTTTTAACAGAACATTCATTTCTTTCAATTCATTGTCTTCAGAGTTCTTTTCTAAAATTGAATCAATATCTTTAATTGCTGCGAATGCACCATGCAAGGGCTTACTCAACGTTTCTACGAGGCAAACACTAGTTCTTTGAACTAATGTATGACCACCTCCCTCCATTTCAACACATTTTTCAATCACAGCTAAACTCTTATTGAGTAACTTCAATGGTTTCTTTATATCTTGGAAAGTGGAAATAATAGTTGACCCTGTTGAATGCTTGAGATTTTCAGCAATAGCACGCAGCTGAGCTAAAGGTTTAGCTATACTTGCAATAATTTCTAAGCTTTTATTGGCAGCAGTTGCTGAACTCATCTGTGCAGATTGCATCAGAACTTCTTCTTCAACAGCCTGTAAGTGACTTTGGAGGACTGTGCACATTTTAAGAAGAGTAGCATTTTTCTTCAAAGACTCTTCCATTTCTTCTAGGGCAATGTGAACAGAAGAAGAACTTTTATGTAGAGATTTTTCACTTCCAGAGTTAGACCTGGATGAACCTCTGCTACCACGTCTCTCTCTTCTGGATTTTCTAGACTTTGATTTTTTGTTTTCAATATCTTCTGTTTCAGGAAGGTCAAAGCTTGGTTTTTCAATCGCAGCTTCAGTGGCAGCAACTTGATAAGCATTAGATTGAATTTTAGCAGAGCTCTTAGCACTTACAAATGATTGTGGATCACTTTCTGAGGCTACATTTGTTTCTTCTTCTTTGACTTCTTTTGATGCAGAACGTTCTTTAGATAGACTGTAGAAATCATCTCCGCTCTTAGCTGATTCCGACTTTTTCCTTGGAGGTCTCTTTGGTAGCTCAGGCTCATTTACTGGAGACAACTCTTCTACAATTGACATATCGTCAACATCTGCTTCCGTTCGTAAATCATCTTCTGCTGACGTAAAGTAGTCCGGTGACACATCAATGACTATTGCTTCCATTAAGAGATTTCCGGATGTAGAGGTCTCTTTAACAAATCGCAATGGGGGTAATTCCACCACATTTTGCTCTGTTACATTCTCTGACAATTGGTCAGCATACATTTCCACAATCTGAATTGCTTCTTCCTCCGTCAAATCAGGTGTCTCATAAAGTGATACAGAAACTTCTTTTCCATCGAAAGAAAAAGATATTTCTCCTTTATCATCCAAAGTTATATCTCCAACAGGTGTATCATACATTTGAGATGTTCTCTCTTCATGGATGGTAGATAGAGAAATGTTTCTTTGTAAGAGAGGCTCCGGTTCTTTCTTTTGAACTTTATTGGCCTTCATGGTATCTTCAAAACCTAACAATGAAGCTGAACTGGCAGCGATTCCCATGCAATTTTGAGCTTCACATGTATAGGTACCCAAACAGCAAGTTCCATCTTGTCCAGATATAATTCTATGTATGTCCCCAGGTTTCAGTTCTTCTCCATCTTTGTACCATTTGAGGACTGGCTGAGGAACTCCTATGACTTTGCATTCTAGGTTGACAGCTCCTTCTTCTGATAGTATTGCTCTCAAGCTTTCCAAGAAACGAGGTTTTTTGAAGTGGCGAGGGATGATCAGCTTGAGGAAACAGGAAGTGACGCTGTGTCCAAAGTCGTTAGTGGCAACACACTTCCATTCGGCTTGATCTGTGAACTCTAGCTGGTGAATGTCAAGGTGACAAGTTCCTTTGCCTTCTCTGGTTATTTTATACCGGGAGCTTTCATCAATTGGTTGGTCATCACGGTACCACAGTAATGTAGCTTCAGGTAAAGAACTTACTGCAAAAAAACATGCAAAATAAATCAACATATCTCAAATGTTATGAAAACTTAGTTAAGCACTTAAAAAAATTGTTACCACACTACAACTTGGTGAATTTGGGAGCTTAAAAAAATGTTCGGGAACATGTTAAAAAAAAGTGAAGTTTTAGCTTAAAGAAGTCAGGTGATATTTTTCTTTTTTTAACACGGTCAGTTACCCAATACTTTTACCCTCGACGAATTTATGGTACAAAAAAGGAAGAAAACATAGGTTCTCGTCCTTTTGCTTTAGGGCAAAGAAGATACAAGTCTGAACAATTCTAACTACTGTATCAAGACATTGATGTGGTCCGGTCAATAGCAGTCAGAAAACTGCTTTGGCTGGAAGCATAGAAGTCTGAAAAAGATAGTTGATATGTTGAACCCAAAGGGGTTCATAAGAGTGGGAAGGCTCAGATTAAGGTGGTGTGGCGGAGTGTTGGCAGACTGTTGTGTGGTTGGAGTATGGAACTGTAGGAGGAAGGTGTTGAACAAGCAATGGTGTATATGGTTGATCAAGGAGGCCATGACCCACCCCAGGTCTTCGTGTCATTGATGATGATGATGATGATGATAATTCAATACTTAAGATATTGAGTGAAATCAAATCATAAGGTACTTTAAAAGAATATGGCACTATTTTTCTGAAACATTTTGTATATGTGAATTTACCTTTGACAGTGAACCGAAAATCCTCATTAACTCTGGCCTCCTGACTTCTCAGGACTTGCTGAAACTTTGGCTGTCTGCCTGCTGCAGCAAGCTGACCCCTTTCTTCTGGACTAAGCTGCGTGTGAATATCTTCAAGAGTCAGTTGAGCTTCTGAGCTAGCTCTTCCCATGCAGTTGCTGGCAATACAGCAATACGATCCAAGGGAATCAGCCCCGGTTAGTTGGTAAACATCTCCCGGGCGGAGCTCCTGACCATCCTTGAGCCAGCTTAGCTGAGGAGTTGGGAAGCCCACAACCTTGCATTCAAAGGAAACAAGTCCTTCTTCTGTCAGGACGGCCTTGAGTTCTTCCATGAAGCGAGGTGCGCGGTAATTCTTTGGAACTGAAAAAAGAACCATCGGATGTGTAAGAAATGATGGATATTAAATCACTTACTGTATCTTTCTTACTTTTTTCTATGTATGCCATTGAAGGGAGTTTATGTAAACATTTTATAAAGTAAATATTAAGGATGTTGAGATAAATACTCTATTGCATAATGTACATAGGTAGTACTAATCACACCACCGCCTACGTCCAGGAATTGACTGAGAAATGCTGAGGAAGAAGGAAGACTAATAGCAATGAGTGCAAAAGCCATTTCAAACACAACACATTCTGCTCAGTCTATGGATTACCGGACAAACTGAGTGAAAGCTTTCATACATCTCAATAAACTACTGACTTCCAATATGGTGCTGGATGGAAAAAAACTTAGACAAACCAGGCAAAATTTGTCTATTGAGTAATGGCGGCAAATCTCCTCATGATATCAATGTGTACCGCTATACTCAAACAGTTAAAGAGACAGGCATAATTTGAGATAGAAAAGATGGTACCTTCCACTGTGACTTTGCATGTGGAAATTCCAAGGCGTCCATGCTCGCTGGTGGCGACGCATTTCCATTCTCCAGCATGTTCCCACGTGCAAGCGGGCGCATGCAATTCATGTCCACCTAGTCCATCTTCACGTGCCCCCTGCTCAGCCCTTCCACCTGCTCCATACCAGGCCACAGCCCGAGGCCATGGAGGCACTTGGATGCGGCAGCGAAGCACAAGAGGCGTGCCAACTGCCAGAGTTACATCTGATAGCTCTTGCAGGAAGATGGGAGCTGGCTCTGAACAAACGATACTGGAAAAAGAGATTAATGAAAAATAAAATAATTATTTTTCTTCTTTCTGCTCCTCTTCAATGAAGATTGGTGGTCATCACAGAGATTTGCACCTGTGGTACTGCGGCACAAAAGAGGAATATTGAGCTTCTGCCAAACCATTGTCTCAGGTTCGTCAACCAAGATGTTCTTCTTCGACCTGGAGCTTGTCTTCCCTCAATAAATGTAAGTATATTCTTCCCTGTTTTACGAGATGCAGGAGTGAATACTTCTCATTTCTCATTATGTGGATGAAATAAACCAGTTTTTGCCTTTTGATTGACATCATGAGTGGGGCTATGGTATTCATATGGGAAAAAATTCAGTATATGTGACTCGATTAATCCAGGATACCTTTAAAATCCAACGGTAGAACCACATTTCAAAGGCAGTGATTCTGTTCTCAATCCTCTGTGTAAGTGTCTGCCCTTCCATGCCATAGAGTAGGTACAATCGTAAAAATGCAGCATCTTACCACATATGCAGATTACATAAAAACAAGTATATTTTCCCAATAGCAGGCATGCAATATTTACTAAAGCAAAAGAAGAAATATCTTTCAGAGATGTTTAGTGAAGTCAAAGCTTAGACGATGATGATGATGACAAAGTAGGTATATTTAATAAAGTAAATTAATTAAATAAATAGACTGTTTAAATTCACTTTTATTATTTTAACTATGTCAAACGTTTTCGCCTAAAAAGGCATCCTCAGGACAATGACAATGGAGGATGCCTTTTTAGGCGAAAACGTTTGACATAGTTAAAATAATAAAAGTGAATTTAAACAGTCTATTTATTTAATTAATTATACAATGGACTTTCACTGTGTAAACCACCAAACCCTGAAAAATATGAATAAAGTAAGTAACTACTACTTTTATTACTTTATTTTTAATACTTCACATTTAGGAATTGTAACGAGATGAATTTGTTTGTTTGGTGGAATGGAACATTAGATTTGAATTTAAATAAAAAAAGGAAAACAAAATAATGCAGAAAGAGAGAAGAAGCTTCCCTGGCGGGAGAGCCACAAGCTGGTGTAAATTAGGATAATAAATATTATTGTGTTGTGGTTATAAATAATTGTGAAACGAATAAAAGTAAACATTTAATGTGGTTGTTATATTATTAATTGTGTCGATCATCTGTAAGTGGAAAAACCCTCACAGAATCTATAAACAAGGAAAGCAACTATTTAAGTAATGTAATGTTTGATAAAAGGAAGAGTTCATAAAAACCAATTTTATGATTTAACTGTTAGATATTGTAAACCTAAGGTTGAAACATTATTTTGGTTGAATATTATACCATTTATATTTTCATTTTTTTTTTTTTAAATAAAGGTACCATTTATATTTTCAAATTTGCTCTTCGCCGGGTTGAAAAATTCATAAAACCTTTACCAATGATGAATTGGAAATTCCCAAGCTACGAAATAAAAAATCTTGAATTTGGTACTTTAAAAGAAAATTCCGAAATTTTTTTGATGTAATTTTTTTCAAACACGGACGCATACAAGTATCTTTTTTATTTCAAATTATGTTAATTAAAGACATAATTAATCAATTAAGCCAATAAAATTTAAGTGGAAATTCCCAAGCTACGAAATAAAAAATCTTGAAGTTGGAACTTTAAAACAAATATCCGATTATTTTTCGATGTAATTTTTTTCAAACACGGACGCATACAAGTTTCTTTTTTATTTCAAATTATGTTAATTAAAGACATAATCAATCAATTAAGCTAATAAAATTTAAGTGGAAATTCCCAAGCTATGAAATAAAAAATCTTGAATTTGGTACTTTATAAGAAAATTCCGATTATTTTTTTATGTAATTTTTTTCAAACACGGACGCATACAAGTATCTTTTTTATTTCAAATTATGTTAATTAAAGACATAATTAATCAATTAAGCCAATTAAATTTAAGTGGAAATTCCCAAGCTACGAAATAAAAAATCTTGAATTTGGTACTGTATAAGAAAATTCCGATTATTTTTTTATGTAATTTTTTTGAAACACAGACGCATACAAGTTTCTTTTTTATTTCAAATTATGTTAATTAAAGACATAATCAATCAATTAAGCCAATAAAATTTAAGTGGAAATTCCCAAGCTACGAAATAAAAAATCTTGAAGTTGGAACTTTAAAACAAATATCCGATTATTTTTCGATGTAATTTTTTTCAAACACGGACGCATACAAGTTTCTTTTTTATTTCAAATTATGTTAATTAAAGACATAATCAATCAATTAAGCTAATAAAATTTAAGTGGAAATTCCCAAGCTATGAAATAAAAAATCTTGAATTTGGTACTTTATAAGAAAATTCCGATTATTTTTTTATGTAATTTTTTTCAAACACGGACGCATACAAGTATCTTTTTTATTTCAAATTATGTTAATTAAAGACATAATGAATCAATTAAGCTAATAAGATTTAAGCGGAAATTCCCAAGCTACGAAATAAAAAATTTAGAATTTGGTACTTTATAAGAAAATTCCGATTATTTTTGATGTAATTTTTTTCAAACACGGACGCATACAAGTATCTTTTTTATTTCAAATTATGTTAATTAAAGACATAATCAATCAATTAAGCCAATAAAATTTAAGTGGAAATTCCCAAGCTACGAAATAAAAAATCTTGAAGTTGGAACTTTAAAACAAATATCCGATTATTTTTCGATGTAATTTTTTTCAAACACGGACGCATACAAGTTTCTTTTTTATTTCAATTGATGTTCATTAAAGACATAATCAATCAATTAAGCCAATAAAAATTTAAGTGGAAATTCCCAAGCTACGAAATAAAAAATCTCGAAGTTGGAACTTTATAAGAAAATTCCGATTATTTTTTATGTAATTTTTTTCAAACACGGACGCATACAAGTATCTTTTTTATTTCAAATTATGTTAATTAAAGACATAATCAATCAATTAAGCCAATAAAATTTAAGTGGAAATACCCAAGCTACGAAATAAAAAATCTCGAAGTTGGAACTTTATAAGAAAATTCCAATTATTTTTTATGTAATTTTTTTCAAACACGGACGCATACAAGTATCTTTTTTATTTCAAATTATGTTAATTAAAGACATAATCAATCAATTAAGCCAATAAAATTTAAGTGGAAATTCCCAAGCTACGAAATAAAAAATCTTGAAGTTGGAACTTTAAAACAAATATCCGATTATTTTTCGATGTAATTTTTTTCAAACACGGACGCATACAAGTTTCTTTTTTATTTCAATTGATGTTCATTAAAGACATAATTAATCAATTAAGTCAATAAAATTTAAGTGGAAATTCCCAAGCTACGAAATAAAAAATCTTGAAGTTGGAACTTTAAAACAAATATCCGATTATTTTTCGATGTATCTTTTTTATAAAGACGGACGGATAGAAGTTTATTTTTTATTTCAAATTATGTTAAATAAAGACATAATTAATCAATTAAAAAAAAAAAAATTAAGTGCAAATTCCCAAGCTACGAAATAAAAAATCTCGAAGTTGTCCCGAAGGAAAAACTAAAGTATTTGTAGTAGTATGTAGTAATAATAATCTATAATCTATAATCTAAGTTGCAAGGATATATTCATTTAAAGCTCTCAGATGTATGCCCACAAACCAACAAGCTAAGTTCGCGCTTACAAATGCTGAATGTGTACTTACAAATAAAATCCAAACCTCAAATGAACATAAGCCCCACAACGTTTGCCGACCTTCCCTGAAACAGGGGTGACATTGGCAAAGTGAACCTTTTTTTACAGTATGGGTGGTCAACCTCATACCAACCTATAAGTCAAGGAAATGTAGTTATCATCTATATTTTTGGCGCTCATGTTTTTTTGTTATTAATTTAATTTCGTTCTCAATTTTCTTTGAATTAATGTCCGTTTCATTGTATATTACTTTTATTTCAGTTAAAAATATTTTTTTTTCATTAAAAAAATATTCCATACATCTTGGGAAACCCGGTTTGTGAGTTCTCATCCCCAGCTGTCAGGCTGGCACCTGTCAGGCTGTCGTCACAGGCGTTCTCAGAACAACTTTTTAAAACTAATGACATAAAGATTATCAATCGTTAATTTGTAACTTGAGTAGGTATATTTGAGAATAAATTTATTGCAAGCTTTGAATGTGTGATAAGCAAAGCCACTTACTTTTTACTTTCAAATGTTTACATGATAGCTGACCAAACTTATCAAATTCAAAATTGGTAAAAATGTACACAAGCCGCACAAGCCGCAGCAGCACGAATCGAATGCTGTAAACTACAAATATCATTTCCCAAAAAATATTTGGTATATATTATACCATAGAGGTAAATACGTAACTTAAAAAAAAACGAAAATTTGTAAATTTAATTTGGCAGGAAATATTAATTTTTAAGCTACCTATACCTACTTTTACTTATTTTTGGTTGTCTGGATTACATTTACATATCAGCTAATCGTTCATTACCAATTGACAATATACGCATTAAATTTTGCTCCGCAGCCTAGGTTAAGGAAAATGGGTCGGAGACTGATTTCTGGTAGCAAAATTTTGGGACTCGGCCAAATATGTGAGGAATCGGTCGCTACTGGGTTAGTCTGACCACCTATCTGTGGACTACTGAGCCAACCCACATATTAATTATACCTACAATAAGTACCTACCTATAACTGTTTGATCGGACGTATGTAGATTGTTGACCGTCACTTGCTAAGGAACTTCTTCTGAACTTCTGGTATATAAGCGAAATTATAAGTCAAACATTTTTCAATTTTGGTTTGGCTTTTAAGATCCTCGACTAAAACACGTAAAATATCAAACTTCCCTAGGTGTGTGCCGTCTCACCTGACTCACAATTTTTTATGGAACATTGTATCGTTGGTGTTCACACTAATCTCAATGACATAAAATTCAGGGGCTCAGTGGATAGTAGCCATAGAGTTTAGAGATGAAGTCCAGGCCAAAATAATGTCCCCTTTTTTTTGGACTGAAGCGCTGAACCTCGATCCGCGTGCAATTTGTAATGCTCGGTTTTGGTCTTATTATTTCTCCAGCGCTCGGATCGTGAACATCTCGTTAAAAGTGGTTTTCTGTGTGAAAGGGCGCAAAAATAGGTCCGAAAAAGTAAAATACATGGATGAAATCACATTTCACATGTAAATTTATGTTTTTAATACGCTAATTAACGTTTTATTTATATTTTGTACGAATTATTGACAGGCGCGTGCTAGAAGAGTGCGTCTACTTTAAAGATAGTGTTCTACCGTGTGAAAGAAAGGGACAACAGCGCCCAGGGCTGTACTCGAAATAATCGAGCCTCTTGAAAAATATTTTCCACTAACTACTAAAAAACAAAGTGGCACAAAAATGATAATTTTAGGAATTCTTCGACTAATAAATGGAATATATGTACAAAAAAAAATGAGGCTTAATACGGTATACTCTTGCAAAAGTCGCTATGATATTTGACAGTTCAAATTATAACAACTCAAATTATACGAAACTTAGCGAGTTTTGAAATAGTACAATAAAATACAGAACAACATTTTTTTAAATCCAATGCAACGACAGCCATTGCAAAAAAAACTTTTTTTTAAACTAAGAGTGGTTTGCAAGTGGATTCCTCGATTATTTCATCTAAATTAATGTGGTTACAATTTTAAACGAGTCGTATTATTTTTAAAATTAAAATAATAAAATCTTTAATTGATGAGGCATTCACTTTGTAACCTTTCTATATTCTACAATCTAAGTTGCAAATATATATTTACATTAAAAACTCATATCAAATGCATACCCACAAACCAAAAAGTGCAGTTCACGCTAGGGCATGGATACCGGTATACCGAAATACCGGTATACCGACTGTTATTTTCGGTATTTTGAAACCGGTATTTGAGGATAAAATACCGGTATTTCGATTTTTCGTAAAAAAATATCAATTATTATTGCAAAGGTGTTTAAAAACTATGCAGAACGCTCGATTTATATGGTTCACAGTGTTGTTCATACTTCAGATGAGTTTTCATATGAGACGAATCACGATTATTAGAAAAAATCATCAGAATATCAACTACGCAAAATTCTGCATGCTTAATTGTATCTAGTTGGTATTTAATGATATCGCTTTCAGTTGTTCGTCTAATGTTTTACTTCTACAATTAACTGCTACCGGCACGCGCGCACGCTCGAACACAACACAAGACGATACGTAAGTACGTAAGCGCTATATCATACATCTTTCTCTCTCTCTCATACATTGGATTAGTATTAAACCTCTCGCACGGTTCTTTTTGGGCATCCGGGCACTATGGTCTACGCTCCACCCCTCCCTCAATCTATGACCACAAATCAAAACAGATCCCAGGTTGGTCAGATCGGAGAGGAAGAAGAAGATAATATTCAAACATTGATTCGTATTGAAATGACATTGTATGAAAATGGAGGTACTAGAGGCAGATTTTTGGACGTAGCTTACAAGTACCTCTTAAGCATTCCACCGACGAGCGTTGAGTCAGAAAGGGCATTTTCAGCTGTAAGTTACATTATGTAACAAAATAAGATCATCTCTCAACGACGCAAGTTTGGACGCGTTATGTTTTCTTCGCACGATTTTCCAACAAACGCGATCTGACTGAAAAATAAACTTAAGTTAATTGCGCCTGCGCCTATATTTTGGTTTATTTAAGAAAATAAAACAATTTGATTTTGTTTTAACTTATGTACGCTATATAAGAAATTCTCGTTGCACGATTTCATATAATTAGAGAGTAAGACTGATTTTAATACCAATGTGATTGTGATGTTTGTGCCTTTAAAACAACTTAAATAATTCTTGGATCCAATAACGTATTTTATTTAATATTACCTTAACTATAATAACTCAATAAATGGTTTTTACTGAGTTGATCAATAGTTCGAGTGTTTTTGACAAATAGCTTAGAAAACTGCTTTAATGACTTACTTATCGTTTTTGGCATCATTTAACCAGTAATTAGCAGTATTTAATAAAATACCGAAAAAATACCGAAATTTCGGTATACCGGTATTGGAAATTTCAATATCGGTATCAATACCAGTATGAAAATTATTCCGGTATTCCATGCCCTAGTTCGCGCCTACAAATGCTGAATGCTTATAAATAAAATCCTAGCCTTAAATGAAACAGGGGTGACATTGGCAAAGTGAACCATTTTTTACAATATGGGTGGTCAGCCTCATACCCTATAAGTCACGGAAATTTGTTTTTTTAATATTAAAATGAAATCATGTTTTCGAAATTGGTTGTACATTAATAAATTTGACTCGTCCTGTAACCATATACAACTTATATTTTGATTTTTCATTATTAAATATTAAAATCTTTTTTGTTTTATTATGTATTCTTACCCTGAATCGGCTCTGGTAACCATTTTTTGCAAGAGCCATGTTTTACCGTTATTCTCGTAAAAGGTCTGTACATACATGTATGGTTTTTAAGTGATTTAATATTATTGTTCACACCCATAACAAGAAAAAATCATGTTATGTATGGTGCTTTACATTATCACAAAAATAATATTTCGTAGCATCCATTGGTTTCATCCTGTGGGCAGAGCGAGACAAAAGTATATTTACCTCGCTCGTAATGTTTAAACGAGCTATTAGATGAACAATAAAGCTTTAAACACAAGAGTGCACGGCTGAAGATGCAAAAAAAAAAAAAATTGTGCACTACAAGTTTATACCTATTTGTGATAAATCTTGTACTTTCGTTAATTTACCCTCGTTGAGTTGGGTCCATATTTGTATGTTCCTTTTGTAGGAGACACGCGGTCTATATATTAGTAAGTCAATGATAGTAGCATTAGAAAATTGAATAAATTTCTTTTTACCACCGGATGTGACACATTGAGCGATGAACATTATTGTATAACAAAGTATTTTCAACTTAGGATGATGTGGGTAAAACGACGCGAGAAAAGAAAATGGTTTTACAACTCTCGATGAAATAGCATTGCAACTACCATTACACACATCTTGCCGATTAGTAAGAACTAATATTCGATGTATTAGGTACTTTATCACAAGCACACAATGATCCGAATAATTTTGTTGCGTGTTCTTTTTCCACGATCATCCCACTTTATTCTCTTTCTTCCAATGACACTACAGCCTGAGTTTGGGATTACAGTATTTTTCTCTCAAAAACCGCTTTTCTTTGCTCTAAGCTTTTAATTAGGTCAACTGAGTAGACGAAATGCATCTATGCTACATAACAATGAGTAAAATTGAAGAGTTCTTAATTGTTAATGCTAAAATAAGAGCTAGGGGTTAATGCTAATATAGAGGGCTCTTGAGGTGTGATACACACAAAAACAGCGCTCACCTTTGGACTAGTCCAAATAAGTTGGTCAATTAAATTATTCTTCGGTAATGTATTGAACAATAGATAACTGTTTTTTAAATACCTGTCAGCTGGTCTGCGATCTCCATCGCTACTTCCTCTACCCACCACATGGACTCTCGAAGAAGAGTAGCTCTTCCCCATGCAGTTCGTCGCTTCGCACGTATAGGTTCCCAAGGACGTGGCATCGTCGGGGTTTGCAGTCAGCGCGAAGACATCTCCTGCGCGTATTTCTTCGCTGTCCTTGAACCAGCGGAGGGCAGGTGTTGGCACTCCGACGACTTTGCATTCCAAGGACACGGTGCCTTGTTCGGTGAGGAGGGCGCGAAGCTCCTCAAGAAATTCTGGACGCTTGTACGCTTTGGGAACTAAAAGGAGAGTAAAATATAAAAAAATGTAAGTTTAGGACCTAATTTGTCTGGCTAAGTAGGTGGAAAAACTTTCTCTGATTATGATGAAACGGTTGGATGAAGTAAGTATCTTAATAATATGATCTCTATCACATTGTACCTATACCTACCAAAACAATACACAATTTCATTATCTTTATTGACTTTATTTTAATGTTTTGAAGTTTGTATATTTATTTTAATGCATTCATATGAGTATGCATCTATTCAAAACATAAAAAATGTTGCTAAAGAGATAAGCTATATGTAAATTATGATACCTGAAAAACACCACATATATCCAAGCCTTCAGAATATATTGGAGACAACATCAAAATATGAAACAATCTTTCCATATTTTCATCTCATGAATATACATCTAATTACACTGACTGAAACATATACCTATCTGCTTTGACTGGTCAGGGAGTCCTCTTGCTAAGGAGGTGAGACATCGTTTTCGAAGACGGATGGTCAACGACATAGGATAATCCCAGAAAGTCATAATATGACAATATATAGTCGGTGTTAATGCCGGGGGGGTAGAGGAGCATGGTTGACTAGCGTATTTGGAATAGAATAACGATGGTTCGAATCTGCGTCTGGCCCACTTGACCGAAACTTCGCACCTGGTTCAACAGATGCCATTGCATGCACACAAGCGTCTGCTTTCGCATGAAGACAACTGGCCAGGCAAAATAGGTTGGTGAATTACATTACTTTCCACAAATCTAAAGAAGAAGAAAAAGGTGTTTAGACATTGATTTGCTTGTGGCGTCTCACCCAGCACGTTGAGGTGCGCCGAGCACGCCGCCCTGCCGGCCTGGTTGTCCGCGGCGCACGTCCATCTCCCAGCGTCTTCCACGCGCACCGCCGTGACGTCCACGCAGCAGAAGCGGCCTTCGCGGGACAGGCGGAAGCGGTCTCCCTCCTGCAGGCGACGATCGTTGCGGTACCACGTCACCTGCAACCAAAACAGCCTGATCAGTTTTGCTCACAACACTGAAAATAGCCATCGATTCGTTTTCAAAATTTATGCAAAACATATCTAAAAATGCTCGATTGGCGGTACGCAGTGGCATACTTTTACCCACCTTGATGTATGGAAGCGAGGCCCGGACGGTGAATGAAAGTGAAATTAGTAAAGTCCATACTGTTGAAATGGACTTTCTAAGAAGTATGATTGGGAAAAAACGGAGTGACAGGGTGAGGAATGATTTTTTAAGAAAAGAATGTGGTGCAAGAGAAAGTGTGAAAGTGAAGATTAAAAGAAGTTTGTTAAGATGGTTTGGGCATATGGAGAGAATGAATGAGGAAAGACTGGCGAAGAAAGTATATGTTGGTAGAATAGATGGATGTCGTGGTAGAGGAAGACCGAGAAAGGTATGGATGGACCAAATATCCGAAATTGCGAATGAAATGGCAAAAGTTGTGGGGCTTATGTTCATTTGAGGTTTGAATTTTATTTGTAAGTACACAATCAGCATTTGTAAGCGCGAACTACACGTGTTTGTTTGTGGGCATACATCTGAGAGCTTTGAATGAATATATCCTTGCAACTTAGATTATAGATTATAGATGGAATATCCAGAGTCATAATAAAAGAAGAGCTTGTATGAAGAAGGTTATGACTCTGGAGGAAATGAAAGAAGTATGCAAGGATAGAAAGAAATCGATTGAACCGTGATGTTGGCGGCTAGGGTTTGTTAAAGTGAAATTGGTTTTATTTAGTTTTTTATGTCCATGTATATATTGTTATTTATTGATTTATAAAAAAAATGTAATTTGTCATGTATGTTCCTTGACTTATAGGTTGTTATGCGGCTGACCACCCATACTATAAAAAAAATGGTTCACTTTGCCAATGTCACTCCTGTTTCAGGGAAGGACGGCAAGAGTTGCAAGGCTTATGTTCATTTGAGATTGGGTTTTTATTTTGTAGGTCCACATGCGGCATGTGTTAGCGCGAAATTATACATATCTGCTTGTGGGAATGCATTTAATATAAATCTTAAATGATATATATCTTTGCAGCTTAGATTAGATTAGATTAGATTAGATGCATTTTAAAGTTTTAAACTTTCACTTTGACTTTCGTGGTCGGTGTTAAATGATATAGTTTTTCTCGGGTCAGACCATGTTCTATTTGCAGTAATTTTGTCTGCCGACGTTTCATTCCCTTGAGCGGGGAACATTTTCAAGGCTCGAAGTGATGGAGCACCTTTATCCTTCGTTTGCTTTTGGCAGCTGTTTGTCAGTACTCGTATAGGGACTGCAATGGTGCGAAGAGCGATTAGTCGCATCCAAGCATTTTGCCGTGAAGACCGATATACGCAGAGATTATCAATTATTGTAAATTGTGAACGAAACCGTGTAAAATAAATAATTCCAGTTTAATTAAAAGAGAATCCCAACTAGAATCGTAACAATATTATGTTTTTACCTGAAAATCTGAGGCGCTCTGTATTTCCACAAGCAATCTGGTCCTGGAGCCAACCTTGACTGCCAAGTCAGAGAGTCGTCTGAGGAAGGTTGGTGCTCGTTCAGGAACCGACAGATGGAGAGCTCCATCTGCCTGACGACACAACGCTGGTTCTCCGACGGCATCCAAGCGACTCCTGCAGCAAGAACGGAGGGCAATCATTCAACAACGGCAACAATTCAACAACGAAAGCAAAAAAAGCGAAGCACGGAGCATCATTTTTTTCTTCAAAAAAGTTTTTGGTTTTTAGTGATAAAAGCAGTACTTCTAAGATTGAGATTAAAGTATGTAAGATCTACAAGTCTGAATAAAGCAAGGAAAAACCAGAGAAACTTTTGAGTAATTTTGAAATGAAAGTGTGCTTGCCATCTATAATCTAAGTTGCAACGATATGTTAACATTTAAGATTCATATTACGTGCATGTTCACAAACATACACGTGTAAGATCACGTTTACAAATGCTGCACGTGCACTTATAAATTAAAGTCCAAACCTCAAATGAACACTAACCCTGCAACTTTTGCTGACCTTCCCTTGTTACCCTTGGAACAGGGGTGACATTGGCAAACCTTTTTTTATAGTATGGGTGGTCAGCGTCATATCAATTATACTTTGCAATAATTTTAAATAAGAATATCAATTAAGATTTAAAAATATTTTAAGCTTGCAAATTCTCTTCTGAAGACTAATTATTGTCAAATTGAAAAATACAAACATTGGTTTGATTTATATCCATATCGACATACTGGGCACTTAAATACAATCTTACGCAATTTTTTTAGATGTAAAAAGCGATTGTTGTGGTTCAATTAAGTAATATAAGATGAAAAATATAAATATTTTTGAAATAGCTGCGAAACACTTAGAAAGAAACTTAAAAATATTTTCGACTTCATTACACCACATCGTTGAGATATATTCATTCGCAGCAAAATTTATGATGCCATTGGAATGAGTAATATATAAAAATTGTAAGCAATATATAACAGGCCTTTGTATTTCTTAATTAATGTAGAGAGAAATATTTATTTCAAACCGAAGTAATAAGTCATTTGTGACATCTTAGCAAAGTCCTAACGTCACAATATTAACTTGCAATAAATTCATTTAAAATATACATGGCCACATTGGTTGTTTGATGGATATTCTATTAATTACTCTGCACAAAAATATTGGGTTAGCTTGGGTATTGACTGCTTTCACATGGTTATTATTTTTGGCAAACAGCCATTTATAACATGTCCGCAACTCAGAAAACAAGAAAAATCGTGATTGATCTAATTTTTGTTGTTTTTCGAGCCCGTCAACAAACATTATATTTTTACTTTTTACTACATTATATTTAAACATAATACTATTATATTTTTTAATTGAATGAAAAATAATGAGGGCGCTTTGTTTTCTTTATAATATTTTTTTGCAAATTGATCTTGATTGTAGCTTTTACTCAAATGAAATAGTCAAGTCGACAACTCAGTTGGAAGAGTGCTTGCATTCCACATCTCGGGTTCGAATCTCAGCGAGAGTGGCAGAAATGATTTCTCGTTTCGGTGTTTATTTCCAACCCAAAATAAAATACCGGCAAGGTTTACTCAGCCTTCACAAGAAATGAGTACCTACTCCACTACAAGTGAAGAAGTTGGAGCGAGGCAGGTACCCTTACCTATAAAAATAAAAAGGTTCACTCGTCACATGCTATCCCTTCGGGTAGAACGCAGCGAGAAGTTACACTGTATGTGTAGCTTTGTCCCGTTTTAGTTGTGTTTTTAAATACTATTTCCGAAACACATATTCTTATATTAAATGTTTATTAGGTATATAATAGAAAATATGTGCTTTATTTTATGAACAGCCACTTTCTTAATTTTTTTGTCCTATGCCCTTCATAATGACTAGTATCATAATGAAGATGACAGTGTGATAAACAGGCGAGTCAAAAGTAAACTTTTTGTAAAATTAGGCTTTATAAGTAACTACACTTTTATAGATCCATTTAATGTATAAGCCATGAGAGGACGAGCAAAAATGTGAAAAATGTGATGTAAGAATGGAGAAACTCGTGGATGTGGAAATGATGTAAAAGAATTAAGTATGCATGTAAATAGAGGAAAACAAGAATAATTAAACCTTTAGTGAAATGAAGGCAATCGAAATGTATATAAGAGCAATACTCGCGCTATAACTATTTACTTATTTTATTGAGCTTTTATTCGTGTGAGTAATTAAAACGTCAATTATACTTTTGAGCCAAAATATTTGAGATTACGCTTGCAAATTACCTACAATTCATGAGAATAAATGGAAAATTTATCAAGTAAAAGAAATGTGGCACATAAATCTTAAAATAGTTTTAAGTAATATGCAAATTAAATTAGGTGTAAACAATAAATCAAGAAAAAGTACAGAATAAAAGATATAAAAAAATACTTACAAACATGATTTAATTTATTATTATTATTTTAGTTCAAGATTTCCATGAGTCAAATATTATTATCTAAATTCTACTGAATATTATAAGTAAATTCTACGCTCGGCAAGTAATGATTTAATGTAAAGTTAGTACATTTATGACGCGCAAACTCACATTTCCTGAATTTCAGCTTAGTATAAACGCAATGCAGCAGACCCTACAAGGAATTTGAATTATTTACTTAAGTATCTTTGCGCTTACAACTAGATAAAAGTTAAAATATTTATTCAAATAAAAAAAAAGGAGAACGACTCATTTCACTTACATTTTCATGGTTGAAATATATAAAAGTGAATAGGCTTCTCAATATTTTTTTTTTCAATAAACACAGTTGTTCCTATAAGACAAGTATACCTACTGATAATAAAGAAAAATATCAAGAACACATGAAAAGCTTTCGTTCAATCAACCAAAAAAAAATTTTTCAAGGCTAACATCGAAATAGTTATTTATGCCACTGCCTAGTAATGATAGTCTTTGTAACACGAGTGCTAGTTTGTGCCATGAGGCGCAGCCGAATGGCACAATAGACAGCAAGAGTGTTACGAAGACTAATTACGTGCAGTGGCATACAATACTTTTTCTACGACCATGAAATAAATAAATAAATAATAGTCATTATACTGTACTCGTCCATTTGAAGTAATTAAAGCCCCACCTTGGTCAAACCGTGTAATTTATCATTCCTCTCGATTATCTAATCTAATCTGGAAAGATAGATTACATTTGGGATTCATTTTAAATTTATGCCCACAAGCAGACACATATAAAGTTGCGCTTATACATGCCGCATATAAGGTTTAACATTCCAACCCAAAACTCAAATAAACATAAGCCCTGCAACCACTGCAGCAGGGGTGTCATTGGCAAAGTGAACTAAGTTTTTACAGCATAGATGGTCAACCTCATACCGACCTATTAGCCAAGTAACTGTTTAAGTTTGGTTTTTTTTTGCGGTGAAAATATCTTGCATTATTTTCCTTTCAAGCCTTCTGTTCGAAAAAAGGAAAGCTACAATTTGCAGTATTTTAATAAATAACATTGATGAATTACTACACTATTAACAAATTTTATTTGACTCTACGCAAAAAATATATTCATTTTCATTTGAACAAAGATTGAACAAAGTGGGGAGGAACTATCAATAAATTGAAAATATTCATGTAATGGCTGACGTTTAAACGTGGTTACTATGGAAACGGCCAATAATAGTTTGTTATCGGTCGCTTAGAAGGATAGCCTCATACAAGGTTGATACTCGAAATTCAAAAATGGTTCCATTTCTGACAATGCGCATGCGCACATTTTCATTTCAACACCGTTATCAGTTGCGTAATGTAACATTACGCAACGGGTATGGAAATATATAGCATTGTGTTTGCGTTAGCCGTTTTGTAATTAGTAAATTACCAAATGGGAGTAGAAAAAGTATATTTTCACATTGAGGGTTGCGTTTTTTTTTTTTTTTTAAGGAATCCTGTGCGGGAGGTTCCCCAATTTTTAAAAGTCTTGGGGGTCTATGTCACCCCGGAAGGGTGCTGCAGAGGTGTTGCTTGAGTTCTTGGTTCTGTCGTAGCCAATGTGAGGGCTTTCTCTACATTCCAATGTTATTATTTTGAAGGTTTGAGTATAACAACATAAATTAAATAGAAAAAAGCTGTTCAATAGCTGATGTCTTTAGGAGTGAGGACATGAGTGAGGTATATTGATATAATCAGTTCCGAAACGGCCGCCAAGAAGGATTGTCTCACAAAAAGTTGTTGTCATCTAATGTTTATTTTTCCAATAAACTCTTATTTCTTTCAGTGCCACATGCGTTACTAAGCGGAAATCTCACGTATACATAATATACTTATTAAACATTGATTAATGGGAGTGAGTAATTTTTTCGATCGTGAGACACTGGCTTCTTCTTCTACAGCTCATATCGAGCGTTGGCCTCCATCAACCTTCACTCCCAACTCCTCCTGTGTGACACTGGCTAGAAGATATGTAACTCCAAAAAAAACAATCATTTCAGAAACCGATTGTTTTCGGAGCAAAACCTTCGTGGCATACTATGCATTGTTATTTTAATTGGATGTGATAGTTGTTTGGCATAATAAAATTCAATTAAGGATAAAGCTTCCATAATTAAGATGTGGGCCAACTACAACTAGTGTTGCATACTTTGGGCAACCGCTAGACTGGCTTGGCGGACCAAATCATGGCGTTCTGAGAAACGGCCCGCTTCATCCGATTGAACTCGATACGAGATCAAACCGTCTATTTTGATTTTGCAATATTACATGCATCTTGTACACAATATGACCCGGTATTGGCTGCCAAATATTATGTTGTTTGGTGCTACTAAAGTTCGATGAACCCTGAAATGACTTCCTATAATAATTACAGACAGAATATAGAGAGTAGGAAATTTTATGTGTCTATAATGTAAAAGCTGTAATATATGTTGCAAAGATTTATTGTCACTTGAGGCTTATGTTTGATGCAAGTCTACAACCAGAGACGTGTATATTTGCACTTAAAAATGCATGTGCATTTCCAAAAAACACCTTGCAACTCCTGACGTTTTTCCCTAAAACCGGGGTGGAATTGACAAAAATGAACCTAGATTTAAAACATAGCGGTCAACGCGTACCAGCCTATTGGCTATTAGTCAAGGAAATTATTCGATAATGTTCCTTTAATTGTTTCAACGCCTTTCTTTAGGTTTTCGAGTTTTGTTTATTATCTATCAAGTGTCAAAAAAACAGCTTTACAACCATAGAGAAGATTTTTTCGGCCTTGACTTTGCATGATTTGCTTTTACAAATATCACCCCTTGGAACATGTGACAAGAAAAAGCGAGAAGAGCTATAACTAAGAGCCATAGCTTTTTATTGTTCCAAATGATACATACCTTGTTAGGCGAAGACGTTTGAGTTAAAAAATAAATATTTTAAGAGAATTTAAACCTTGTTTCAAAGAAATTTAAATGATCAATTGGTTGATATTTGGTGTATTGTTTTTTGTCAACATTCGATTATTGTTCAATGACACTTTGACAGCCAACTTACTCGTATATTAGGAAAAAATATTAGAGGGTCACATTTATATAAGTATCAAATATGAATCAAATAAGTGTATAATAAAATAAACATAATACATTGGAAACTAGGATAGGTACCTATGAATTAAATATCCTTCATTTACATTATTTAATGACGAATTTTTAAGACATGTTTATTTTAAGAATCTTAATGAACATGGATTTTTCAGTAAGCTACAAGCTGTTTCGTTGAGGTTAAATAATACATAGTAAAGAGGTTTTGAAAATGTCAGTGAAAAATGGTCAAATAATGTACGTCTTATTAGGTTTGCGATGTCTCTTTGTCTCAATAGACAGGACAACTGGCAAAGCCCCAGCGACTGGGTGACAAATAGAAGACGAGTGTTTGTGAAAAATATGCATTGCATCAATGGCAGGAAAAACAGCGATGTAACATTGCTATTATTAATATCCTGAATATTTATCAATTAAATTATTATTTATTTAACTCAAAAGGTCCTCCAGCTTTACAGCAACTGGGTCTTCCTTGAGAATTGGCACTTTTTAGCGATGACCAAGCTCGTACAAATACCGGTCGATGGCTCAGTTGGTAGAATGCTTGCATTCCATGCCGAGAGTAATCCCCACCCAGGGTGTCAGAAATGATTTTCCCGTTTCGGTGTTTATTTCAAACCCAAAAAAAAAAACGGGAAGATTCACTCCGCCTTCACAAGAAATGAGAACCGGTAGCCTCGGGAGCGGGGAAATCCCCACTCCAGATGAGGAGGTTGACGTGGGGCCGGCCGAATCACCACATGCGACCCCCACGGGGATAACGCAGACAAGAATTTACACTATATGTGCAGCTTAGTTGCGTTGCGTTACGTTACTGAAATCATTATCATATACAATATTTTTTTACCTGATACGCCAGGTACCTACTTCAACCCAAATTGAACCAACCAGATTTAAGTATAAAATGTATTTCATGTTATTTGAATGCAAAATATATCTTTGCAATTAAGATTATAGATAACTGCCATAAACTGGCATTTGATTTGATTAAATTTCATTCAGTTTAGTTGAAAAACCATAAGGTCAAACACCTTTTCATGACGCTGGAATGTGTATCAAAAATTATGAAAATAGATTTCAAAACATTACGTATATTTTTCATCAATACTTTAAGGTAAATGGAAGCATTCATGGAAGTTGTAAATCACTTTTTTTCAGCGTTTATAAAAAGTTTCATGTTTTCATCGATTCTAAAAAAAGAAACATATTTTTGAATATGATTCAGGCGAACGTATTTCTAAATAAAATAATTTGTTTTATGAGGCGTAATGGCACAGACTACTTTTATTCAGAAACAAAGTGTGATTGTACATAGTAAAACATATTAAAGAATAATGGGATGAATTTAAACAATGGTTAAATAATTTTTTGTAGTAAATATCAATGATTAGGTCAAATAATTTTCTAGTTAATTTATCGTATTAAATTAAATAATAAGGTCCGTACATGGGCAAAAAATTGTGAAGTCACATAGCAGCGTTGCTAGGGCAAAGGCAATTAATATTCTGTTATTGTTTGCTAAGGATCTTAGTTACATACACGTGTGATATCTGCCCGCCGACAAAATACAAATTTTGAGCATCCGTGCAGTAAACGTCCTGAAGTCATCAGTCTGCCAAGTGAAATAAAATGCGATGGGTAAATGGTGAACCCAATTTTGTTTTTTCTCACAATATTTAAAAAGTCATGTGTTCATAAATAAGACTATGGAAATTTATATTTCTATTTAAAAAAAAAGAAAAGTTCTTTTTGTCAAATAATAAAAGCGTTAAAATAAACGAAGTAAACTGATTGTTCAAGGAATGTTATTTCAGATTCTCAATAATACCATCTACCTACTCAAGAACGAAAAACGGTAAAATATTTAAAAAAAACAATTAGTTATGCTAACTTATTCTATTTGGTACAGCTTGAACACAGTTAATATTAAAAAAAACTCCTGAAAAATTAACTCATTTATTAAGTTTTCAACTTTTTGCCAACTCAAGAACTTTCACATTCATAATTATGTCATTAAAGTCATTTACAAAGCAACAAAAAATTATTCCAGTTGTTTCTATTTTTAAAACTTCTTATTAAAAGTCATCACGTAACTGATAGTAATTATTGGTTCATTCATATATTCACACTTGTTGCTGAAACAAGTTCACACTGAAAAGCCAAACAAATTTTGTTTATGTTTTATCATAAAGTCATGTTACAATGGAAAGAACATGATCCATGTTTCGCATTGCAAGTTAAGAAGTATGTTTAAACCCTCCTCGTACCCGACCCGTATGTGTGTGTGTGCCAGAAGGACCCACAGCACTTGGGCCCACACCAAAGGACGCGCAGCACATGGAAGGTAACAAGTGTGATGTGAAGTAACAGGTAATGAATGGAATACCTTCTTCGATAAGCCGAAGAGGCGTTTGACACACCAGCTCCGCGCTGATTCGCCGAATCTCCTTTGCAACAGTTTCCCCCCATATTCTTTAATATCCCTCACTTCCACTCGGAAATAAAATTTGAGAAATAACCGGCTACGACGGAATGCGACGGCCACGCCAGAAATATCCGTTTAACGTTCCGAATAACACTGCGCGGCGATTCATGTTTATTTTGTTGAGATTTTTCTTGTTGCGATTGTCTTGTGATGTAGTCGTTCGTTGTGGCTATCGCGCTGCCTCGCCACCACTGGCCGGACGCTCCCGGTCGGCGGCGCCGCTTCCCACCTTACGGATCGGATTATTTTTACCGACGAGTAATAACACAGATAATGGTCGCGTCAGCTGAGCGCCCAGAGTTATCTAATGGTGCTTACGTAAGCGCCGCTGGAGGCTCTCCTCGGGGGTGCCAGCCCCCGCAGGCTGGAGCCTATTAAATACTTAACAACTGATGAAGAAGAAAACAACGCGTTAAGTCTTGGAATGAAAAAAAACAATGCAATGAGAAGTCTGAACCCAATCAAAAGCAAATTGTTTGAAAGACTGCTTACAAACAATAAATAAAAGAGATAAAAAGAAAAACCACTTTGTATCTTAAGATGAACGATTACAAAGTTAATGCCTCTACAATCAATAAAATAAATAAAAGGTTTGATTTGGGACTTATGTATAGCATTTTAAATATTTGACGGGAAGAAAAGGAGTTCATGTGTTGATTTCAACAAATTTATAGTAATTTTGTTTCCACTCATTGTTAGGGAGAAAAATAATGAAAGGCTTTTTTGTTTATAAAATTAATGATAGAAAGAAGATTTTTGGTTTAAGAAACGACTATAAAATATTAATTTAGCAATAACAAGAAGTCAAATTGAAATTTACATACGTTTTGAGAGTAGCAGGAATTGAACAAAATATTATTGAGTGGCCTTGAATAGTCTGGTAATATAGCAAGTTGTAATTGTTTTCTTTTCTAAAACTCTTTTTAGCTCTTTTTTTTTTTTAATTTTTTAACTCAGCCTCCTAAACATATTTTGTCCTTATAGCCCAGTTTTTAATTCCATTATTATTTTTATATTACTTAGCCTGAACAGAATGGTTCTTAATTTTGATTTGCAGTAAGCTCAGCTCATGCAGTAAGAAGTTATTTATTTGTGTAAGTAGGTACTTCTATAATTTGTAATGTTAATTGCAAAAATATCTCAACATTTAAAATTCTAAATGTATAAAATACATAACCACTGACAGGCACGCGTAAGTTCTTCTTTAAAATGCTAAACGCGTACTAAGAAACTAAAATCTAATTCTCAAATGAACACAAGCCCTGCAATTTTTGCCGACCTTTCCTGAAACAAGGGTGACATAAGTAAAGTATTTTTTTATAGCACGAATGGTCGCTCTCATACCAACTTATTCATGTGGGAGGAGAAAGGCTGTAAAAATCACGAGCTGATCACTCTGCCACACCAGGAGGTCCCAGGGTTTAATCTTGCGAGAGGACTGTGGACGACCTTGAATAGGATCCGAACCGAGCAAGGCCGTTGCAACTTCTTGCTCCATAGATGGGGATTAGCTCCATCTCCAGGATGTGACTGTGGGGTGGAGAACCAGACTGTCCGGCACATAGTGGAGGAGTGCCCCATCAGAAGACACCCTCCTGGCCTGAAGGACCTCCACGAGGCCACGCCAGGAGCAGTGAAGTGGATGGAGGGCTTGGATCTTCGCCTCTGACGCGGCCCAATGGCCAAGTGATTTGCTGTGCTTGCCGGCCATACGCAAAGTAAAGTAAGTAGTCAAGGGATCTAAATCTCAATCTAAATCTAAATCTAATGGAAATATTTTTTTTATTCCAGCTTTGTTGTGTATCGACATCAAAGTTTTTCCTCTTACCATCCACTCAGCCATTTTTGTTTCTCACACTTTATGGTCTTAGCAAAATAGTAACAGTAATGAAAAAAATCAAGCATGTTTATTACACTGTGTTCTTTGATTTAATTAAAATTTAATTCATTTAGTAGTTTCAATTTTTCCATATTTACTCAAAAACCATTGACATTATAAAAAAAATGTTAAGTACGGAACCTTAACAATGTATAGTTCTGTAATTAAAAAGCAAAAACAAAATTTCAAAATACAGCACACACGAAAAAAAAGCTAACAATGTAAAAAAAACGTTTTTTTTTTTAAATATTTTTTTGTGGTGGCAATTCTTAAGTTATATATTTTGTTTAATATAATATATATAATAATAAAGATAAAAAATTAATAAACATATTTGATTTTTTTCATTGCTGTAACTATTTTGCTAAGACCGTAAAGTGTAAGAAACAAAAACGGCAGATTTAGCTTTATAACACGCCTTAACAGTGGTACAAAAGAGCGGTATGAATTTGAAAGCATAAATAAACTTTTATCATAAATATATTAATTTTTTTGAAGTATAAAACTGAAGCTAATATTCCGGCTTTTTAAAAAAATAATTTTAAATTCTTTCAAGTTATTCTAACGCGTAGATCTATGTACTCAGCTTTATAAAAGAGAATTTGTTTGTACAACGGTTTGTGAAAATGTATAAGTTGTATAAATAAATAGCGCAGGTTAGTTTAGTACACTTAACTAAGGCATTATGATATTTCGCGCTTCTAATGTAGGCTGGACACCAGAGTAGAGTTACGAAGTCATTGTTATACAAACCTGATATTCTGGTTCCGTTTCTTTATGTTTAGGTGACAAGGAGATGTGCTTGCATTTTGGGATAGCTTGTAATAATGATTATAATTTGATAGTTTGTCGCTGTCGCTGGAATGGTCGAGAGGATAAGACGTCGGCCCGCGAATTTGCGTTGTTGGCACTTAGGCTGGTTCAAACCCCGCCTGCGTCATGTTCACTCCGTCCCTGGTTCAACAAACGCAAAACGCAACTAAGCTACACATATAGTGTAACTTCTTGCCGCGTTATCCCCGAAGGGGTCGCATGTGGCGAGTTGAACCTATTTATTTTTACAGGTAAGGGGGCCGGCCTTACGCCAACCACTTCAGTTGAAGTGGAGGTTTCCCAGCTCCCGAGAGTGCTGGTACTCATTTCTTGTGAAGGCTGAGTAAACCTTGCCGGTATTTTATTTTGGGTTTTGAAATAAACACCGAAACGGGAAATCATTTCTGACACCGTCGCGTCGGTGGGATTCGAACCCGAGCTTTCGGCATGGAATGCAAGCACTCTACCACCTGAGCTATCGACCGGACTACAAATATCATTGAAAAAAAAAACGCAACTTAGCTACAAGTTTACGTACGTAATTTACGTGATTTTTTTTTTTATCTTCTTGTCAGGTCGATAGCCCAGTTGGTAGAGTGCTTGAATTCTATGTCAAGAGCTCAGGTTCGAATCCCGCCGACGGTGTCAGAAATGATTTCCCGTTTAGTTGTTTATTTCAAACCTTAAATTAAAAAAAACCGACAAGGTTTACTCAGCCTTCACAAGAAATGAGTACCAGCCCCCTCGGCAGCTGGGAAACCCCCCACATCACTGAAGTGGTTGGCGTAAGGCCGGCCCCCTTATCTGTAAAAAGAAATAGGTTCACTCGCCATATGCGACTCCTTCGGGGATAATGCGGCAAGAAGTTACACTATATGTATGACATTATACTTATACTTAATGCACGCCCACAGGCAGACACGTAAAGTTCGCATTTACATACATATGCTACATGTGCACTTACACTTACAGAAGAAAACAAACTCACGTAAACATTAACCTTGCAACTCCTGCCGCCCTTCCCTGGAACCGAAACTTCCACTATTTGTAACGCTTGTATTTGTGAGAAGGCTTACAACAAATGATTTGCGATTTGTAACTGACTTTTGAAAATGACTCTTGTTGGTTGTAAGGTGGCTTAAAATAATTAATATTAAAATTTAAGCGAATAGTAATACTTAATTTTTGGATTGTTATTTAAATAAACAACACTTTTCAATTTTTTAAAACACTGTTTTAATTTCACACATATATAATATATTTAAAACAAAAATTAAATTTTAAATAATACATTATAGTATTATTTATAGTATTATTATTATTTTTTATTGTTTCAATATATTATATATTATGTGTGAAATTAAAACAGTGTTTTAAAAATTTTTAAAGTGTTGTTTATTTAAATAACAATCCAAAAACATGAATTTTCACAGTGTTAATACACAAACCATAAAAAATATAAGTAATACATAAATTTATTTTATGTGATTAAAGTGATTTGTAATTAATAAATTGAAGTATAATTTTAGCAAATGTTTATTAATATATTTCTAAGACGACGTATAACGATTGACGTTCTAATGATAAAGATTTGTAATTATTATATTTGTAAGGTAGCTTACAACAAAAGTTCTACCTATACGTTTTTCTAGCAGATTGTTATTTATAAAGTAAGGTGTTTTACAACGATTGATATTATAATTCTAGCAATTTGTAATGATTATATTTGTAAGGTGGCTTACAACAAACCTACCTACCTATATGTTTTTCAAGCGGATTGTTATTTAATATAGTAATGTGTTTTACAACGATTGATGTTATAATTCTGGCGATTAGTAATTATTCTATTTGTAAGATGGCTTACAACAAATGCCACCTATATGTTTTTGTAGCGGATTGTTATTTATATAGTAAGGTGTTTTTACAACGATTGATATTATAATTCTAGCGATTTGTAATTATTCGTTGAATGCGTATGTAGTAAAACATGTTAGTCTATATTTAGGGCCCGTATTTCAAAACAGCGATGCGTCACAGCTGGGAATAGATGATGAGAGGATGGTCAGCAGTGGATCAACTGGCCTAGAGGATATTATCTAATTAATCCTGATGGAGAAAAATAACAGAGGTCTGAGGAAAATCTGGAAAAGATAAACGTCCCAAAATATAAAGGTACGGTAGAGAGGAAAATATAAAACATCTCAGCTAAGCAAGGGGTGAGGCAATTACAAAAAGCTCCATAAAATGTAGATAGTATTACTTTTCAGATATAAAATAAATAAATAAATATAAAACCTCACGTTCGAGGTGCAAGCATTTTTTTGAAAAAGGTTAGAAAACATGTTTGTTATTGTTCGATATCCCCTTGGTAAAATGCTTATTTTCAAAATTAGAAAGCTAGGGGACGATCCCTTCCAACGCTGTTAGAAATGATCCGTTTTGGTGTTCATTTCAAAGTAAAACTAAAAGGTTTCCTCAGCCTTAATAAGACTGGAGAACTTTCCCTTCGGGAGCAGGAAATAAAAATATTCCACTTGCACATGAAACGTGATGGGAGCACAGCGTGAGTGCATTGTGTGTGCAGCTAAGTTGCGAGTTGCTTTGCGTCGATTGCTCAATAATAAAAGTATTAGCAAATGAGCAGAATCAGATGACATATTTTTTCTTTTTAACTTTAACTTTTTCAGTGGAAAAGGTTTACTTTCAATGGACTGGTTTCTTTTACCTCACGTGTGAAATCGAATTTTAAGTTTCTCCAGGCAAATGTTACGCCTTTTGGGTTGAAGTTGAACAGTGACAAATTGTATTCGTGGACGAAGAAAAAAAATATGTGAAAGAAAATGAGAGATTGTGTAAAAACTTTTGATGCTTTTTAAAAAAAAATGAATATGTTGAATTGTATTAATACCTGGAACAACATTTTTTATAACATTTAAATTTTAAAAATAATATTATGATGATGATGATTTTACCAGACCACCTGTTAATTTATTTTTTGAATTGAGTCGTGTAGAACAAAAGAAGGCCACCAACCTATGATTTTTTTCTAAAATAAACTAAAAAGTAAATAACTGCTTTTGGATTTATACGACTAAATGAATCCTTGAAAAAAAATTCAGTTGACAAAGGAAGAGTTTTTTTGTTAGAAAAACATTTTCTGGAAAGCAAACAGATTTTTTTTTATAAATTACAACAATAAAAAAAGAAAAAAAAGAAAAATGTTATGCATGTATAATGGCAAAACAATCTTAATTAATTAAAAAAAACGAATAACATCAAGCCTATGTGCTGCTTTGTTCGTTGGAGAGGCAGCCATCTATCGGAGTTTATATAAAACGGTATCATTCAACAGGGCTAAACATAGCTGCAGACATCTTTATTCTCTGCAAACATTGACACTGACGATAGTTGAGGATACGCCGTATTATAATATACCCACAACTTACAACTTGTGTAACTAAAATAACAATGAGTAACTTTTAAATATAAATTTTCTCCTCACTAAGTTTTTTTTCTTTTCTGACGTAGGACGAGAAATGTAAAGAAACGTAGCACACATTTTCATCAATATACCTACTATGTGTTATTTAGCGTCAATCAAAAGCTAGACGCCTGGATCTTTAATAAAAAATCTCGCAAATCTCGTCGTCAATGGTAGGTAATATTATTTAAGCAATGCAGGAGGTCGCTGGGCTCGAACTTACAAGGGGACCCTGAAACTGGGTCCGCATCGAGCAACGCCGTTGCATAGACGGGGATTAACTCAATCTTCAGGATACGACTATGGGGCTAAGAACCAGACTGTCCAACCCAAAGTGGAGGAATGCCCCACTAGAACACACCCTTCATGTCCGAAAGACCTCCACAAAGCCACGCCAGGAGCAATGAAGTAGATGGAGGGCTTGGATCTTTGCCTCTGACACGGCCCAATAGTCCTACAATTCGTTGCGCTTGTATTTGTGAATCATTGCAAGGACCTCATTGCAAGGACCTAATTACTCACCTACCTACTTCGAGTAATGTAGTTTGATTAGTTAGAACTTCATCCTCTTCTTTTTGAATCCTTTGATGGGTTTGTAGCAATGTTGATTGTTTTCATAATTTATCCAAGGCAATATTTGAGAGCTCCTCGTAGGAGGAATGGGACATATCAAGATTGGTTCATGGGATGCCACTTTAATGACGTAGTTCAATATGTACGACCAACGACTTAATTTATTATATAAATAGTACCTGTTTTTTTCTTTATATCTTATATTTTTCATTATCCTTGTTCTGAAAGCTTAATTTAAAATATAATGTTTTTATTATTTTTCTTCTCACCTTGCTGTGAAATGAAAGATTATTTTGAACTGTCTTTATTATGAACATTTATTCATTTGACTTCGATGAAAGCCCTAAAAAGATTGAAAAAATCTTGAGACAGGCCATGTATTAAAAGTTTGTAAAAAAATCGTTTAGATTTATTGCTTGTTAGATTTCAGCTGAAATTACGGTCGTTTGACATATTTACAATTACAACAACTACACCGTTAGGTAATTAAACTTTGTCTACTCCCATTTGGTAATTTACTAAATACAAAACGGCTAACGCAATCACAATGCCGTACATTTCTACAGCTTGTTGCGTAATGGTCATTACGCAACGGGTAACCGTGTTGAAATGAGAATGTGCGCATGCGCATTGTCAGAAATGGAACCATTTTTTAATTTCAAATATCAACCTTGGGTATGAAGACCTGTCAATCCAAGAAGGACGCAAGTGAACAGCTGATTAGTCTTCATACAAATATTGCCGATATTAGATAGGTAGGAATTACTGTGATAATGAGACTTCCAGCCTTGTTCAGATGAAAATAAATGTATTTTATGTGTAGAGTCAAATAAAAATTGTTAATAGTGCTAAAATTCATCGAATTTATTTATCGAAATACTCCAAATTAGAGCTTTCCTTTTTTTAAAAGAAAACAAAAGGCTTGAAAGGAAAAGATTACAAGATATTTTCACCGTAAAAAATAAACAAACTCAAACAGTTACTTGGCTAATAGGTGGGTATGAGGTTGTAAAAACTTGGTTCACTTTGCCAATACAGTTGCAGGGCATAAAATGTGTATTTGAGCTTTGGATTTGAATATTTAAGCTCATATGCGGCATGTATAAGCGCGACCTTATGCTTGTGGGCATGAATTTAATATGAATCCTAAATGTAATATATCTTTGCAACTTAGATTAGATTAGATAGTCGAAGGGAATGATAAATTACACCAAAGTACGGTCGTGATGCTGGAGTGATGTTTTCCAGGATCTGTTGCCGTGTCTGTGGGAGCTGGAGCTTCCGTACGTATGAAAAGTTTTTGAATAAATTGTGTAGGTAGTTATTATAAGATTCATAAATAGCGATATTTTCTTGGAAGTAACTTAAATTTTCAAAAACGATAGCATTAAGTTAAAACAATGCAAATAATGAAGAGATGAACAAAATACTTTTTAAACGTATTGAAACAAAAAACTTTTTTTTTCAATCTACTTCTGGACGTATTTTTACACTTTTATCAATCCCTCCAGCTAATTTGTTTGTGACACATCTGTGTATGTATGTAGGTACGCTTAAAATAAATTCGTCCGGTCGATGGCTGAATGGTTCGAGCGCGTGCTTACAAAGTGGAGAAAATAGATTGAGACCTGAAAGTTTCCTTTATCTTTTGTTTTCTTTTTTGCCTACAGCTCACTTTTCAACAAATGCTCCTTCGATTGATTCTTGCACTTTCGATCATTTGGGTCTTTTCAAGGAAAACTTAAAGTATACAAATAAAACATGGACAATTCATGATTATCCCTCAGCTTACAAGTTTATTTTTAGCTTTTATCTTATTATTTTTTATTTATTAACGCAGATACTACAAATTATTCAGGAACATTGTCCCAATTAAATCTGAATTTGTGACTGGTCTATATTATTGATAGAACCTTCTAGCATTTATTTTATTTTATTTATTTACACCTTCATGGGTGTCAGGACAGGAGAAAACAAAGAAAAGAAGTAACTTAAGAGAATAATTAGTTGGAAGTTAAAAAATAAGTACCTAAGCCTTAGCATAAGTTAAATTAAAATTTTAGCAATTTATGTGAATAATGATGATTTATTTACAGATTACTGAAAATAAAATCTGAAAGAGCAAGCCTGGATGAAAACCTCAATTTTAGAATAAATCAAAACTAACAAGAAGTATTAATTTTTTTTTTTTTTTTAAATCTGCATTTCTTTCAGCAGATGTAGCATTGGCGTGTGGGGTAAGCAGCCTCAATTCAAACAAAATAAAGGAAAAAACGGTGCTTGAAAATATATGGGATGATATTTTGACACACTTATTACCAACTTCGTTTGATGATATTTCATTTTTAATAGATTGGTGACAGGAAAATCGCTTCAGATTCTTCACAGCTAATAAAATATATAAGCGCGGCAAGCATTTAAATGCTCTAAAATCGCGAAATGCACAAAATATTTTGGTTCAAGTAAACAAACGTAAAACCAACATAAAAAATTGTCTACGTTTAATTTTCTCAAATTTTACACTCACGCTTTCCATCTTTTCATAGTGACGAATCGATTTTTTTATAAACTAAGTTGCAATAATATTTTAACATTTAAGATTCATATTTAGTGCACGCCCACAAGGAAACACATGCAACTGTACTCTCACACATTCCGCATAACTTATTTACGTAAAAAATAATATTAAAATCGAATCTCAAATGAACATAAATCCTGAAAATTTTGCCGCCCTTTCCATACGCTGAAAAAAATATGTGTGGTCAGTTGGGTGGTCAGCTTCATACCAACTTAAATTCAAATAAAAAATAAATTTAACTATTGAAATAAATCTATAAAATACAATTCAACATTTTTTTTTACATTTTTAGAAGCCTTAGACGCGACAATGCAGATAAACAATAATTTTTCTGTCTATGCATGCTTCTTTAATTGCATCAGTCTATAATCAGCATTAATAAATGTAAATACATAAATATAAAAAATACATATAACTTAAAAAAAATAGCAATCATTTTTCAAACTGTCATCTATATATTGATTGAATGGGAGTTTGAGGCTTACAGTTAGTCAACTTATCATGCATGCAAAATTAAAAGAAATGTGTTTTCAGCACAAAATTTGCACGGAGAAAATGATTATTTCCAGTTATTTTCAATACTGTTAAGTGGCTCAAGGATTTCAGAGGTTGGAATGAACGTCACGATGTTGTTATTTTTCAGAGTGTGTATAGTACAAACAACGTTAGCAAAAAGGTTAATGATTAATGCTTCATCCTGGAATTGTACAACAATTTGATATTGCTAGTTTTCTTAACACTTCAGTTGGTAGAATACTTGTCTCAAACTAGATTTCGATTCTCAGTCATTATTTAAAGTTTCAATGTTTTCATGTAAATAAAATCATAATCCACAAAAACTACTTTCTCTAAAGAAGAGAAACGCCTACTTCAAATGCAATTGTAAGCGCAAGGATGGATCCCTTACTTGAGAAAATTAAAAGATTTGGTACATGCTATCAATTCAGGGAAAACGCAGAAAAAAGTTGCTCACTACAGATGTAGCTTATTTATTTTATTATTACTAAATCCATAAGTTGTAAATGCTTATACTTCGAATAAATGCATAAAAAAAACTTCTACTGTGTATGCCATAATGAATTACTGTATGTCTGACTTGAGTCAATAACCTTGAAAAGAAGTCCGAATTTGGGGTAAAGTACTACAAAGTTTCATAAATTTCCAGATTCTGTTTTTCTTGACCATCATTTCTTTAAAAATCAGTTATGCTAAAACGGTTGGGATAGATAATAATAGTATATACTTAAGAATTTCTATATCTATAATCTATATAGTTACCTACTTATTAATTAATCAAACATCGCGTGATAGTTTTCAGAAATATTTATCCATTTATTACAAACAAATCGGAAGCCTGTTTAAAATCAAGGAAAATAAGATGCATAATACAAATTCAGGAAGTTTAGCACCAATGAGCGTTTACAAAATAAGAAGATAATGATTTAAAATGTATCCAAATGTTTAATCTACAAGATGGTTCGGACATATGGAGAGAATGAATGAGCAAAGACTGACGAAGAAAGTACATATATGTTGTAAGAGTAGATGGATGTCGTGGTAGAGGAAGACCGAGAAAGGTATGGATGGACGAAATTTCCTAAATTGCGAATGAATGAATTCCTTGACTTATAGGTTGGTATGAGGCTGACCACCCAAACTGTGAAATATGGTTCACTTTGCCAATGTCACCCCTGTGTCAGGGAAGGTCGGCAAAAGTTGTAGGGCTTATGTTCATTTGAGATTTGGTTTTTATTTGTAAGTACACATTCAGCATTTGTAAGCGCGAACTACACGTGTTTGTTTGTGGGCATGCATTTGAGAGCTTTAAATGAATATACCCGTGCAACTAAGATTTTAGATTATTATAATGGAATATCCAGAGTCATAATTAAAGGAGAGCTTGTATGAAGAAGGTTATGACTCTTTTCCAATGTCACCCCTGTTTCAGGGAAGGTCTGCAAGAGTTGCAGGGTTTATGTCCATTTGAGATTTGGTTTTTATATTGTAGGTTCACATGCGGCATGCGCAAGCGTGAACTTGTTCGTGTCTGCTTGTGAGAATGCATGAAATGAGAATCCCCACTGCTACATATTTTTGCAACTTAGATTAGATTAGATAAGATGATGATAATGAATGACGGTGATAAAACAAATTGCATATTTATAAAACTACGTAATAAAGTAATGCTTATTTGTCATGAAATGTAAAAAAAATGTACAGCTGTGAAAAGAATTAATTCCTTGTCAATTTGACCCTTTTTTATTTAAGCGGCTACATATAAGTAATAAAATGCTAAATGTTTTTCATAATTCATATTTTTTGAAGTAGGTACATAGCTGGCAAGGTGTGAAGGTCATTACTCATTATAAATACGCCATCTTTATAAATGATGTAGAGGTGTTTTGCTAAGGACTATAAATCTTTGAAGATCGAAGAAGATGAAGAGAGAAGAAGAATGAAATGGTTGAGGTATAATTATTAATTTTATTTGTTGAAAGACAAAAAAAGATAGGATCCCTGTTAGGGAAATCGTCAGAAAGCAAGTAACCGTAAAGTAACTTCTCTGAATTCCGGCATTGGTGCCTTGTTTATTTTTACTTCAACTTCTAGATTAGTTGATGCTAAGCTTTCATCAAGCAGCTTACCAGTCATTGTCTTGTGGCACGGCCTCCTGCGGCATTTCTGCGCCATTCTGCACCTCCATATCCTTCATATTCCACCTCTGACGGTAGAATTATTACAATTATTCCAAGACCCGGCCCGCATCGCCGCTCTGCGTGGCTTCTATAAATAAAGCAGTAAAAACGCTCCGGACTAACTCAGTATCGCGATGCACGAGAACTTACTGTATTGTTTAAAAAAATGATAATCAAAAGAAAAACAAAATTGCATAACCACCAAAAAAGTTGGACCGAGGAAAATCAACACGAAATATGAATTTTATGAAAATTATTTAGATATGATTTGAAATATTCACTTTGGTTTGAAGAGCAAGTTTGACAGGTTTCTTTATTGCGTGCACATTTTTTTGGGAGGTGTGTGTTCGTATGCTAGAGTCTTTCTTGAGTTTTCCGTGAGTTATTTAAGACCGCTGCGAGATTTTCGCTGTCTCTGTTTAGCCGGCCGGCAGATTTCAGACTGGACGGTCCAGCGGCTCTGTCTGGGTACGAAATTACAGCGAGTTATAATTATTTTGAAATCAGCCGTCGGTGTGTGTGCTTTCGTGGGGAATGTGCACGCCGACATCCACTCGGCAACTCTCAATACACGCAGCGCTGATGCACCCTTCAGGAATAGACATAATATCCTCGCGACGCTTTAAATCGCTCAGCTCGACAATCTCGATGCGAGTAAAATGAATTCTGGTATCCTTTATCTGAGTTGGAAACAACTTATTATTTTATATTCAAATGTCATCTATGAAAACAGTAAAGAAGTATATTTATGTTAGATCGTAACAACCCATGCATTTTGCGCAGTATTCAAACCATATTAAAATCTCAATCTTCTACTACGAATCATCCAAATAATGTTGATGACGAAAAATACATTTTTGGGTAGCTTTTTTTATTGGACGTCCCTAAACAATTTTATTTTATGACTTGTAATTTTACAGCACAAATTTTGAAAATTGCGTTAATCTAAGATTTTAAAATGAATGAATAAGCTTAAAATGATAACTAGAGAAATGTAAATTACTACTTAAACAAAAATCTAAATACGCTGACTATTAACTGCGTACTTATTTTTTTTTAAAGGGAACATCATTTTGTATTTGATTTGTTTTAATTTTGTGAATTTTTTTCTTTCAACGAAAAACGTTTTTTTTCAGGAATTTCAACTAACAATATTCATCTACAGATAGTTTTTGAAATAAAAAATGTGCATGTGGCCATCCCTTTGTTTTTTTTTCCTGTGACTTCGAGTAGAATAATTATGGATATTTTTATGTATGGAGACGAACTGGAAGAATAGGCTCAAGAAGAAATAAAATTTCAAAAGAAAATTCAATGAAATGAATCATTAATTTTACATAAAAAGTACGATATTATTCTTATACGTTTTTTTCAAAAGACAAAATATAAATAAAATGGTGAAGCCATCTGTGAACTTACATTCAAAGGATACGGCTAAAAATAATACAAAAGGGGGAGCTCTCCCACGGCTGCTTCTGTATTGCCAGCTCGCGGACAACATCGAAATTTAGTTTGCTGAAAATCAAATAGATGGGAAGTCTTCTCAAATAAATGAATAATACACAAAAATATTATACATCTAAGCGAGTCACAAAAATTTGCAAAATACATTTTGACGAATTATCGATATTTATAATATTGCCATAAATATATGAAAATAAGATGTGATTTTTTTCTTACATAGCAGTATTGCACCGGAGCCGCACTTACGGAGCCAAAGAACCACATGCGGCTCCGGAGCCGCACTTTGCCGACCACTGCAATAGAGCATTTTTGAAAAACTAAATATTGTTTTGTATTCCTTGACTGATAGGTTAGTATGAGGCTGACCCCCCATACTCGAAAAAAAGGTTCACTTTGCCAATGTCACCCCTGTTTCAGGGAAGGTCGGCAAGAGTTGCAGGGTTTATGATCATTTAAGATTGGGTTTTATATTGTAGGTTCGCATGCGGCATGTTTTTAGCGCGAACTTATAGGTACGTGTCTGCTTGTGAAAATAAATTTAATTAAATCTTAAACGTAATATATCTTTGCAACTTACATTATTTATAGATTATAGACTACCTCGAGTATCGAACTCACAAGTTTTTTTTTAAACATTAAATTTCTGAATAAATGATATTGAGAAATCTTGATTTTTTCAAGATTCATCATCATTTCTCGCTTGTCTATTGTTGAATATACCTACCATCTTTTCACCATAGTTTTCGACTTCGAACCGTAAATCGTTCTTAAATAAAATTTAATCCATACAATATGGCTAATCTAGCTTTTCTTATTTCGTTGCTTGAGAATCGTTGAAAAATTGCCATGTAATTTCAGATGTAACCGAACCATGATTCTCGTATCGTAACTACTTACATAGGTCATTCGTCTGCATTTCTTACAAATTATCCAATTTTCTCGACCAAGCCTACGAATAAGTTAGTTTGCTGCTCACCCGCACAAAAGTCATAGAAATAAATCGCTCTTCAACATACTCGTATTAGAAGGAACTTAAACTGTGGAAGGATTTTTTTCTGTAATATATTTAAAATACATTTTATTTCTTTATTCAGGTTAAAATTCATTTGTTGATTTCTTTTAACATATTATAGACAAAGAAAGTAAAAAAAGTAACTAAATAGTAAAAAAAAAAACAGAAAAGAAAAAAAGATCCAATTGATAGCTCAGTTGGTAAAATAGTTGCCTTGAAAGGCAGATAGTTTAGTAAGTATCAGGTATAATTTCCATAATTATGTTTTTTCTAGCCCAATCCATGGTACCGGGAAAGCCTTCTTAGTTATCAAAAAAATGAAAACCTTCTCTTTCAGGAGCAAAACTTTTCTCATAAAATTAATCGGAAGATTGCCTCCTTACCAGTAAAAATTTTAACAATTAAAAAGTAGAACTACAAATTCAAAAAACGTAACTTCATAAAAGGTTATGAACTTTTTTGCTTTTAGAATCACTTTTATTTTGTAAAAATCCACAGCCTATTGTGTATTGTTTCACATTTTTTATACGTTTTTTCCCTACTCGTGCTGAACATAAGCCCGTTGTTTTCGGACTATACTCGTCTCCGAGGCAAATCCTATTGCGTGGGTGCATGTATCGCTCGCGTGGAAGGAAGAGATCTCCCCTGATCCAATCAGAGTAAGCCTGTAAGCAGGAAAAGTAAGAAACCAAGTGGCGGATGGATCAGAAATGTGTCAGCAAGAGATCTTCGAAAAAAATGCTTTTACTTTCTTCTCCACGAAATGTTTATGTAAGAAGTATTCTGTAAAAAAACGTTTTTATTACGCTTGTAATTAAATACGAGTGTGTAGAAAAATTAATACAAAGTAGTCAAGTTAAAATTCATATTAAATTTTTTGGTGATCGAGTATGACGATATCTTTTTTAATTCCAAAAATATGTAATAATATGGATATTGTATGTAAAGTGTATAAGGGTTCGATAATTCTCCTTCTCATGCCGTGTCTGGTCCTCCTGACGTTGACGATCCGTTGCAAGAATGTATCCCTGTCTCCCGCAGTTCTAAATTTAAGTCTTCTACTGTTCTACTGTTCTCATTTCTGTATTTTTATTTGGTAGTAGTAAAAGTTAACCTATATGGATACTTCAAAGTACAATATTTTATTTAAAAAATATACAGAAAAATTAAATGACCATAGACGATTAAGTTGCGTCAAACCAAAGGCAGCAATCCAAAGCATTGCTCAAATATGTGATATGTATACTGTACCTATACAGAAACACCGATAATGTCAAAGTAGGTTTAGGTCAGATTGGCGCCTTTTTAAAATGTCTGAGTTATGTAGAGATGTAATTAAGTATAACAAATAATATATTTCTATTCTTAGGTACATTTATGTATATTAACGTATAAAGCAACGCTTACTTCTTAACATGAAGTGCTCATGTAGGAGAGTCTGATATTTCCTCATCTCTTTTGTACAGCGCACGCCGTAGATGTGAGCGTCTCTTTTGAAGCGAGATAGAGACCCCACATTTGGGATCTGGAATTGGGACGGAGTTTCAGTGGAGTCGTAAACGCTGAAAGTACAGGGACATAATAATATTTTGTTATGACGTTCCCCGTCATTAAATATGTTATGAAAAAAGCAAGCAGAGACGGGTAATGCAGCGGCGGCTACGAACTACCAGCGCCACGAGCGCGTATTGTAAGAGCTCGCCTTACATACGTACGTTTGGCCGGGTCGGACTATTCCCTTTGGGAGGCATAACAAAGCTCTCAAAAGAGATCTATAGAGACCGGCCCGGCAAAGATTGAAGCGCTCCCTGACACGGGTGCAGCTTCACAAAAAATCAACAAAAAATATTTCAAACTGTAATGGGGAAAGTAACCATGAAATGGATTAAAATTCAAAACAAAATAAAACTGCTTTTCCGATTTTCCGGAAGATTGGCGTAATAAATTTTACATTTTCACTCAAAAGCGTCAACGACTGAAATACGGCGTAGGAAAATAAGGTTACGATATAATATTTTATGGCGCCTTTGAGATGGTCCTTGACCATTAAATAGTGCCACAGGAAAAAAATCATTCATCATTATAAATGCTTCCAAAATGTTTTTCAAGAAAACGGAACAATTCAGTAACGGAGTACGCCGGAAAAGACATTTAATTTCCTTCCTTAAAAAAGGAAGATTTTTTTTTAAATCAAGAACTTCTTAAGTTGTTTGTAAAAAAATGCCAGCCTAAGAGTTTTTATGTACTTAATTATTTTGTGTATAAAAGTCAAGAACATTAAGTGAAAAAAAGGTGAAAAACAATAGTGGAGATTTTCTGTATAAAATTATTTACTTACAGTTCACTGAATAATTTCTGTAAAATTTACTGTCCAAAAGATCAGCACTATTTAGTTGGTAGCAGAAGATGCACAAACATGAGGACCATTTTGAAAGCTTTTTTGATATAATCCATTTTAGTGTATTTATATCCTCCGTGGCTTTCAATTGATCATTCACAATGTATACAGCAAGATAAGGTATATGTGTTTCCAACTTTTTTGCTTCAAATTTGAGGTCTGAAGGCAATTTAGGCAAGCGAAACGTTATAATACATACCACAAAAAAGATATACATGAAAGCAAGTTAGATTACCATAATCATTTATGAGTATCTAGATTATGACCGAGTAAAATATTAACAATTTTTTTTAACCAAAGAAATAGATATACTTGTGTAAATTCAAAATAAACAGAAAAATAAAGGTCCTATTTGAGGTGGAGCTCGGAAAAGTCCTTCTCTCTCCTTTATATTATTAGTCGTCTACCTTCTAGGGTTTCATTGCTTGGGCCGTGCATAGATTATGTCCGACATAAAGCGCAATACAAATAGGCAGAGAATTATAAAAAAAGAGAATCTTAAAAATATCCAAATAACAATATTACATGGGTAAAGGCTCCTTTGCCATCGTTTCATTTCAATATTGTACAATTTCATGACTAGAATTTCAAATGAGAAAACATATTTCAGGACATTTTCATAAAGGTAAAATATCCGTTTATATTATTCCGTAAATGCGATTAGAAAAAGTGAATAATATAAAGAAAATTAATTTATTTGTCTGGTTTTTTGTATTTGTTCTTGAAGACGTATGCAAATGTAAGAAATCATGAAAATATTGAAATACCCCCCACTTCAAATGAAAGTGTTTGGTGTGAGGCCGGCCCCCTTACCCGTAAAAATAAATAGGTCTCAAATCGGCGCGTGTAACCGCTTAAGGGATAACGCAGCCATGAAGTTACACTGTATGTGCAGCTTAGTTGCTAGTTGGGAAGGCATTATAGGTGTGATTCCTCATTTATTTTATTCGTCATTTATACACTCATTTACTTCACTTTATTGCTTGGAATAAAAACAATACAGTACTTTTTTATAAATTATTGGATAGCATGAGCCTTTTTTTTACGAGATTTGTTATCTTTTTTACCTAACTCATGTGGCCAACACAACTACCTTCACAGTTAAAAAATATGATCAATACCAGAAATCTCCAAATATTTATTTAGACATACTTATGTGTGAGAGACGCAAGTACATAAATGGACGCCCTCTGGGTGACTAGAGCCACTAAATGCTGTATTTGGAAACTGTGTATACAATAAAAGTGTTACATTTTCAAGGCATTTGGAAAGATTTTCGATGAGATGGCTGTCTACCACAGGAGACGGAAGTAGCGGCAGAAATACATCTAAATGAAACAAAAATGTTAGGCTCTAACTGAAGCGATAGTCAATGAGGTTTGAAGGTCATATTTGAAGATGTCACCCTACTAGATTGCCAGAGCAAAGGCTAACTACTAATTTGGTATTGGTTGCTATGGACCCGGTGGACATGTGAACTTTCCCAAAAAGCTTCAAATTTAGAACATTCGTTCAAAAACGTACCAAAGACTCTGTTTTGAAAACTGTGAACGCATCCATTGAATACATTAACTATAAAAATCTCAATGATGCCCTTATAACTAAATATAATACCATGTAATATGAAGTTTTACTACAATCATTTAGCATAGAAAAAGTTTTTTTGCAAGGTAAATACCAAATATTAAGGTTCCAAAAATTACAAAATAAAGCGATGAGAATGATTCTAAATCAGAAGTATGATACTAAAATTTCAGATATGTTGGTTAGCTTAGAGTGGTTGAATGTGGAGGAGTATCTTAAGTTGAATGCATTTATGTTTATGTATAGATTAGAAAATAAGTTATTGCCTGTTTATTTGGAGAAATTCATAATTAGAAATAAGGATGTACATAGTTATGATACTAGAGGGAAAAATGATTTAAGAAAGTTAAAAGTAAGAACAGTGAAATATGACAGAGGAGTTGTGCACAGAGGATTAGATGAATATAATAAAGTACCAGCGGAAATCAAGCAAACTAGTGACGTAGTTAAATTTAAGGAGAAAGCTGTCAGGTTCCTACTTGCACAGCGCCTCTGACATAACTGTTATTGTTTTGACTTGATATGTAATTGTTTAAATTAGCATTATTTTGCTACAATAAAATAAAAAAAAAATAAAAATAAAAAGGTTTTTTTTTTTTTTTTTTACTAAAGCCATAATCAACTTTGGAAAGTCTCAGCGCATTCAGTGTCTACATGAAAGTGAAAAGATGCTATTGAGGTCTTTAGTGTCAAAGATTGTACCATCGATTGATTTTATAAACACCAAAGTCAGCCTTGTTGCCAAGAACAAAGTTGGCCGAGGAAAGTTTTCGTACGAACCTTAACTGAAGTGATAGTCGAGTTGAGAAGACTCCACGCATCCATGGTAGTAAACAAATCCCATTGATGCCCTAAGTGCCAAAGATTATAACATAAGCTCTTTGGAGACCTGTCTCCTGAGGGACGCCCTAGCTTATCTGGCATGGCCTGTACTTCAAGTATAAAAAAATACGTTTTTAACTCAACTTCAGTGTTTACCAAAAAATGTATGAAAATTTAATCAGCGACTGAGTTGAGCGTATTAGATTCCATAAATGTTCAATAAAACGCTATGATATAGTTAGAAAATAAAGTTGTATACATACTTGGTGTGCTGAACCCTTACGTGCGTGGTTGTGCAGCAGAACATCAGCTGCCATATGTCGCTAAAAGCCAACCAAGGGATTTCCACTGTTGATGCGTCCAAAGATAATACCATACGCTTCTATCACCCGAAGTAATGCGACATCTATTGAATGTATTTTAAATTTCAAGGTCTATAGTTCACTTGTTTTTAAAGCGGAGTCTTTTCCGTATATTTTCGTGCCATTCACTCAAATCTGCGATAAGCATCGTTGTAGCAGTAGCAGATGATGGGTGATTGAATCTAACAGGAAACAACCTGTAAGCATAATTATTTCCTGGCTTTTTATCAAATCTCTATTAATCTACACATTCAATTGGTTTTAAATAAGTTCTGTTCTTATTTTATTTAATATATATAAATCACAATGTAAAAACTTACCCATGTACAAATAATAGAAGTAGCTTTGTTAATAAAGTAAGCCTTGAAAACGAAAACCATAAACTAAGTGACCTTGTTAGTTAGCCTCTGAAGATGGACGCATAAAGTCCGATAGCGCTTAGGCATTTAACTCAAAAAATGTGTAAATCAAACTTTTTTATTAAAACAGATTTTTTTAAATTAAAATTAAAATTGATTTTCACTCAGTGAATGCACTAACTATAGAAAATTTAAGTGACCTTGCATTAAAAAAACTTACGGATCATCATTTGAATTTTCTTAGAAATTTTTCGTGTCTTTTGACCAATTTTTATCTTTGATCCTTGATTAATAGGTTGGTATGAAGCTGTACAAACTACATTTACCATGCCAAAGTCACCCCTGTTTTAGGAGAGTTTTACAACCTTCAATTTACGAGTCCGAAGCGTTACCACTAGACTACGGACCGGTGCAACATTTGCATGAGAGAGCCTGATATAGAAGATGAAGAAAAGTAAGAAGGTAAAGCAGAAAAATGAAAAGAAGGGGGAGGAGGAAGCCCTCACTCCCATGAACAAGACATTACAAAACAATCTCCATTTGTTTGTTGGGAGGTAGTATTGCATATATCGGAAGATTGACTCCACGGGGCCCGTAAGAATACGAGCGGAGAGGCGTGCTACGTCATACGCGGGCGGCGTATTTTTAATCTCGAGAAGTCCATTTAGGGGCGAAGCTCGCGAGTGCAATAAAAGGCTCCGCACCGCTCTCGGCTGCGAGGCAATCTCCCGCCTCCGGGTAGCTCACGTGCTAAGATCTCACCTGGAGGTAGAGGTGATGGGCGGGAGACGGGGAGCTCGGGACGAATGCAGACATTTCTAGTTTAGCTATCAAGTGAGTCGGCGCAAGGGAAGTGAATTGACAAAACGGCGCCTTAAAAATTGGCCTTTTCTGTAATCTAGGTTGCAAAGATATATTCACACTAAGATACATACAGCAGACACTTGTAGGTTTGCGCTAACAAATGCTGCATGTGTACTTACAAATTGAAATCAAAGCCTCAATCCAACCTTTTCTGAAACAGGGATGGCATTGGCAAAGTGAACCATTTTTTACAGCTTGGATGTTCAGCATAATATGAATTTTAAATGTTAATATATCTTTGCCACTTACATTATGGATTATAGATCCAATTTGGAGTATTCAGATGAATCAATTTGGTGGTTTCTATTAAAGTTAAATCTTAGCATTCAAATCATAGTCCGGTCGATAGCTCAGGTGGTAGAGTGCTTGCATTCCATGCCGAAAGCTCGGGTTCGAATCCCACCAAGGGTGTCAGAAATGATTTCCCGTTTCGGTGTTTATTTCAAACCCCAAAATAAAATACCGGCAAGGTTTACTCAGCCTTCACAAGAAATGAGTACCAGCACTCTCGGGGGCTGGGAAACCTCCACTTCAACTGAAGTGGTTGGCGTAAGGCCGGCCCCCTTACCTGTAAAAATAAATAGGTTCAACTCACCACATGCGACCCCTTCGGGGATAACGCGGCAAGAAGTTACACTATATGTGTAGCTTAGTTGCGTTTTTTTGCGTTAGCATTGAGTTCGTCGATCATAACGTGCAAACTATAATTTTCCCTGGTAAATCGTGAAAATACACCGACATCACATTTTCAGAAAATGATTTTTAATTCCGAGTTGCTCGTATTCCATTTAGTTACTTACTTTTTATATTTGTTACTTGATTTTTACGGATAATAAATATTTTATCGTTTCCATTGCTATCTCAGTTATTTCGATTATTTTTTCCTGCATGAGCTATATTTACTTTCATCATGGCTTATTATCGTAAAATTTATTTATTTATTTAGGTCCGTACATGGTTTACAAATACTTTGTTAGTTATTTCGAAGGAGGGCAGTTCCATACATCAATGATGTTTTCTTTAGTTTTTAGTCTGATGTTTACCACATTGCCGGTGGCCTTATCGCGTAAGCAGACTCAGACCGGAGCGGGCGTGCCGGCACAATGTCGAAAATGAAATTTTGTTAAAGAAAGAAATAATGGGTTTTATAGTTTTCCGCGAGGCTGGGCCCGCGAGCGCGCTCAGTCGTTGGGAATACATAACACTCAAGATTTACAATACGAGGCGCGCACTAACTTCCCGCGGGCTGCGGATAAATTACAATGATATCTGAAAGGGAAAAACAAAATGGAGTGCGAGGAGGCAGGGATGCGGAGATGCTAGCGGTGCGTGCGTATCACGCAAGGTGGAGCAATCTAAGGAAATGGCGATTGCGAAATTAAAATATACTTGCAACTAAAGATGATCGAGAGATCGAAAAGGTTCGTGTATATTTATTAAAATAAAATTAATAAATCGAGTAAAAATAAAACAGTGTTTAATAATCATTGTTTTGGTTCTATAAAATTTAGTAGAAACCGATAATTATATAATTTCACAGTGTTAATTCACAAAGTATACAAAATATTAAAATAAATCATCAAGCCGACAAAGGATTTTTTTCCTGGTTGGTTAGAAAAAAAAGCATAGATACTGTTGAACTTTCATGTGATAAGAATTAAAGGGAGAGCATACTAAACATACATCGCTTCTAGCCTTACAGCGACTCGGTCTTGCTTGAAAATTGGCGCTTTCTATGGCGACGACCAAGCTTGCAGAAGGCACTTGAAGTGTGATTCACATGAAAACAGCGCTCACTAGGTAGTGTGAAAGGAAAAAGAGGTAAGGGACGACCGAGAAAAGTATTGAGTGATCAGATTGAGGAGATTGTGAAAGAATGGGATACACAAAGTGAGCGTAAAAGAAGAAAATGCATGAAAAAGGTGATGGATATGATTTGAATTGAAAGAGGTATGTAAAGATAGGAAGAAATAGAGGCAGCTCTGCAGAGGCTCTGGCGACCCCTACAGTTACAGTCTTGTTGTAAATACTATTAGTGTTTTCAAAACACTACTAGTTACCAGTGTTTTTATGTATTTGACAGTACTTTTACATGCTGAGTGGTTTAATTTTGGCATTTTTAAAAGCACGCGCAGGTTGGATCGGCTGCAGCTTCCCCTTCTTATTCATAGAGTAAACATTTTTAAATTCAAATCCAATCGGCTTGTGTCAATAATTGTATAATTCGTCGGCCCGAGCTCGCGGCGTATGTCGGGCCGTTGTTCATGCAACTCGCACGTAACTTCAATTAGGCTACGATAATTAATAGCCCGAAGGCATTAGATAAGTCCCGGCGAAATCATATAGCACACCAATTTGTTTATAAGAACTTGTACAAATGTTTATTGATCCTCGAGGGCCAAGGGCAACCAGCTAGCAGCCCCCCTACGATCACAGATTAAATACTGATTTCTGGGAGAGTTTGTTTACTGAAAATAAATAAACCCCTAAGTATGCAAGATGCTGCATGCTTTTGAATATATCATATTTTGTAATCAATTTAAGTGGCAAACTTAATTACTTGAATAAAAATCAATGGTTTTCACACCAAATTTCGTCAATCCTAACAGATTTGATACTGATAAAAACGCTATAGGTTGATTAGCACGATATGTGAAGTATTTCTTCCTTTCTCAGTATATCTCCGTCAACTCGTAGATGCTGACGCGTAGGGGCCTCTCCACTCCTAGCTTGGATATACTTTCATATAAAGTATAGGATTAGAATAAGCAAAAATAAAAAAGATTATCAATAAAACGAATGTTGATTTATTTCATGCTTTTATTAGGTGATAAATATTCTACTATTCAACTGTTTACTCGTTTTTCAACTTTTATTACCATTTTTTTGTAATTTGAATTTTTTTAACTCATAAATTAACAAAAAATCCTGTTTTTTTTTTGTCCTGCTAAGTATGTAATTTTTATTATTATTGACGATTCTCAATTTTGCCGTATCATATTTTGTACAAAAATAAAACATCTCATCTGTATTGCCTACGAGCGTTTCAATGTAGAGATAGGTACCTACACTAGGATTTATAATAAAAAAAAGTGATTTTTTGAACTTGGCGTATCTTGTAAAGTTTCTTTGTAAGTACACATTATTTTTCTATTTTATCCATAAACTATTACTTTGCCACCAGCTGTTAGCGGCAACCACAGATTGTCACTAGCATACATACATCTAACAGTCAAATTGTTAATTCAGAGAAGAAATCTAAGACCACAAATTTACAAATATTTTCCGTCAATGACAATTGCGCATATTTTTTTAAGAATATCAATAAAATTTAAGCCGCTGGATTTATTCGACACTTAACAAATAAGCTGACACTTCTATCAACACAACATGTATTAGATACAAATGATTCAGATACATATCTTGCATGGGTGTCCCTGGAGTGGCGCTCACCCCAAGTGCGATTCTTGTTTAATTTTGCTTTATGACTGCTGTTTATATTTTGACTGAGGGGCTGAAAGCTGAACGATGCATCCCAAAACAAACTGTGAATCGTCCTAGAAAATAGAAACTTTCAATTTTATTTCCTTAAACTAGTTAAAATAATTTAATAATGGTTGTTTTCTTTGTAGTAAAACAATACGCTTATAATAAAACAACTAAGCCAATTTCATGACGATTTGTTTACTTTTAGTTTTACAATAAAAGTTGTCTTTGGGCTTCCAAAGAAGTTACATACAGTCTTTTTATGTTAAGAACAATATCTTATACACAAGTAATTAAATGTCTGAATCTAGTCAATTATTTTTAATCTCATTGCATTCTTCGAAATAATTTCAGGATATTTGAGATCAGATATTACAAAAAAATATTTCCATCTATAATGTTATCAGTATCAAAGTAAGAAACATTACATAATTTTATTGGTACATATTATTTTAAATGGGTAGTTATTGTGTCGTGAACAAAACATAATATTTTCTGAGAATATGAAATGAAACCACGAAAAATAAAAAGCAATTACATTTTGTGCAACGCATTTAATTTTCCTCTCTTCTTATGTTTTCAGTAACTATTTCAATAAGCATTTACTTTGTGTAACTCAATGTGAGACTTTGAATCAGAAATAGAAAAAAAAAAAACCATTTGAGTATATTATTCGGATTTTGTTTCGTGTCGCCTAAATCCATAATAATAAATCTCGCAATAATAATAATAATAATAATATTGTGATCCTTAGCTATAGCAGTAGGTATTTTTGATGTGAGTAGTAGGTACATAGCTACAGTACACACAATGCCCTCTGGTAATTCGTTTTCAATGCTAACCGACCGGCCCCAGTTCGAGTGATCGAAATTATACCCCACGAGCTCCTGACAATAGGGGATCAGATTAACGTTTTGCCTGCGCGATAACCCTAACGCATAGAAGGAACTCAAAATACTGGTAAGCTTGGATCATTATTTGTCTCTTTCAGCATTGAAAACGACCAAGAAAGAAAACTTGAATGCGTTAAGTCTAATATATTCTAAATGCTAAAAATACGTATTCACTAATTTATGTAGTATGTCCTCTAAAGGTACACATAAAAGTTTGTGAGTAGCTGAACAACGCTAAGAATGATTATGAACTCTGATTACTTGATGAAACAGGATCACATTGTCAATGAAATACTATAAAGTTTTTTATTTCTAAGTTTTGTACAGCAAGATTGAACCAACCTTTAATTATGTTATATGGTAAGTATTATTAGAAAATGATTATTTTAATACAAAAAACATAAAGCAAAAAGAAAGCGTATTTGTAACCCTAAGAATTTACGTGACTGATTCCATCATTGCATCAAATTCATAATTGTCGAGGTTATTTAAAAAAACGAATAAGTAAATGTCTTAAAAAGCTTTCGACAACGTACTTTCAGCAATATCCAGTATCTAGTATGTAGAGAAGTTGAAGTGAAAATAATAATGAACTGAGTTTTCAGTCGTAAAGAATTTCTAACAAATTGTGCTCAAAAATTGGATGATACATTTCAAAAAGTACCTTAATTTTATTCGGGTGTACGAGTATTACTTCTGGTCTGAGCTTAGCCTGACAGCTTGTCAAACTGAAAAGAATATAGGTATAAAAATAAAAATAAATAAAAAGAAGACGTTTTGTGTCTTCCGTCATTTCGTTCGTAAGCTCGTTCTCACTCTTTACCGACCTCTTAGCATAAAGATTGGGTTCCCGGTGTGTGTAAATTTCAAAATTCATCAAAATGAATATATGGCGTGCTAAAAATCATCAACTTTACTTTGGTCGAGCTGTAGTCCTCTCCGGTTTTCCTCCTTTATTCCGGATTCCTACCAACTTTAATAAATGTATGCGTATCAATACACCGAATAAACCAGTCTGTAGATATCGTTATGGTAACGTGGCAGTGCGGTTAGAATAAGGATTGCAATAGGCTGTAATTACCATTATCAAGATCGGCGATTCTAACCCTTCCATTAAGCGCGCTTTAGCCCGGGCGTTACGCTTATGCTGATTGCACTTTTAGCGTACCGGTCCAACCCCCCCAGTTAGCGTTATATCAAATCTATTGCTCCGGCACAGCAGGGGATCTTGTAACAATATTCATTATACTAGGAATAGCACAATGCAGCCGAGGGGCGAGGGTAGGCATAAAAATTATCGCTGTTTAATGTGATATCAGGAATCAAAATACATTGTCGGTGCTAATCCCACTCCCCGCAGACAACTGGTGCAAATGATGGAGCTTCTGATGAGATTTTGCATAATAATTATGCTGTGGTTGAATAGCACTTGAAAATAAAAGTGCTTCGTTAAAAACATCACAAGATGTGTATAAAATCGGAGCACAATAAATATTTTTATGAAACAATGTTTCACCACTTTTTTGTTCACTTTAAGAATAATCAAATACAGATATCGATGTTTTCTATTATTTGTCTGCCTGTATATATCAGTAACTGGAGGTGTACCTTTTTCAATCCTCTCTCTGCCTTCAGATAATTTTATTTGAACTAGGGGCGTTGCCCCTGGCTGCTACGCAGCCCAACCCCTTAACATTTGGTGAATGTGTATATTGCGCATAGTTTCCTCGCGTTAAAATTCGGAAAACATGTAAAATAAAAACATGCAGCCTTTGTAAAAGAAAATCGACCACCCATAGTTTAAAAAATGGTTCACTTTGAAGATTTCAGCTGTGTTTCAGGGAAGATTGGCAAGAGTTGCAGGGCTTATATTAATTTGAGATTGGGTTTTTATGTTGTAAGTCAACATGCATTATGTGTAAGCGTGAACTTATAAATGTCTGCTTGTGGGAATGCATTTAATATGAATCTCGATTGGTATGTATCTTTGCAACTTAGATTATAGAACTTAACAAAATAATTTCCTTGACTTATAGGTTAGTATGTGGCTGACCACCCATACTGTAAGAATGGTTTACCATGAAAATTTTATCTCTGTTTGAGGAAAAGTCGGCAAGAGTTGCAGGGCTTATGTTCATTTGAGATTAGTTTTTTATTTTATAAGTCCACATGGGGCATTTGTAAGCGCGAACTTATACCTGTCTGCTAGTGGGAATGCATTTAATATGAATCTCAAATGGTATGTATCTTGCAACTTAGATTAATGAACTAAACAAAATAATTTCCTTGACTAAAAGGTTAGTATGTGGCTGACCACCCATACTGTAAGCAATGGTTCACAATGCAAATTTTATCTCTGTTTGAGGAAAAGTCGGCAAGAGTTGCAGGGCTTATGTTCATTTGAGATTAGTTTTTTTTATTTTGCAAGTCCACATTGGGCATTTGTAAGCGTGAACTTGTACCTGTCTGCTTGTGGGAATGCATTTTATATGAATCTCAAATGGTATGCATCTTTGCAACTTAGATTATAGAACTAAACAAAATAATTTCCTTGACTTATAGGTTAGTATGTGGCTGACCACCCATACTGTAAGATTGTTTTACAATGAAAATTTTATCTCTGTTTGAGGAAAAGTCGGCAAGAGTTGCAGGGCTTATGTTCATTTAAGATTAGTTTTTTATTTTATAAGTCCACATGGGGCATTTGTAAGCGCGAACTTATACCTGTCTGCTTGTGGGAATGCATTTAATATGAATCTCAAATGGTATGTATCTTTGCAACTTAGATTAATGAACTAAACAAATTAATTTCCTTGACTAAAAGGTTAGTATGTGGCTGACCACCCATACTGTAAGCAATGGTTCACAATGCAAATTTTATCTCTGTTTGAGGAAAAGTCGGCAAGAGTTGCAGGGCTTATGTTCATTTGAGATTAGTTTTTTTTATTTTGCAAGTCCACATTGGGCATTTGTAAGCGTGAACTTGTACCTGTCTGCTTGTGGGAATGCATTTAATATGAATCTCAAATGGTATGTATCTTTGCAACTTAGATTAATGAACTAAACAAATTAATTTCCTTGACTAAAAGGTTAGTATGTGGCTGACCACCCATACTGTAAGCAATGGTTCACAATGCAAATTTTATCTCTGTTTGAGGAAAAGTCGGCAAGAGTTGCAGGGCTTATGTTCATTTGAGATTAGTTTTTTTTATTTTGCAAGTCCACATTGGGCATTTGTAAGCGTGAACTTGTACCTGTCTGCTTGTGGGAATGCATTTAATATGAATCTCAAATGGTATGTATCTTTGCAACTTAGATTATAGAACTAAACAAAATAATTTCCTTGACTAAAAGGTTAGTATGTGGCTGACCACCCATACTGTAAGCAATGGTTTACCATGCAAATTTTATCTCTGTTTGAGGAAAAGTCGGCAAAAGTTGCAGGGCTTATGTTCATTTGAGATTAGTTTTTTTATTTTGCAAGTCCACATTGGGCATTTGTAAGCGTGAACTTGTACCTGTCTGCGTGTGGGAATGCATTTAATATGAATCTTAAATGGTATGTATCTTTGCAACTTAGATTATGTAAAGAAATACACAAAATAATTTTCTTGACTTATAGGTTGGTATGAGGCTGACCACCCATACTTTAAAAAATGGTTTACTTTGCAAATTCACCTTTGTTTCAGGGAAGGTTGGCAAGAGTTGCAGGGCTTATGTTCATTTGGAATGGGCTGTTATGTTGTAAGTACACATGCAGCATATGTAAGCGGGAACTTATACATATCTGCTTGTGGGAATGCATTTAATATAAATCTTAAATGATATATATCTTTGCAGCTTAGATTAGATTAGATTAGAACTTATACATGTCTGCTCGTAAGAATGCATGTAATATGAATTTAAAATGTTATATATGTTTGCAACTTAGATTACAGATTGAAATCCATTTTTATTTGGCTTTTTTTTTATTTTTAATTTGCATGAAATAAAAGAAAATGTAAAAAAAACTTTTACGTTTTGCCGCTAGATGTCAATATTGTTCCATACATTTTTAGTATGAACAAACAGATTAATTCCTAAAAGTTTTCATACATTTGTAAACACACACGCGTAAGCTCGCCGCATTGCAGCATATATACAAAAATTAATTTGCTATAGAGCATGAATGTGTTTCATCTGCTGTGATGGCATTGATTTTGAAAATCGAAACTCGACGACGAATGACGACGACGAAGGGTAATATAATAAAGGATAACCATCAATCTCATAATATGATTATAAAAATATTCTTCAATAATTATTATTATCGATGACGTAACTTCAATAAATATTATCGCAGTTGAATTTCATCGCAACGCAAACGCAACTAAGCTACACATATAGTGTAACTTCTTGAATGCGTTATCCCTGAAGGGGTCGCATGTGGCGCTTCGGGACCTATTTATTTTTTCAGGTAAGGGGGCCGGCCTCACACCAACCACTTTCAGTTGAAGTGGGGGTTTCCCAGCTCCCGGGGGGGCTGGTTCTCATTTCTTGTGAAGGCTGAGTAAACCTTTGAGATCAAACCCTTGCTCTCGGCATGGAATGAAAAACATTCTACCAATTAAGCTATCGACCTTTTTACGAGCTTGATCGTCGTCGCTACAAAGTGCCAATTCTCAAGCAAGACCCAGTTGCTGTAAGACTGGATGGACCTTTAGTGACCGGTCATTGGTAAAGGTTTTAAGAATTTTTCAACCCGGCGAAGAGCAAATTTGAAAATATAAATGGTATATTGTTTATGCTCCGCCGGGAATCGAACCCACAACCTTCCCATTCAGAGACCGCAGTGTTACCACTGAGCTACGGACCCGTCAAAAACACAAATTAAAGATGATAATGATTTTGGAAACTAAACATCATCCCAATATAGTTACATAGTTGCATCATTGTTATGACAAATGTTCCTTTGCCTAGAAATAAGCAGTTCTTGATTAAAAAAAGCATGTAGGTTGATCCTTCAGAGGTAATATTTATAAATTCAATACTTTCACTCTTCATATATATAAGTAGACCTTTTAATTAACAATATTGATGTGATGGTTTCCAAACCACCTTAGCAATACAATGTTATGGCCGAGAGAAACAAGTCGCTATTCTTGACTGGCGTATTTTGAACAGAATAACGCTGGTTTGAATTAGGTCTGGCCCATTGGACCATAGCTTCGACTCTGGTTCAACAGATGCCATTGCATGCACACAAGCTTTTGCTTTTGCATCAAGACAACTGGACTGGCAAAATAGGTTGGTGAGGTGCACATCTCTTCACAAATACATTTAACAAAAAAAAAACAGGTTACAACAACAAATTAAATGCAAGTAATAAATCATTTCAAAAATAATTACAATGCATTGAAAACCAACAAAAATTTACTTCAAAATATCTATTTTTTAGCACAATCGCTTTACCTTTAGGAGTTAGTGCGTACATTAATAAATATTTTATCATTCAACTTACAATCTGACAATTTTCCGTTGCAAAAACACGGTCTAGTGCAAAAGTTTGAACCTGCAGATGAGAGAAAGGGGGAAAGGAAGGGTCGGCCTTCAAGAAAAACAAAATTCAGCAATTGAAACCCACTCGATAGTTCCGCTGGCGACAATTCCGCCCTCTCGTAAAAAACCTCCCCCTGATGGTGCGGGGTAATGGCCTGCCCGTGTACCTGCTACCCCGTTACGCGGGCTGGCGGTGGATTTTATGAGTTGCAAATTGCGCCAGGGTCGATTTTTTGCCACCTCCCCTGTATCTAACTGACGCTGCGAAGGCGCCAAGGACGGCGGGTGACATTCGATCCTGCAGAATTTCAAGCTCATTTTAAGTTGCCTCTCTTCATAACAATTAAACAGCAAATATTTATTTTATAAGAATTTATTTTACACGATTTCTAGCTCTGACTTTCGACTTCATGGCTCAATGTTTTAATAGACACTCTCCTGATGCCCTATTGCAGTCCCTTTATAAAGATATACATAAAAGAGATCTTTCTTGCATATTTCAGATCAATTAATCTTTCGCTCATACCTTACCGCCGTTCATGTACCTTACTACTACCATCATGGATCATACTGGTCTGTTCTACACATACTATTGTACCTGTACAGGCGCGCGTAGTTACTCCAAGTTCGTGACAATACAATGAATGAATGGTGTATCTACAAAGAGTAGATGTTAAAAATTTGATAATGATAAAAACAATATCGAAACATTTTGTAACTTTTGACTGTCAGATATAAAAGTAGTGCATTCTCAGTGAAATAAAAAACGAAGGCTATAAATAATAACAATATATTATAAAAAAGGCTATTTTCACAAATATATTCCTAGCTCTTCTGATCTTCTGAGACAAGTACGATCGGAAATTTGACTAAATCTACAAATTTTTCTTATTTTTTATAAGCCTATCTAGTACAAGCTTCTTACGTCTTTGTATGACAATTTTTTTTGAGATTTTAATTAAGATTTTATCTCCGGGTAGACGGGTAGATCTGTAACGCAACTAAGCTGCATATTTATTGGAACTTTTTACCGGGTTGTTCTCTAAGGGATTATATATGACGTGTAGAACCTACACATTTTTACAGGTCCGGCCTTACGCCAATCACTTCACTTGAAGTAGGATTTTCCCAGTTGTTACGGGTGGGGGAGGGGGAAGGGGAGCTAAAATGAAATATCATTCAGGTTTACTCAGCCTTCAAAAGACCACTGACCGTGTTAACTTATTCAGCCATCACAAGAAAAAAGGACCAGTCCCCCCTCGAGAGCTGGGAAACACTCATTTCAACTGATGTGGTTGGCGTAAGGCGGGCCACATGCGACCCCTTCGGAGAGAATGCAGTCAGAAGTTGCACTATATGTGCAGCTTAGTTGCGCTCTAATAATAGAATCCAAGGAGGAAGGCACCTGCTCAGGACTTTGTCCGAAAGGCGTGCAAGATGGATCGGCCATGTAATACGGCAAGAAGGTCTCTTGCATGCCATAATGGAGGGGATGACCGAGGGAACCAACTCTAGGGGACGCCCACGCCAAGAGTACCTGGAGGACCTGCTGGTGGACGTGCGCTGCTCAACATATGCAGAGCTTAAAAGAGCCGCACAAGACAGGGAGGAATGGAGATCAAGAGTACAAGATATTGCTGCAAACCAATCCCAGGATTGAAACAGAAGAAGAAGAAGTTGCGCTCATATTAGAAGCAGTATCTGTAGGTTGTACGTCACTACCCGTCTATGGCAGTAGGCGGAGGCTTGGCCGGCAGTTCGCGGGGCAGGTCCGCCGGGACAAATGTGACACTTGCTGGTTCCCCTCTCCCCTCCCCTCCCCGCATCAGCCCGCACTGCGTGAACCCTTCCCAGCTCACCCCGCCAAAGCGACTCTTAAAGTTTATCTTACTGCACAACAACAAAAACATACTGTAGACTTGCTCTGCATCCCTTCATGGACAATTTTTATTTTAAGAAATTCTGTGCTGGAGACTTCCCAGATTTCAGAGACTCTAGGGGTCATGACACTTGTTGTAGTGCCGCAGAGGTGTTTACGAGCTTGGTCGTCGCTACAAAGCGCCAATACTCAAGCAAGACCCAGTTGCTGTAAGACTGGATGAACCTTTAGTGACCGATCTTAGGTAAAGGAATATGAATTCTTCACCCAGCGGAAAGCGTATTTGAAAATATAAATGTTTTTTTTCTACAATCTAAGCTGCAAAGACATGCTAACATCTAAGGCTCACATTAAATGCATTCCCACAGACAGGCACATGTAGGTTCGCGCCTACACATTCTGCGTGTGTCCATACAAATAAACAAAACCCCACATAAACCTTGCATCTCATGCCGCCTTTCCCTGAAACCGGGGTAACATTGGCAAAAGTGAACCAATTTTAAAAGCGCGGGGGTCAGCCTCATATCAACCTATCAGTCAATGAGCATGAATCGGTCCTATAAGATCAAACAATATTTCAAATGGAAAATCTCTACGCAAAGAATAGCTATGACAAAGGTAAAATATTGTATCAAAAGCATATAAATAAGTATTTAAGTAAGCAACCAGCTCCCATAGACCACGACAACAGATCCCGGAAAATATCTCTCCAGAGTCATCAGCCGGCCGTGTAAGCCTTAAGCTCTTAGTAAATAAGTATGTACGGAAAATAAAGAAAATAGGAAAATTTGAATATGTCCATGTATGGGACAGAATTGGAATATGGAAACAAAAGAGGATTGACCTTGAGAAAAAAGGAGATCAGCTCACCTGGATAGAAAGCCACAAGCTGATGAATATTATTGTGATATATATTGTTGTTATTGTAATGGCGAAACAAATAAAGTTAAGCATTTAATGTGGTTGTTGTATTGCATACTGGGTCGTTTATCTGTCAGTGGAAAATTTTCACGTAAATTAAATTGACGATTTCTATCTATGATCTCTATAATCTAAGTTCCAAGGATGAATAAACATTAAAAGCTCATATCAAATGCATGCTCACAAACAAACACGTGTAAGTTCGCACTTACAAATGCTGAATGTGTACTTAAAAATTAAAATCCAAACCTCGAATGAACATAAACCCTGAAATTTTTGCTGACCATCCCTAGAACAGGGGTGACATTGGCAAAGTGAACCATTTCTTACAGCATGGGTGGCCAGCCTCATACCAACCTATAAGTCAAGGAATAGTCATTGTGTAATTTTTTTTTTTTTTGTAGATTACATTATTTATTTACATTTTATTTTTTATTTTTTTTATACATTGTTATTAGAATCTAGCCCTCAGGCGAAAGCGAATGCTTGTGTGCCTTAATATACCTATATCTTCACTAAATGGCTCATCATAATTCTGTACCTTAGAGCATAAATATCGGAAGTCCACTTTTTTGCGTTTTTGAGTTAATGATGCAGAAATTATTATAATTAGCTGTTCTATAAGACGTGGTACAAATATTGGAGTCCTCGGACTCATAGTTACTGAGATATCAAGTGTAATAAATATGGGATGCACATAAAAGTGCGAGCATAAACCACGGAAGTTCCACATACGTTGTTCACATTACTTCACATTTAATAAATATCGATAAAATAATTCGGCATTGTAACCTTTGGACTAGCTAATTAAATTCAATAAAATATTAGTAAACTAGGCACACCTGTATTTCATCCTCACCATAATGAAAGAATTTGGGTCCACTACGAAGGCAGGTTTTGAGACAGTAAAAAAAAAATCACACAACGTTCTGTCTTTACCTACCGCACAACGAGGGGTCATAACCATAAAACAGACGATCACACAAATACATAAAGATTATTGGCAATAATCTTATAATTTTTACCTAAGAGTGAGCTGACCGGTTCCGAACAGGGATTGTTTCCCTTAGTGTTCTCTCTTCGAAGGGAGTTTTCCAACAGGTCAGGTTCATTTCAGCTGGACCGTAACCATGGATCCCTTTATTTCCAAAGGAATAATTTACGGAAAGTCAGTATCATTTCAGTTTTTACAGATCAAAAATATCTCGTCTAGTTTAGAAGTTATGATGGTTTAAAAAAGTGCACATTTTCACTTAAACTCGTCTCCTGCACATTTTACTAAAATATGTGACTACCGTTGTTTATGCTCTAAGGTACAGATATTAAATTGTCACAATATTGAAGGGGAATAGTTTGAGAACTCCAACCTCAGAGACCATTGCTCCAGGGGTACTCTAGCGACGAACTTTGACGCCGAGTTGGTCGCCAGTTTTAAGTACTGTGCTGTTTTCTACTAACCCTTCTTCTCTTCTCCTCATTTCCATCTCCCTGTTGCGAACAATTTGCTTTTTACTTTGAAGCAAGCTGGTGCGAAATCTCAAATTATGATATTTATAAAATTGCAATGATTTGGTTTTCTATTTTCTAATTTAAAATTGTACATTCAGGTTTGAAAACAAACATGCAATATTGAAAACATATTATAATATGATACCTTACCTACATAAATGTATGCACTTAAAAAAATAATAAACTATAGCTTAGAAGGTAAGTACCTATTTATGCATAATCGACGTTGCAAATATAATATAATTTATGTTAACACTTAAGATTCATTTACAATACATAAAAAGACACGTGTAAGTACGTTTAGTTTAGTTCCTTTGAACTTACATGGCCTCCGGTTGACGGTGGAGAGTTTCTTTCCGGGTCTGTTGTCGCAGTTGCAGCTTCCAGACGTCTCGACTATGTCAGCGATGAGCTTCTTCAGTAAAGTGATATCAAAGAAACTGTTATGACAGTTATACAACGTTTTTAAAGATAAAATCTTAACAATATTTGTCGAAGCAATATACTGCACTGAGTCCGGTCGATAGCTCAGTTGGTAGAGTGCTTGCATTCCATGCCGTGAGCTCGTGTTCGATTCCCACCGAGGGTGTCAGAAATGATTTACCGTTTCGGTGTTTATTTCAAACCCCAAAATAAAATACAGGCAAGGCTTACTCAGCCTTCACATGAAATGAGTACCAGTTCTCTCGGAAGCTGGGAAACCCCCACTTCAACTGAAGTGTTTGGCGTAAGGCCGGCCCCCTTACCTATAAAAATAAATAGGTTCAACTCGCCACATGTGACCCCTTCGGGGATAACGCGAGTCCCGTAGGAAGTAGGAAGTGAAGACGCTTCTGGCGAGACCAGAAATGGAAAGACAGCTTGTCTGCAATGTCACAAGTAAGGACTTCCAAGCCAACAGATCAATAAATGTAACACGAGAGGAAGAACAATAATATAATATGGCATTGCTTGTCTTTAAGAGCGTCAGCTACAATCTTCACTTTCCTGGCTTGGTCTTTGTTGACAAGGCATGATGAATCAAAATATATTCAAATCTACCCTTGAAGCAAAATAATGAGCGCATAATTTGTATAACAGTGAGTGAAAATAAATAAGAGTTTAATTCTGAAAAGCCCCCTTCTGTGTTTATTTTAAGGCAAGGGGAGCGACTGGATTATGCTTACCCTTATGATAAAAGAGAGCAGATAGAAAAAGGGACAACTTCATGCAATTTCGGGCTGCAGTTGCTGGTATGGAATGTTGATCTCTTGATTTATTTTGTATTTGTTTTGGAAATATTCAATTTGCGCACAATTGAGACGTAACGACTTAAAATTCAGCTTTTTGTTGGCATGGGTAGTTAACCGACTCACATCAACGTAAAAAAAGACGCGACAATGTTTGTTAACATTTAAGATTCATATTAAATGCACCCACACATCTAGACATGAAGATCGCGCTTACATACAGGCTGCATGCGTACTTATAAAATAAAAAACCCAAATCTCAAATGACCTTACACCCTGTGACACTTGCCGCCCTTTCCTGAAACAGGGGGAACATTGGCAAGGAGTTCGAACTTTTATAATACCTAAAAAACAAAGATTTTTTTTTACGGCCAACAATAAATTTTACATATGACTTTCAAGATATTGTGGTGCATCAGTACAGAAGATGAAAGAAAACCAGATATCTGAAATCAGATATAAAGAAGATAATCCGAAAATTGTGCGTGCCCACCCCTAGTAGTGGGCCCGCGAGAACGAGTGGGAGTATAAAAACGCGTACGCCGCGCTCCAGCCAGACAGACACACTGAGACCACGGAACGAGCAACATCTACCGCGCTCCCGTCAGAATTGCAAGCCGCCTCGCGTTCCCGCCAATTTACAAGCAGAGAAGGAAAACTACTTTGCACCTTCGCCTGGACATCTCCAGCGTCATCATATCTTCGCCTGGACGTCTCCAGCTTCGCTACTACTTCACCTAGAAGATTCCCAAGACCTCGCCCGGAACAGACTTGAGGCAACCGTCTCCTACAGCACACTGCTCACATCACAACACAAAAGGTCCTTCTTAGGGCCACTTTTAATTTCCCTCAAAAGTTTACAGTTTTTCTCCTGCTCACAACAAAAGGTCCTTGTTAGGGCCAATCCGAACTTCCTCAAAAGTTTACATGGTTTCGTCCTAATTGCCACTTTCCATATTTCCTTTCCTTCCCCCACTTCAAGCATCAAGCATCCTACTCGCCTCACAAGCAAGGCGGATTAAGGAGGACTTCCGCCTGGACGCAGCTTGAAGACCGGAAGATTGCAACCAAGACAACATTTTGAATTACCTTTGATTGAACAGTACTGACCGCATTAAAAATATACACTTTCAAAAACGGGCTTTCAATTCACACCACACACACACAACCTCCAAAATATGAAACATTTTTAATTGTACATTATTCCATATTCGACTCTAAATCGGTAGAACTTTGTGCATTTTATTATCGTAAATAATGAGCATGAAAACTGAACGATTTATAGGTGATTGTATGAAGGAAAATGATCTTTGAAAATGTATCTTGATCAAGATTTTCTGCAAAATATCCTACCCCGAAAAGAAAACAAAAAAGCAAAGTGTTGAAGTACTCGATAAAAAATCCAGCGGAATTATGTCTGCCCCCCGAAATTAAGCGTTCTCCTCGGGAGTTGCGTCCTCTAATCGACTTGAAAAAGTGTAACCGCACGAAAAAACGTCTCGAAACTTCTGAATAATGAACGCAACGTATCTCTTATTTAGAGAAACTGGAAACTTGGCGAACTTTATTTATAAGCGAGAGTTATTTATTCATTCGACACGGCGCTTGTCTCTAGAACAATCTGAACCAGAGGGGGGACCCCGTATCGTTAAAGACAATAGAGGAGACGAGAGATACCTACAGTCTTACTTCGATACACCGTTCTGCAACAACACTTTCAGCTCAAGTTTTGCGAATTACATCTTAATGAATTTCTTTATTCAAGGTTATTATCGCATCACAAAAAATATCTTGGAGACATTGAGTGTAGGGTATAAAAATGAAGTAATCGGTATAAAAATGAACGGTCAATTAAAAACAGGCATTAAGAAGGTACCATAGTGACCGAACTGAGAAAACAAGAAAAACTTTAATGAGAAGGTTAGCTGTTCACGCGCAGCCACGTTACATTCCTTTCGATCAACCTGGTTAATATGTCAAGACTAATGTTGAGACTGGAGGGCCATAGAAAAATAATACTAAGTCTTAACAAGAAATAATAAGTTACTTATTTGGGTATAAGAAAAAGCTTCTCAACAATGAAAGAGGAAATACCCAATTTAATTCAAGCGATTTCTCCTGAATCTATTACTCTTTTTTCTTCTGGAGTGTCTTGAGTGAACATTGGTGATCGTCATAAAATGTGCATCTTTGATACTGCTGCACGAAAAAAGGATCTTGTACTTCTGACAAACCACTTCTTAGGTTCCACACCAGAAGGTATACCTATATGAAAATAAAAAGTTTTATTCGTCAATGCTAACCTTTTTTAGATCTATAAGTTTAATACTGGAAATGTGAAACTGTATTAAGTAAGTGAAAAGGGCTGGAAGTCTCATCACCACGGTAATTCTTACTTATCGAATATCGGTAATATTTGTATGAAGACCTATCAATCCAAGATGGCCGCAAGTGAGTAGCTGATTAGTCTTCATATTACCGATATTCGGTAGTTAAGAATTACCGTGGTGATGAGACTACCAGCCCAGCATGGATACGATACGCGCTGTGCCTCAAGATGTTGAATAATTAGAAAATGTAATCTTAAGCCTTTAATTAAGTACCTCATTGACACAGGGCTGTCACACGCACGGTCCGTGTGCCGCAAAACCAGGCCGGACAAGTTAAACTCGCATACATTATTGATGAAGACGGGAAATTGCCCCGAGCCCTGGGGTCAGCCCTGCTTATGGCGCCATTCGCAAGTGACGAATAGGTCGTCCGTGTCATTTGTCTGCGAACTAATGGACACCAAAATCTAATGCAACCATCAAAAGAATGGTCAATTTCTTAACAATATTGTTACGAACGTATGGATTTTGTGTGAACGTGTACCTAAGCACGTTGCTAGTATAATGACGAAATAAATGTAATAAATTGCTCTAGTATAGTATGGAACAATCCATTATGGAAGTGTTAAGAACGTATGAGTTCGTACGTGAGCCTAGGTAAGCTGGTTGGTGTGTGTGACGTCTCTGGTATAGTGTGGAACAATCCATTTTGGAGATATCTCAAACATGCAAGAATCGTCTTTGCCGCTCATATAAATACGAGCAAATATTCTGTGGGACAGACAAAGTCTCTTGGACCATTGTAACGTAAAGACCGTGAAGACCTCTAAGCAGAGACTGAAGAGTGAACATTACATTGTAAAGATTTGTGAAATATAAATCTTGTAAAATAAATTTAAATCGCTAAATAAATAAAATAAATTAAAAAATAAACATAAAATTAATGAAAAGAACACCACGTCAAATCAAAACAATATAATACCCATCTAGAGTTGGAGCATCTATAATCTAAGTTGCAAAGATATATTGACATTTAAGGCCCATATGAATTAATGTACGCACACAGGTAGGCATACGTAAGTTCACGCTTACAAATGCTGCATGTGTACGTGCAAAATAAACCAAACCTCAGATTAACATGGACTTTCCAACTCCTGCCACCTTTCCCTGAAACCGGGGTTGCATTGGCAAAAGTGAACCAAGTTATTACAGCATGGGGGTCAGCTTTATACAGGTACCAACTACCAACCTATTAGTCAAGGAACTAGAGATCGCAGCTAGAAATACAATAACAATGCTATTTACATAACATTTGATCCATCGCTGATCTATGGATGAATGGTTTTCTGTATGCAAAATTCACTGTTGGCTGCGGATGAGCCATGCCTTTGCTGTTTGAGAATAACACCGTGAGTACGTAAGTATATTTTCAATGGTATGTGTAAAGTACCTAATGGTAATCTTAGGACCATAAACATTTGAAATTTTTAACATTAAAAAGTAGTGACAATAAATAGGGTTTCAAATAATGGAAATTTTGTTTCCTCTTTGAAATACAAAAAGCATTATTCAAAATTTACAATTTCATCATTCATATATCATCATTTCAAACGTTCACAAATTTTTTTTAGGAAATTAATATATTTTGATAGAGAATAATTTAATGCATAATTCAAAAACTATTTTCTACTTACTGAATGAGTCCATTCTCAAGTTTACGTAATATGCCGTAAGTAATAAAGTGCTTAATTTAAATAAAAAATACGAAAAATTACGGTTTTTATATCAGATCCATTTTTTTTGCATTTCAATTTTCATGAACATTAATACATTCAATCACTTATATTAAGTATTGCATTCGGTACTTTTCTAGTCACATTTTATTGTTAAATATGTGGATTATATAGTAACCAAGAAACCAAGTGGCGTTGTAAAATGATTAATATTAACCCTTGGTGTAACGCCTTCGATATTAATTAGGTCAAGCAAGTGCTACGAGTATGAAATCTAGATGAGTCCTAACAGGCTATCACACCTGTAATTGTTAACATTTTCATATTCAACCCTGTGTACAATGTGGAACAACAATGAGCTTACATTAAATAAGAGACAATGTAAAACTAGACTCTATATAGTATTCAAATGATCCAATTGCAGTCACGACTCACGACCAAGTAATGAATAAAAAGAAATGCACACGTGTTTGAATCAATCTAATCTAATCCAATCTAAGCTGCAAAGATATATATCATTTAAGATTTATACTAAATGCATTCCCACAAGCAGATATGTATAATTTCGCGCTAACACATGCCGCATGTGGACCTACAATATAAAAACCCAATCTCAAATGAACATAAGCCTTGCAACTCTTGCCGTCCTTCCCTGAAACAGGGGTGACATTGGCAAAGTGAACCAATTTTTATATTATGGGTGGTCAGCCGCATAACAACCTATTAGTCAAGGAACGAAATCAAGGCTATTCAAATAGGCTATCTATAATCTATAATCTAAGTTGCAAGGATATATTAATTTAAATCTCTCAGATGTACATATACCCACAAACAAACACGTGTAGTTCGCGCTTACAAAATGCTGAATGTCTACAAATAAAATCCAAACCTCAAATGAACATAAGCCCTACAACTTTTGCCGACCTTCCCTGACACAGGGGTGACATAGGCAAAGTGAACCATTTTTTACAGTATGGGTGGTCAGCCTAATCTCATTTCATGGGTGGTCAGCCACACCTTTAAGTCAAGGAATACGAATAATAAATAACATTTAAGTATAAAAAAGAACAAAACCTTAAAAAAAATATATATATATAAAAAAAGTAAAAAAAATCCTATGCAAAAAATGTAGCAAATTTATAAACCAACATTACAAATCAACATTGCAGATTAGCCGCCACTTCTTCCTGTCCTTGCATACTTCTATCATTTCATCCAGAGTCATAACATTTTTCATACAAGTCCTCCTTTTATTATGACTCTGGATATCATAACAAAATATATTAGCCTTTTTTAGTTTACGTTTTTAAAAACAAATTACGTTAGGGATTAAAATTGTTAATATTATTTCTAGAAGAAAAATATCAGGATAAATGCATAATAAATAACCTTAAGAATGAAAAATAAGAAGAAAGTTATGAAGTACGGGAAGGAAACAAATATATATTTGCATGCGTTTATGTCATGAAGAAAATATGGACAGTTCCAGATCTTCCCGCATTGAAATGACAAAGTCAGCTGGTAGACGTCCTCTCGAAAGACCACTCAAAAGATGGGAAGGTAGCTTGAAACCAAGATCGATAACTCGTAACAAAAAAACAGCAGTTCAAAACGAAAAATAATATTAAAATGTTGCAACATACGTATAGATAGTACGTCGGTAGATCTGTATTGGAAATAGGTAATAGACTTGAATGGTTGGTTCAGTTAAGTATAAGGAATTTGCGATAATAATACAGGGAGTTTTCGGTAGGAAAAACTTTTTCCCGGTCGGCAATTCCTACGATGAACATTTCGCTGAAACTTGAGCAGTATCCGATTCACGGAAAGCGAATTAGTTGTGTTACTGTCATCCTAAATGTGGATTTATTTTCCCCATATTGGATTATACAAACCGAGGAAAGAGATACGCAGTTGGTAAGGGAGGACTCGTTCCTGGAGGTACGGCTATATTAGAAAACAACCTGGCTAGTGAAAGTATTCCCGTAAAGTTTTAAGCTTAATACTTGCGGAGAATCGTAAAGATACAAAAAAAAATAGTTTGGATATTATTTAGAACGGAAAACAGTAACGGGGCTATTCTCAGACATTTTAGTCGCCCGTTTGTGTCTAAGAATAGCCCCGTAAGTATTTTTAATGGCCCTATACAAATTCCAAATTTAACTTTTTTTTTTCAAAATACAATCAATTAAATTAATCTTACATATCGCACGCTTAATAATAAAGAGCTATAACTCAAAAAATAAAAATGTTGGGAAATCACGTTTGAAGTTCAGACAACCAGTACAACTTGTATGGGATGAAAAAGGCGACCGATGTTTAATCTCGGTCATATTCGTCCAAATTGAACGGTTGTCGCATTCTACCTATTCTTCTCGCATTGTTCTTGCGTTTTATTACAAAATCTCGATTTTCTCAATTTTTGAGTTATTTCTCTTTATTGTTAAACGTGCGATATAAACTGTGATGAAAAACTGTCTGTATCCCACTTAAGACGACCAAAGCTACTATGGGTTGGATTCATCTTTGAAAAAATAGTGCATTTCATAAAAAAAACTATAAAGGGGGAAAAAATTGTGTGTATCACAACTTAAGTTCCCTCTATGATCTCAGTTTTCTCTATAAAACGCGTCCATTCTTAAGAAAATACAGTGGCTCCAAGGTAGAATGGACCTTGGATGACCGGTCGTGGATACAGGCAGATGAATTTTTCATCCCACCGAAGAGCATGTTTACAAATTAGTTGATTTTTTTGTGTTTCGCTGAAAACTAACTCACGACCTTCAGAAAGTCGATTGTAAAGCCCTAGACTATAAGTGTTTCTACTATAATCAGCCCAATTCCGTAGAAGTATAAACTCCCAGATATTTTCTTAAACTTGATGATAGTTATCCCATTATTTGTTTACATGGTTGTACCTATTACTAAAGGAATATAAGCACGTAGGTACAGATTTGGATTTCTAGAATCTTCAAGTGATTGTTGCATAAAATTAATTTAATAAGTTTTCAGTTTCACTAATCCCTGCCAGGTAGCGTTTGAAGTCTCAACGATCGGTTGTATTGGGCTGCGGCGCTCAGAGGTAGTTTTGACTGTACGTTATTGCCTGTAGTTTCACCCCACTGTTGTGGGCGTGCAGAAGAAAAAATATATACATTAACTTCCCTTGCCTTGGATTGAAAGAATATTTTTTTACAAGAGGGAAGAAAGATCTAAACGTAAGTATACGCTCGTATTATACGGTCTACAAAGACATGCGATATTGATTGGAACCTTTCCATTTATTTCATTAAAAAAAAGTATCGTTTAGTGAAACTTGGAAAAGTGCTCTGAGCGGTATATTTCTTGCGGTATTTATATCTTATGCAGCAAATCGTTACATTTTTTCATTGCTGATTATTAATGGCTTGAGAACGAAAGCCCAGCTGTAGAGGGTCCGTTTTTGAGTTTGAAGTAGGTATTGGGATCGAATCTAAAACGATATATTCAACAAGTTCAATTCAGTTATAATTTACGGTTTTTGTTTATTGTTGTAAGTTATTTCAAAGTCTACTTAACCGGGATATGAAATAAGAATCTGTTCCTTTAAAACAAAAAATCTCTATTTTATAATGAACTGTCAGATGTATCTTTGGCTCGCTTTGCGATGAAAATAAACAGTTCCAGGCGCCAATGCTAGTTTTTATGGAAATATATTCTATAAGAGTTTAAAAATTTAAACGATTATTTACGATTAAATAGGGTCTTGATCATTCTGTTTATAATCCGTGTTTGTAAAATGTACCTCAAAACTCTACAAGGACCAAAGTAAAAAAAATATGAGTGACGGCAATGAAATTAGAGAACATGACTGATTGAGTTTTAGACTATGATTGGTCGTAGTTTAGTGATAATAGTCATTAAGTCAATATTTGGATGGACCTAGATCGAATACCATTTTTAAACACAATTCAGAATAACTAAATAACAGAAAAGAATAACAGCAGGTAGATGCCATCTATAATCTAATAATAATAATATTAGGATGATTTATTTGGTGAGCGCTGTTTTTGTGTGTATCACACCTCAAGAGCCCTCTGCGAGCTTGGTCGTCGCTGTAGAAAGCGCCAATTCTCAAGCAAGACCCAGTTGTTGTAAGGTTGGATGGACCTTTCAGTGACCGGTCTTTGGTAAAGGTTTATGAATTTTTCAACTCAGCGAAGAGCACATTCGAAATATAAATGGTATATTTTTGTGCTCCGCCGGGATCCGAATCCACAACCTTCCATTTACGAGTCCGAAGTTTTGCCACTACGGACTACGGACCGGTCCAAGATGCCAACGACACGCGGTGTACCTGAGCGGTAACCCATCCAAGTACTATCCGCGCCCAATGTTGCTTAACTTCGGTGATCTATGGGAACCGGTGCTTTCAACATGGTAACGTCGTTGACTATCTAAGTGAAATCTAAGTTGCAAGGATATATTCATTTAAAGCTCTCAGATGTATGCCCACAAACCAACACGTGTAGTTGCCATAATATGCCATAATATTCCATAGTAAGGCATTGAAATATATATGTTTATGTGTTTTATGATTAAACTCAAATACCCACACATACACGGTTTAACTTATCAAGATTTAAATATATAAGTTACAAAAGGGAACGACGATTGGTGGGTAAGAAGAATATGAGAAAAACCGCCAACAGTACAGTTGAAAAACATTCGATCAAATTCAGATATCGTATATTTTCAAGTTTTACGATCGAATGTAAAAATGAACTTGCCTTTTACGAGTGGCAAAATAAAAACGGAAACCGAAACACATGTCGGAACATAATAACATTTAATATCCATCATTCGGCATATAAATATGATGCTTTCATAAACATATGGGGGATTTGCATGTACTAAATAATGCTACCCCATGGTCCATGGGTTTCCCACATGCTTTTATGGATTACCAATATCTCAAATCACCTGTGCCTTACTTTTACAACCTTGTTGACGTAACTATGTGAGAAAAATAAATAGGTGGAATATGAAACCAAGCGAACAAAAATATTTTATACGCATTTGCGAATTCTGTAGCATTTTTATTGCTATGGTAAAATTCTTGAAACGTTAATTTACAATCAGGAAAAATAGCGATTTGGTTTTTGTTTTTGTAAAGGTTATAATATCTGATGGTTGCTAACTTCTAGCGGGAAGAGGAACATAAAGAATGAGAACGTAACTTAGTGACCAAATGTGAACAGAATTGAAATAAAACATTTTTTTTAAATTAATCGTAATTACGATGGACTTTATTTACTCATGCAGCAAGTTAATAAAATAACTGCTTACATAGCGCTGTTTTTTTTTCTTTCTATTGTGTATTTAAAACGGAATATCAATTAAAGATCTTCAACTAACCACACGAGGGAACTCTATGTCTCCAGTGACTACAACTTCACGTAGGTAAACAGTAAGCTCAGCTAGATAAAGAGGTAGCTTCCTGGATATAGCTGCAACCAAATCCTGGATGTGTTGGACACCAAGCGTTAAAAAGTTTGCTTCAAAAGCATGGCATATCATTTCTTCTCTCTCGACTCAATTCAAATCAATGGATTGAACAATCGTATGAGTGGGTAACACTGCAGATACATACTTCCATAAATGGCGCTGTAATTATTTTGTATTCGTACAATCCATAGAAAAACAACAAAGAGAAATTTCAATTGCTTAATATACTCGTAACATCGAAATATTGTATAAAAAATATATACCTACGAAAGAGAAAATGTACCATAATACGTAAATATTACTGTTACGAATGTTTCAATGTGTGTTTTTTATTTGTGTGAGTGTGTCTGTGTCTCTAGATGTAGGTGTTTGAATAATTCAAGTATATTATAAAATAATATACTTGTATTTGATCAACGAGATTAGCATTCGCTCGAGTCTTCTTAAAATAAGAATATTTGATCGTGGTCTGGCGTGAACCAAAATAACCCTCATCCACCCATAAATAGAGATCGAGATGCTTTAAAGAAAGACTTGTATCAGAGCCGTCGAGCTGAACAGTTAAAAAGCCACTCTGTAATCGAACCAAATGTGAACAGAATCTTAAAATAGGCTGTGCGAAATAAATTAACCGAAGTTTGTATTCAATTGAACCCGTAAATCGTAGCATTACAATTTTAATCAACTTATAATTGATTATTATGAATTATGAATTTAAAATTAATGGAATGAATGTTGATGTCGTAAATGAGTTTGTATATTTGGGAAGTAAGTTTGAAAAAGATGGAAGAATGGCCGGTGAATTTGAAAGAAGAATAAGAAAGGCAGGTGTGTACTGGGTGCGACCGCTTGCATCGCCAGGAACCAAAATCTCTCAAAAAATGTTAGATTGGCGGTGCACGGTGGTATACTAGTGCCAACCTTGATGTATGGAAGTGAAGCCTGGACGGTGAGTGAAAGGGAAATTAGTAAAGTCCATACAGTAGAAATGGACTATCTAAGAAGTTTGATTGGAAAAAAACGAAGTGACAGGGTGAGGAATGATTTTGTAAGAGAAGAATGTGGTGTAAGGGAAAGTGTGAAAGTGAAGATTAAAAGAAGTATGTTAAGATGGTTCGGGCATTTGGAGAGAATGAGTGATGAAAGATTGACGAAGAAAGTATATGTTGCTAGAATAGATGGATGTCGTGGTAGAGGAAGACCGAGAAAAGTATGGAAGGATCAAATCTCTGAAATAGCGAATGAATGGGTTATCCAGAGTCATAATAAAAGGAGGACTTGTATGAAAAAGGTTATGACTCTGGATGAAATGAAAGAAGTATGCAAGGACAGGAAGAAGTGGCGGCTAATCTGCAATGTTGATTTCTAATGTTGGTGTATTCATTTGCTACATATTTTGCATAGGAAATTTTTGACTTTTTTTGTATAGATTTCTTTGTAAGGTTTTGTTCTTTTTTATATTTAAATGTAATTTATTATTCATATTCCTTGACTTATAGGTTGGTATGAGGCTGACCACCCATACTGTAAAAAATGGTTCACTTTGCCAATGTCACCCCTGTTTCAGGGAAGGTCGGCAAAAGTTGTGGGGCTTATGTTCATTTGAGGTTTGGATTTTATTTGTAAGTACACATTCAGCATTTGTAAGCGCGAACTACACTTGTTGGTTTGTGGGCATACATCTGAGAGCTTTAAATGAATATATCCTTGCAACTTAGATTAAAGATTTATAGATTATAGATAATTGCTGGAGTGACCGCAGCTGAGTCACTTTCTGATGTTCAGCAACCTTTAGTTAGAAGGCGGCAGAACGACGAAGAAAAGAAGAAGTGGCAGGAGGCTTTTATTCAGAAGTGGATAAAGGCAGTCTTAGAAAGACGAAGCAGTAATATAAAATATAAAAAATTATTAGGCGAAAACTTTGAACAAAAACATAAATAAAAAGTGAATTAAAACTTTGTTTTTTCCAATTAAATTTAAAAAATACAATGGACTTTCCCTGTGTGAACAGATTAACACTTAAAAATAAAAATAAAATGAAATGTTTCAGCGGAGACATTGTAAAACTCCACTTAAAAAAATACATATCAAAAAAGAAGACTGCTTCATTCTACTGATATACGATTAAGAAGGTTTTTTTTTTCATTTTTTATGTTAATTGATTGAAAAATTGCATCATTATACATAAATAAATTTCATTGCATTCAAACAGCGATAACTTTTGATGTTTAAAAAATATTCACGGCTGGGTTGTCCCCTTTCGTCCAGTCTCCGGGTAGTATTCAATTGGGCATGAACACTGCAAGTTATTAGTAGCAAGTGGAGCGCCTCACGCCACCCCGAAAGCGGTGCCGCATGCGCGCGATTATGTCAAGGGTGGCTCAACACGAAACAAAAAAATATATATGGAAACACATCAAGTGATTTTCGACGGATATGCTGTGCAGAGGCGTTTTGGGGGAGTAGTAATTTTGTAAATATATCTGTGAGTGAAAAAGTGATAAAACGTAACTTTATAATTTCATTGTCATGGAGCACTATTTTTTTTTGACTAGTCTGTAGCCTAGGGGTTATCGCTTCGGCCTTGGAAATGGCAGGTCATGGGTTCGAATCCAGGCGGAGCACAAAAAAAAACAATGTTTATTATCAGACAATTACGCTCTGCGCTTGGTTGAAAAATTCATATACTTTACCAAAGACCGGTCACCAAAGGTCCATCTAGCCTTACAGCCACTGCTCGGAAGACTCGGAAGACAATCCTGGAGGATCCGGAGCGGGGTCTCTCCGATAGGCACGATAGGCAGTTCGGCTTCAGGCGGGGCAGATCCACGATTGACGCAGTCGGACACGTTGTCAACGTTATCCGACAAGCATGGCAGGGCACGGTGTGGATATCTGGAATGCTTTTAACTCTGCGCAATAGGAATTAATCCTCAGAGCGCTGAGGAAGAGCTTCCGCGTGCCAGACTATTTGATGGCTATGCTTGAAAGCTACTTCGATGGCCGTAGTCTTGAGTATTGGTACGGTTCCTCTGGTGTGGAAGAGAAGCGGCGGATCATGTCTGGCGTCCCGCAGGGATCGGTCTTAGGACCGACCTTGTGGAATGCTTTATACGATGGTCTGTTGCGGACGGACATGCCTGAGGAGTCGAGCTACCCACCAATCAACCATCGCGATCGTACTATGTGCAAATGTAACTCTGTCGGAACCGAAAATAATAAAATAAATAAACCGTAGTTTTTATTAAGTAGAACCCGCTAAAAGCATAACAATATGAAGACATTCTATAATCTACAATCTAAGTTGCAAAGATATATTAACAGTCAAAACTCATATCAAATGCATGCCCACAAACAGACACGTGCACAAGAGCTGAATTTGTACTTACAAATTAAAACCAAAATTCAAATGAACATAAACCCTGCAACTTTTGACGACCTCCCCTGATGATCACGGTGCATAAAGCGCTGCATGGAGTGGCGCCAGAGTACTTGCAGGAGCTGATAATACCGAGGAGTCTGAGTGAGAGGGGGCTCACTCTGCGATCTTCTGACAGTGCTCTTACCTCTGTCAGCTCACAATGCAGAAAAAGAAGAACAGTGTTCGGAGACCGCGCTTTCGCCGTTGCGGGACCGTCCACATGGAACCAGCTGCCTCCTGAAGTGCGCGCCAAGGAAGGGATCGAGAGCTTCAAGAAGGGAATGAAGACCCATTTCTTCACCGCCGCATCAAGCCTGAAAGCGCACTTGCAGTGACTGTAGTCATAATAAGCAAAGTGAACCATTTTTTAGAGTATGGGTGGTCAGCTTCATACTAACCTATAAGTCAAGTAATCGCTTGCTTGCTTTTCTGTAATTTAATTCTATTTTTTTTTCAATAACTGTGTTTTACACTGGGCGCCATTCCTCCCCTAGTCCACAACCTATCCCTGTAAAAAGCGAACATGTTGCGTTCTATCCTCACAAAGGGCTGTGCGTAGAGTGCGCCCCCTCGAGACCTGGCCTTCCATTAAGCGCACAAAAAGGGTGATCGTGCGAGGCAGACACTCCAAATATGTAATGCTTTAGATCTTGATAGTGTTACTCCTAGAATAATTACAATATTTTTATGACACAGGAGAATGTTTGTATTTTTTTATGCACACCCTACAATCTACGTAAAAAAAAAGAAAAACCTGCGCTTAAATTTTTGTTCAATATGGTCAAAACATTACAGAAATCTTGTGAATAATTATAACATTAAAATACAACGTAAAACAATTTTTCAAATACAAGAGCGTTGTTTTAAGTGTCTTACACAACAAGAACCCTGTGCAAACTTTGACGTCGAAAGCCAGCGCCAATTTTTCATGTACCTACGCCTCGATGAACGATAGCAATGAAATTTCGTTTTTGAAAATAAAACGATATTATTGTTGTGTTTTCTGAACACTCTGAAAATCTGGCGCGTTAACTATTAAACTACGACCAGTCCGATGAAACTCTATAATTACTTTATTTCATTTTTTTTTTGATTCGTCATTTATTTTTATACACATTTCCACAAATCAAGGGTTACTATGACGCCAAGGAACGTGTATTATCCCTAACGATTTTAAGACTTGCAATCGAAAATTGGACGGTGAGACGATTCGCTTGTAATTGAATAATGTGATTTCACAAGTCTCTTCACATGGCTCTCAGGCCGGCGCAAAAGTTGTTCCAATCGCACAACAATTACTGAAATGGACCCGCTGCACACGTGATTGGCACGCGCTCAACACGTGACGGACACGTGCCGCCGAGTGGACCAAACACTACGAGCGATTTGTATGTTATACTCGCGTAGATTATCAAATAATGCCCGCGTGACGGGTGTGTATGCACGGTAGTTGATTGAGTTGGTTGTAAAATTTGAAAACAAGTTTTCGTTTTCCAACGCTGTCACTCCATAGAATCCAAAAGAGATATAATCAATAACCGAAGCTGCAAATATATAAACAGGCATTGTTATGTACATAATAAATATATATATTTGATTTTAAATTTATATTTGTTTTTATTTAATTTTGACTTTAAATTTATACCTAAAATAATTATATTGTCTATGTATTGTGAAGGGAGATGATAAAAATAATTTTAATTGTTAATTTTGAATTGTCATTGTCCTGATGATGCCTTGTAGGCGAAAGTGCTAGACAAAAATAAAAAAAGATAAAAGTGAATTAAAACTTTGTTTATTTAATTAAAATACATATAAATGTTAGGTAGGTAGGTTTATTAGTTTTAGCCAATGAGAGTTGGAGTAATTATTATAGATACCTAGGAAAGAGACATTCAATTATGTACCTACTGGAAGCTTTATGTTCTAGAAGGTTCCAGCAAAATTGGCTTCTAGTAACTACTGTCTTTGGGAATATAAAGGGCTGCAAGCGGCTCGCAAGAGTCAGTCCATATACGACGCTCTGCTTTTGAAAAAGAAAGACATTGTAAGTGAAGACCAACTGTGAAATAAATGTAAAGTGCTAAACCATGAATGTGAATTGTTAAAAATAAATAAAAATTGCTAAATAAATCTAAGTGTAAAATAAATATCCATGATATAAGACCAGTTTTTTTTAATTTAAAGACTTTTTGAACCCTAAAAACACAACAGTATATTCACTTCTTCATCTTCCATTGTAACCCTTGTGGAAGCAACCACTCTTCTCCAGTGTTATTTTGACTGCAATGTTCAGAGGTGCCTGTTGCTGTCTTTAATTGATCGGTCCATCGGTCCGAACTTATAAAATAAAAACTCAAATCTCAAATGATGATTGCTGCTATATGTATCACCCTTCTTGAAACAGGGATAGTATTGGCAAACTGAACCATTATTTACAGTATGGGTGATAAGCCTCATTTAAATCTTTAAATCAAGAAACAGATGATGTTGAAAAAGTGATAAAGAAATGATTTTCTGTCTCCATATTTTAATTTCATTAAAAATAAAGAAAAACAGGATTTCCGTCTTTGTCATACGACTTATATAAAACCTTTCTTAAGAACTTAACATTAAGTCAAGAAATCTGTTCGGCATACTTTTGTGAAAATTCTCAGTATTCCAATTGTAAAGACGTTTTTTAGGATAAGTGACAGTTGAAGAGCGAAGGACTCGTCCTTGGTAGGGGACGCCCTCTAAAAGAAATACAATGTTTCTTGGACGTTGGCGGTGATGTTATCTCCTCAATTATGTATTCTCCAGTTTGTTCCCTCTTCCACACCCACAGACAGCTACTTCCCGACCAAAGCTGCAATTACATTTCCGCAAAAAACGCAACGCAACCAAGATACACATATAGTGTAACTTCTTGCCGCGTCATTCTCAAAGGGTTTCGCATGTGGCGAGTGGAACCTATTTATTTTTACAGGTAAGGAGGCCGGCCTTACGCCAACCACTTCATTTGAATTGGGGGTCTCCCAGCTTCCGAGGGCGCTGGTACTCATTTCTTGTGAAGGCTGAGTAAACCTTGCTGGTAGTTTATTTTGGGGTTTGAAATAAACACCAAAACGGGAAATCATTTCTGACACCGTCAGCGGATTGGAATCCGAGTTAACGGAATGGAATGAAAACACTCTACCAACTGAGCTATCGACCGGACATTTTCCTTCATAGCAAAGAAAATAGATCTGAAACTCATTTTTTTATATTTTATTCAAAATCTAGACATTTGGAGAGAATGAATGAGGAAAGAATGACGAAGAAAGTATATGCTGCAAGAATTGATGGATGTCGTGGAAGAGGAAGACCGAGAAAGGTATGGATGGACCAAATTTTCGAAATAGCGAGTGAATGGGATATCCAGTCATAATAAAAGGAGAGCTTGTATGAAAAAAAGTTATGACTCTGGATGAAATGAAAGAAGTATGCAAGGACAGGAAGAAGTGGCGGCTAATCTGTAATGCTGATTTTTAATGTTGGTTTATTGGCTTGCTACATTTTTTGCATAAGACATTTTTTACTTTTTTTGTATAGATTTATTTTTAAGGTTTTGTTGTTTTCTTATACTTAAATGTTATTTATTACTCGTATTCCTTGACTTATAGGTTGGTATGAGGCTGACCACCCATACTGTAAAAAATGGTTCACTTTGTCATTGTCACCCCTGTTTCAGGGAATGTCGGCAAGAGTTGCAGGGCTTATGTTCATTTGAGGTTTGGATTTTATTTGTAAGTACACAATCAGCATTTGTAAGCGCGAACTACACGTGTTTGTTTGTGGGCATACATCTGAGAGCTTTGAATGAATATATCCTTGCAACTTAGATTATAGATTATTATAGCAAAAAACACAAAGCAAGTAAGTAAATCTATAATAATAATCGGTAATATAAGTTGCAAAGATATATTACATTTAAGAAGCGTATAAATGCATTCTTTCAAGCAGGCACGTACATATAAGTTCGCGCTCAAACATGCCGCATGTAAACTTACAATATAAATACCCAATCTCAAATGAACAATAAGCCGTGCAACTCTTGCCGACCATCCCTGAAACAGGGGTGACATTGGCAAAGTGAACCATTTTTTACAGTATGGGTGGTCAGCGTCATACCAACCCATAAGTCAAGGAATACATACAATTAATTACAGTTAAGGATATACAAATACATAAGCTGCACATTTTTTGCAATTAACAACTCCGTTGTCTTCGAAGTGGTTGAATGAGACGTGCGAAATCTATTATTTTTTACAAGTAAGGAAGCCACCTTATGTTTTAAACCACTCCTAGTTTCTGAGGGAGTTGGTTCTTATTTCTTGCGAAGGCTGACCTTGCTGGTTTTTCGATTGTGCGCTTGAAATAAATAACAAAACGGAAAATATTTTTTGACGCTCGTCGACCGGACTTCTACAATTTAATTTATTATTTTTACAAATCTTGGTTTTTAAAACGACAAAAGGACTTGCCGAGATGTTCAATGATGGTATTGTCTTGGTCAGAGGTGCGTGCAACAACTTTTTCTTTTTTAAATAGATTAGTGGGGAGGCCTATGCCCAGCAGTGGACAGGAAGTGGCTGACTAAGTAAGTAAGTAAAGTAAGATTTGTGAAGAGGAATACAATTCACAAACCTATTCTGCCTGGCCAGAATTATTAATTAATAATTACCCAACAACATCTGTTGAACCAGGGTCAAAGTTATGGTCAAATGACCCAGGCGGGGATCGAACCAACGTTGTTCTATTCCAAACACGTTAGAAAGATCAGCCTACTTGGCCCCCTCGGCCATAACACTGACAAAAAAAAACTTAAAATCTATTTCATTTTATTTTAAAACAAATGTGGACCGATTGTGATGCGCCCTTTAGCAATCAGTGTCCGAGGCAAGTCTTGTGGAAGGCTAAGCGATTGTTCGTAGCTCAAGCAGAAGCAAAAAACCTCCGGTAAGTGATATTATTAAAATTTAAGGCGTTTGCGCGAAGGTTACAAAGATAATTAGCTTGTTAGCGTCTAGTGAATAATTCCCAACACTTTCTTTCAGATAGAGAGCTACAAGTTGTTACTGTTACGTCAATCAATTGCACTCAGAACCGTTTATTTTCTTGCTTGCATACGTTCATATGTATTACATATCATGAATGTATGTACGAGGAGATTGTTTTTCTGCTAACATTATGAAAGTCTTTTTCTAATGTTTGCACATTCACCGAGTGAAAATTCATTTTTAATTTAATAATTAAAAAACTTTTTTATTTACAAAACACATAGTTTTTATTTTCAAATATGAGTTATAATGCCTAAGCGCTGTCGAACCTGCTCGGTTCATCATCAGCCTCTGATGATGAACCGAGCAGGTTCGACAGCGCTTAGGCATTATCTGATGATGAACCGAGCAGGTTCGACAGCGCTTAGGCATTGTAACTCATATGTGAAAATAAAAACTATGTGTTTTTTAAATAAAAAAGTTTTTTAATTATTAAATTATGAAAGTCTATTATTATTTATTTTCACGAAAATTTTATGCATGTCTGCTTGTGGGAATGCGTTAATATGAATCTTAAAGGATTTATATCTTTGCAGCTTAGATTTAAATTCAGATTTAGATTAATTTATTAAGCCCAGAGCGCTTCATTTTTTTAATGTTTTTTTGTGAGTTTTTTTATTGTCCACAACGCAAGGGCGATCATTCTATAGAGACAATTGTATCCATTAGTTGAAAAGCAAATGGCTTAATTTTTTCGATCTATTTGAGTGATTTCTAGAGCTATAATTGACCTCTTGTTTTATTTTCATCTATCTTTTGGTTTTTTATTATTTCATAAATCAATATTTAACATTTTAGAAAATTTCTAAGTATTGATTGTCTTATTTATAATACATCGTGAAGGTAAAATTGTGCAGGTAAATCAATATGCAAGAACATATATATATACATATCATTCTCCTGAATCTTTTTGTGTGACCTTTTCATCGTTTGGGGTAAAATTAAATACACTTCTGCAATGACCGATTGAAAAGCTTAACATGCAATACTTTACTCCCAGTACGAGTATAAAACATCTCGTAAATCTCACCTCGATTGCGTAAATCAAAAATGAATGAAAAACTCGAGGGCACTCCTACAGAGGGATTTAGTTTTCACGCGTGGTGATCATGTGTCACATGTCAATAAATGATATATTTTTGATCCATGCTGGTTTTTATGTCTAAATCTAAATCTAAATCTAAGCTGCAAATATATGTATCATTTGAGATTCATATTAAATGCATTCCCACAAGCAGACATGCATAATTTCGCGCTTACACATGCTGCATGTGGACCTACAATATAAAAACCCCAATCTCAAATGAACATAAGCCCTGCAACTCTTGCCGACCTTCCCTGAAGCAGGGGTGACATTGGCAAAGTGAACCATTTTTTACAGTATGGGTGGTCAGCCGCATACCAACCTATCAGTCAAGGAGTAATGATTATTATTTGTAAAAAAAATGCAAATAATTTGCATTTAAAAATTGCAATATCCTGCAGAGCAATAAAAGAGTGTTTTCATCCGTCGATAATATAATATAATCTAAGTTGCAAAGATAAATTTTACTTCAGATTCATATTGTATTCATTCCTACGAGAAGACTCGCATATATTCGCGCTTACACATGCCGCATGTGGACCTAAAACATAAAAAATCTAATCTCAAAAACATAAGCCTTGCAACTCTTGCTGACCTTCCTTGAAACAGTAGTGACTTTGCAAAGTGAAACATTTTGTACAATATGGGTGGTCAGCTTCATACCAATTTAAAAGTCTTCCAATACAATTTTTGTTTTCCGAAATGGAACCGAAACGTTTTCTGCATGAATCTTGCTAATCAGATTTTTTCTCAGCGTGCAAACGATAATTGTATGAAGGTTTGTAACTGGGGTACTTAGAAAACAATATCAAAATTAATATCGGTTAGTCTTCTCTTTAGCAATCTCGCCGTGTGATGTCACATTTTTTTTCTATGTCAAATATGCGATCCTTCATTTTTTTATATATTACTTATTAAAATTTTGAAAACCCTTTAAGCAAGACCACATTCTTCAAGATGTCACAATTTGCCCAATTACTATTTTTTATTCAAAACCCTTGTTAGGCTCACGCTTAAAAACCTTGATTCACGAGCTTACATATCTCTGAATAACACTAATGGAGTGCACCATAGAAGCACATGAAACTGTTTGTACTTGCATATCGTATATTAGATAATATTCATCGTCCGCTATATTACCTAGTCCATAAAACTGTATGATGTAGTATTATAATAAAAACACTTGCTCCCCTTCGTGTGTGTGATATGATATTACGTATGGCAGTACATCGTCGCCGGCGCAACCCTCCTTTGGCGGTGATCCGTTGGGGTTTGCATTGTGTTCCTTTGAACGGATGTTTTCTCGTGTTTTGAGTGCCTTCATTCTGTGCCCGAGCTAGTGCCGTTATTGCTGGAATATCGCCATATGTCGAGGCTAATTTAATCATACGCGTATTTATGAATGGGGAGGAATATGGCAAAAATCACAATCATAATACCGGGCTTTTGTATTGCTCTTCGTATGCTCAGCTTCACATATCATCATCAACATCACATGAACTGTAACATTACCACCCAAAGCGTAGATTTTACATTTATTTTACTACTTCTAATCTAATATAATCTAAGTTGCAAAGACATGTTACATTGGAGATTCACATTATACGCATTCTCACAAGCAGACACGCACAAGTTTGCGCTTGAGCATGCCGCATGAGAACCAACAACATAAAAAGCAAATCTCAAATGGACTTACTTATGTAATAATACAACAAAACTAAATTCACACGGCTTACTTAATGTACATGCATATTCGAATGTAATCAAAACCCAAAATTCAGAAATCATTTACATTTATCACAGTTTAAATCCTGTAGATGCCAAAAAGTCATCTTCAGGAGTATCTACTCGTTGTTTCAAAAAACAAAATAAAAAAAAACAAAAAGTAATATTAAAATCATAAAATCTTCTTACATTTTATTGAATGCGGGTAATACCTATTGGAAAAAACAAAAAAACTGAACTAGTAAAGGGATTAATTAATATGAGTAACGCTTATTAATTAAGTAAGAACATGGGCCTTGTCTTCATATATTTATTGGTAATGCTATATATATCGTTATTCTATTGCAATTGTCTTTCACTTTCCTGCAAAATTAAGTTCACCGCTTTAGTCCTTTTATTGTCAGCATCAAACACTCGCTGATTTCATAAGCCATAGTTGAATCTACAACATCGCGTAATATTAGACAACACTTACATAATACAATCAACAGATCCCACTCGCTGTAACAAGGCATCAGAATGGATCCATATTTGCACTCTCTGTAACATACAATGCCGAATTTCACGTCCCGTTGGGAATGCAAAGATCACAAGTCCGTCAAAGGCTAATCGAAACCAACCCCACTCGCAGAGAGGGCTCTATTCTGGTGCATTATCACTAAGTATTTAAAACCATTGATGGAATCACGTATAATTCATGTGAGTACCGATAATGCCACATTTTAGAGGGCTATATTAGTAACAATAGCATCATACATTGTGATCCGTAAAATTTGCATTGTTTTATCAGATTGATTAAGAGATTTAAGAATATAAAAAATATGAGTCTTTTGTTAAAACGAATGTACTTTGAAAACGTTTATAGCTCCTTTAAAGCTCGTTTTAAGAAAAACTCTTTGCAACGTTACAAAATTTTACTTCTAATGAGTTTCTTTAGGCCATGATATTTATTTAGAGTATTACTGCACATACATTAGTCGTCAAAGGCATTATTGTTTCAGAGGTTAAATCATATGAAGCCTACCAAATTCAGAACTTTATATTGTCTGTATCCAATAAAAGGTTACACCTGCTCAACATTCTGTACGATAAACTACCTCAAAAAACGATATTAAAACAAGGTGACAAAAAAACGAATATACCGCAAGATGCTAAGTACGGAGATACGTAGAAGGTCAAAGGAATTGTCATAGCTGATACAAGGATCATCGTTTTTTGTATGGAATATTCATTTAAGGTGGTGGTTGAGCCTTGGATTTGGTGTGTAAAGAGTGTAAAGCAAAGAAAAAATAAACAGTATATCCTGTTTTTTAACGATTATGAATTTGTCAAATTACACACATATCTAGTAGAGGTTTATTATTTTTTCTCATTTTTCTTGAAACAGGACTCATGCTATAGTTCATACAGAAGTCAGCAAGGCTGGATCAAAGGGTGGCTCGCATCGCATTCACATATTCCTCGGGGGGGACGCCGGGTAGTCTTTGAAAGTGATTGTCGCTCTGGCTGGGCTCTATAACTAAGGCCACGGAACGAATCACAAGTAGGAGGGATAACTCCAAGGGACTAACGCGGAAACTTCAATATGCCATCGATGGAATTCAAACTAGCGAGCCTTATATTCAGTCAAATGTTTTTTTTGTATAACTTGATATCTACAAAAAAATAAATTAATCATTACTAAACGTAAGTGACGGAGATAGTATTGTACGTGTTGTACACAGTTAAAAAGTTATTGTAGTGGATATTGAAATCATCAAATTTAGCAACTCATGAATTTCCTGACAAATATTAACTTATTACGAGACGGTAAATTGAATATGAATTAGATAAAATTAAGCTCAAGAGTTAAGTCTTGATGGTCCTCAAAAGAAACCTATCGCGATTGGATATTTTAATGAAGCGAAATAACGTCTTTGACGACCGCTGACTAACACTTGAGGGTGGTTCTCCAGGATCGTTATCCAGGAAGCTGGAGTCCCCGAATGTTTTGTCTATGTCTACGTTGGACTTCTTCAGCACAATGTTGATGTGATGTGATGTTAATGCAACTACTTTGTATTCGTAGCACTTTGATATAGCGCAATTGATAGCAAAATTATAGAAATGTTGGTGTTTTGGCTTTCAAAACATAGGTCTGACATACATACGTACATAAATTTAAGAAGTATGATAACAGGATAAAAATTTAAGATGACTTTGATGGAGAAATATATTATACGAGTTTGTTCGTGCTCAATGATTCTTATGGCTTAGCACGTAGTAAAAAAAAACTAAGGTTCTTTCCTTTACTAAAAATATTTTGTTTACATATTACAGTTAAGAAAATTCTTCATAAAAATACCCATGTAACATTTTTTATATCGAAACAAGGAGGTTCGAGGTTTTCTTTATGTTTGCTAAAATACATTCGTGTTCATTTCATTGTTCAGTTAACTGAACTTCTGGCGGTGATACAAAATAATGTAAAGCACAGAATAATTAACAATATCTTAGATTTGAACTTTAAAAACAAAGAGCTATTTTTGAAAAAAAAACATCAACAAGGGTGAAAAATCACAAAACCATTACGTTTTATTTCACCGCTGTTTGTTGCTCCAATCATCCTACGCCTCATTAGCATCGCAATGATCAATTCTCAAAAGGTAGGAATTATAGTAAAAATTACTCGGTGTGCATGAAATGAATTTCCTGTGGTATTTAAATTAATTTGACCGGTTGGGAGCGTGGCACACACGTTTCGGCGCCCTCTAGTTATCCGGTGCGGGCTGTACGAGTGTGCCGCACACAGCTTTGTTTATGGTATTCGGGGTTCGCAAGGGGCTGGCCATATTTTTACATTACGCGCTCAGTCGACCGCGAAGGTGTTGGAGAATAAATTAAAGGAATGAATAATCGCTACGTACGAATGCTAAATGTATTAATAATACACCACATTAAAATTAGCATTTACAGCAAACACACAGATTGCGTCAGATTTGTGAGAGCTCTGTAGATTAATCCCTATAGTTTTTACGTATTGAAAATAATACTGTAGTGTTTTTAGGTTCGAAAAGTCTATAAATTAAAACACACAGGTCTTCTTTCAGGGTTTTTATTTACACTTAATTTATTTCTACAAATTTATATTTATTTTTAACTCTTTTGGTTACACAAATTTATTTTTCACAGTTTAGTATCGCTTACACTCTTCCAATCAAAACCAACTATCGCACTGGCTTAGCACACTCAAATCTCCGCCTTATATACTTCACAGACAGTACTTTCCAGTGACTAATTTTGCCAGCACATTCCCGCATATTCTACCAAGTTCGAGACTACAAAAGGATCATTTAATTTCTAGATTTCTTTAGTCTATTGCTACCTACGGTGTACACCTATATTAACGTACTTTTGACATAATGCTATAATAACTATTACTACCTACGATGTATACCTATATTAATCTACTATTTACATTACAATACCATTGTAAGACTTTAAAATTGTAAACGTTGCGTCGCACTACTACACTTGTATTACATGAATTAAAAAAACCCTCACCTCAAATGCCCTATGTGAGCTTGATCATAGTTGTAGAAAAGGCTTACGTCACACGTAATGCCCAGTTTCTGTAAGGCTTGATGGAGCGACCAGTCTTTGATACAGGAAATATTTTTTTTTAACCAGCAGACACACTTCGGAAATACATTGATATATACTTATTTTTAATTTAAATTCTACTGGGGATCAAACCCATAACTTCCGATAACGAGCCCGTTGCGTTAACCACAATCTACGCTGAATATCAGCTTAAGAGTCTACAGCTCGTTTCCATTTTTATAAATGGTACGTACTTATATGAAATGTTTGTGTATTTCTTGACAAAAAGGTTGGTATAAGGCTGGTCCCCATGCTGTAAAAACTTTTTCCGTTTTTGGAATGCCACCCCGGTTTCAGGGAAGGGCGGCAGGAGTTACAAGGAAAATGTTAATTTTAGGTTTGTTTTTATTTATTTCTAAGTACTCATGTAGCATGTGAAGGTGGGAACTTACAGAAGATAAAAGCCTTAAATGTCACTATTTCTTTGCAACTTAGATTATAAATTGTACTTACCATAATATTTCATAATTATCGCAGTCTAAAATGAGTGTTTTACTTATCATTATCGTTGGGGGTTCGTGTAATTTTTAACCACCTTATTATAAACCGACAAAACGAGCTCATAGCGCTCGACCTCCCACCCCCACATATGCAGCACAGGGCTACGATTTCATTGACTGTCACTATTGTGATTATCGCGTGGAAGGGGGATGAATGTATCAAAAGTTTCCATAAGTGAGAGAGATAGATAACAAAACGAAAAACTTACACGAATGGTTTATTTTTTTGTGTGTACGAGCTTTTTAGAAAAGGAGAACAATGGGTGACGGATATCATCGACAGTGAGGTTTAGAAGCAGTCCTATGACAAGTTGACACAACACCCTCATCAAAAAACGAAAATGGAGCGGCATATTAAAAGCATAATTAAATAAAATTGGAATGTTCACTAAAAATTTACAGGAAAAATATTACAACAAATATTCACTTTCGTTGTCCGTTTTTTTTAAACGCCTATATTTTGGTCGTCTAATGCCAACGTTAAAACATTGATTTCCATACATTTCGTAACTAATCTTGGTAGGCTATTTTTGGGATATCTTTGTTGGGAGTGCTGGGCACACAAAAATGGGAATGTTTGCGTTAAATTTATCATAGTGAAAATCTATATAGATTGCTTGAATTCTCCCACTAAGAGTGCAAACAAAATTGTTCTCTTGGAACACAATATGGACTTGTGTTTTTAGTGTTTGTATTGGGGGCCAGACCGGAAGGAAACAATCGTAATGCACCGATTTGGTTCTGCCCACTTCCGACGCGTGATTGCAGTCGCAGGAAATAAAAGACACCCCAACGAGAGCTTCAAACAGAAGCGAACTGCTGAAAAGGTCTACAATCTGAGTTTCAAAATGATGACGATTTATTTTGGGTTCAATTTATAAAACTTCGTTTGAATTTATTTTAGAATTTACTTACATTGGGTTCACACTTTAAATCCTCGTACTGGTGGCATAACGGCTCAAGTACTAATGGGGTATTGGCTGCTTCAAAGCACCGCAGTCCGTATTTATAAAATGACTGAATAATGTACCAGACCATAACAAAAGCTTCTCGAGCAGATGCTTCGAGCAAATATGAGTAGATACAACTACTATCACATATTTACGTATACACATATATGTAAGTAAAAACACAAAGACATTAACTAATACATTCCTAACAATATTATAATTTGAGATTCATTTAAAATGTATGCCCACTAGCAAACACGTATAAGTTCACGCTTACGCACTTGATCTTCAAAAGTAAAAACCTCAATCTCAAATGAACATATCTAAGCCCTGCAACTCTTGCTGACCTTTCCTGAAACAGGGGGGACGCTGCTAAAGTGAACCATTCCTTACATGTCATTACTCATTGGTTAATGTAAGTAATTGCAGCTTGACATTTTCTATGGATTTTTGTTAAGTTGAGGGACATGTGACGGTAGAAAAATTACCTTTTAATTTAGAGCCCGTTAGCTCAATTCATATGATTCAAGGCATTGCCGTCTGGGGCATAAATATATCGATGTTACCAAAGCTAAAATACTTTTTGTACTGTTTTCAAGTATCATTTAAATAAATTGATTTTCAAATCTACCAAGTACTTTCTCGGACATGATTTTAATTTTCTATAAAAGAAACAGGGTGAAGTTTGATCCTGTTCGATATTATACAAAATTGATATGAAGTCGAGTGGTTTCATCCCTTTCATATTTCGTGGTTTCCGGATGAACGAGCAGGACAAACATATGTAGGAAGCGCATGTTCGTTTGTGATATGCCAACGACAGGTGGACGGGTGTACCTTCAAACACAAAAAATAGCTACGTTTTAATGTTTGTACCTAGTTTTTGACATTTTCATTTCAAAACTTCGATTCGCTCTTACTTGACTTAAAATGTCAATATGGATAAAAAAAAAAATTTAAATTCAATTGGAAAAAATAAGTTTCAATTCTCCCTAATAAGGCATCTTCAGAAGCATACTTGTTAGAGTTATTTTTAAATGAATAATTTATTTAATAAATTATTCATTTAAAAATGAACCAAAACCATCTAAACCATCCAAAATATTTAAGTAAAGATTGTTGTAGAATTTCATGATGCTGCAGTATAAAAAGGAATTCATGACATGTTTTCGGAACTATTTTTTTCTCTAAAACTAAATGACTGTTAAATAGACTTGGCACATTTAAAATGTATGGGACAAATGTGATGACACTTGGCCGGGCTAGAAGCATCAAAGAGAACCATAGCTTTAATGCAGTATTATGCAGGTAAAAGAAACGCTCAAGCGCTACGCGCTAAAAAAACGCAACTAGGCTACACATAGAATGTAACTTCTTGAAATCATTTCTGTCGCCCGCGTTGGGATTCGAACCCGAGCTCACGACATGGAATGCAAGCATTCTACCAACTGAGCTACGACCGGACTAATTTAGAAAAACTGACAATTGCGTACGTTTCAGAATGCTGGGGAATAGAAAAATACTAAGAATGCATTTCTTTATTTTCCTACTATGGGTTACGTCATTAAGTTGAAAGATTTTTGTATTGTCTCGAGTCTATCAAAATAAAGCACTGGTAATTAGGTACTAAAATATTCAATTTACATCAAAGTACCAAAGTCAATTTTTATCTACACATTAAATGACAAGCGTGCTAGAACTGGTCTAGGTGCACATTGCGAGCTGTATTTGTAAATTTAAAAAATACACTTAATATGACACTGAGCAAAATAAACTTACAACAAAAATGTATGGCGTAGATGAGAGCGTCGCATAAGATGCATATCTATTGCTTTTGCATAGCCAAGTAACAGTGAGACTTTTGTATGTGATATAATAATAATAATAATATTAGGATGATTTATTTGGTGAGCGCTGTTTTTGTGTGTATCACACCTCAAGAGCCCTCTCCGAGCTTGATCGTAGCTATAGAAAGCGCCTATTCTCAAGCAAGACCCAGTTGCTGTAAGGCTATAAGGCTTTGGTGAAGGTATATGAATTTTCCATCTAGCGAAGAGCATATTTGAAGTTAAAAATGTTATATTTTTCGTGCTCCGCCAGGATTCGAACCCTCAACCTTCCATTTACGAGTCAGAAGTGTTAACCACTAGACTACGGACCGGCAAAAGATAAAGATTTCTAACCTGCTCGTATAAAAATTATTCTCTTTCTCAGTTTGACCACTATGGCACTATTGCTTTTCTCAAGTATGAAAACTTACGCTTAAATTCAATCAGATCGTTTGCCAAAAATATATATAATTTATACCAGCGCCTCCTTTTAGCGTTTTAGTCTCCCCACATTTTTTGATAAATTCTACAGATTTCTTTGGGGTATCAGTTGACATTCTAAATATTAAATTAATATCCACGTATCTTTTAGTATTTCTGCGTCATTTATTTATGTTGCAAATCGCTTTTGATGATCAAATCGTTCTTTCACTTTAATTTCCACTCTCTCCATATTTTTTTAACTTTGTAAAGAGATACATCTTATTTTTTTATTGTTTTGTTGAATATATATAGTTGAAATATTTTTGTAATATTTTTTTTATTTTAAAGCAAACAAGAGAGATCTGAAAAAATTAAGAACATTCAACATAAATAATATTTATTTTGCACCTACTCTAACGGGAATTGAATCCACTATCTTCCGATTATGAGACAGAAATATTAACCGTTAGACTACGTACAGGAATGGTTATTTATGTAAGTCTCAACACATTTGCCAGATGAATCGTTCGTCTCATTTCTGAATTCGTAGACCTGAAAAAGTACAACCCTCAAAAATAACTGAAATCCTGGCTATCTGTAATCTAAGTTCCAAAGATATATTAACATTCAAAAGTCATATCAAATGCATTCCCATAAACAGATACGTATAAGTTCGCGCTTACAAATGCTGAATGTGTGTTTACAAATTAAAATCCAAACCTCAAATGAACATACCTAAGTCCTGCAACTTTTGCCGACTTTCCCTGAAACAGAGGGGACATTGGCAAAGTGAAACATTTTTTACAGTATGGGTGATCAGTTTCATACCAACATATAAGTGAAGGCATTATTTTATATTATTTAACAAATTATTATTAAGGTAAAGAAAACAATATTAGAAGCACATCAAAATATTCGCATACATAAGCTTTGCTTGGAAAAATCCCAACAAAAAAACGTATTTTCCAACCCCGAAAATTTCAAAATATTGTGAAATATTTTCAGTGAAAACGAGAGAACTTTGTTATATAATATTAAAGGTTTGAAGAAAGTTTTCTAAAAGGATTAATTACGACCCAAGCTTGCTAAGAGGGGATGCGCACCAACAAACCCCATCTCTGTTGGGCGTGTTTTATCGTTTTTCAAAGACGGAAAGCTTTTTTGTTGTTCTGTAAAATAATAGGTAAATAAAACCAAAGCAAAAATTTGAAACTAAATTTTTATTCGAACGTTTCATTAAATTGATACTTGATTTTTTTGGTTCCGGGTTTTGACCGTGGTCAATATTTTTGCTTCTTTTTTCTTGAAGTCAGCAGATCTCCGAAGAAGTCACCCACAGAAGAGACAAAATGCCAGCTGAAAATTTTCAAGTAGTATGAAGAAAGAAAAAAAAGAAAGAAGAAAAAAGAAGCAAAAATATGGACCACGGTCAAAACCCGGAACCAAAAAATCAAGCATCTGAATCCGGCCGTAAAAGCTTAAAAACATTTCTTTACATGATTTTTTTGTAGTATGTATGTATATATTTTGAAGACTCAAAAAAAGAAAGAAAAAACTACGACCAAAATTCACAGTATGACGTCTTTGAAAAGGCTAGAATCAATATTCTTAAATAAAAAAAAAACCTCGAGTGGCCCGTGTGGAAATCTATGAACAGATTGAGGACCAATGTTGGAAGAACCCGGGCCATTATGTTGTCCTGGGGATTTCTGGGACGGGAGGACTCTACACTATGTGAGTGTGGAGCTCAGCAAACTATGGAGCACCTGCGGTGTTGTCCCTCCTGTCCGACAAGCTGCTCCATTGATGATCTCTTTGCGGGAAACCAAAGAACTGTGGACATTGCTCGTTACTGGGCCAATACGGTGTGAAGCTGACACGAAGAAGAAGAATATCCTTATTTTTCTTCTGCACGTGCTTGTGTCATGAGAATAGGCTAGGTATCCTTATTATTCGATTAATTTTCAACGGTAAAGAAATTGTTGATTTGGTTCGTCATATTCTTTGAGTACCTACTTACTCTTTTATTTTGCTTATTCGTTATTTGTGTCTACAAAGAGTAATCCTTGTATTCAGAAAAAATTAGACAATAATTGTGAATTAAGAAAAGAAATATATTTAAATAGCACTCTCATTCATTGATTCGTTTTTTTGAAGATTTAAGTTTCACTAACTCGCCCTCATACATATCTTAATTTTTTTTAACGATTTTTTTAAATCTTAATTAATGAACCTATTATTAAAAAAAGTAGAATGGTTAAATCATGTATTTTATCTTTATTTTTATATGTCACTAATATGAAAACAGTTTTACATTGAAAAAATACCAAATTATCATTTTCATACTGAGTTGCCAAAAACTTGGTATGCCTTGTTTTCGGTTGTCTCCCTTCCACCGAGAGTAGTACCCGCCCTTGCGCCAGAAAGAGACGGACGAACAAAGCTCGGGCCACAATGCGCCGGGCAAAGGCATTGTCCTAGCCCATCCCCCGATCAGCTGACTGTCAGAAGGACGTATGTACAGCCTTTCGTACGGGCGCTTAAGACTCTGTGAATTCTATGTAACTTGCTTTAGAGGGAATAAAGTAATCACTACTACGATTTGTGAGACTTGAAAAATTTCAAGTGTGCTTTTTAGTTTATTTTGTGCTTTATCGAAGACCGGTTACAAAAATTCATTTGGACTTATAGCAACCAAGTTTTGAATGAGAACATGCCTGCGCACTGGGGGAGAAAGTGATGGCTCATGTAGGGAACTCTTGAATAATATTAACACAAAAACAGCACGTATCAAATAAATTATCCTGAAATTAATTTATTTAAGGAAATAAGTCGTCACAAAAAGATGTGAAAAATGTTATGGAAAGAGTTCACCAATATATTGGTATTAGTTGTTAATAGCCTTAGTTATCTTGGCCTTAAATGTAAGAACGATTTTTTCGGAATAAAATAATAAAGTTTAACAAGTGGAGTAAATTTTGACAGCATTTTCCATGGAAAACACTATATTTAATTTAGTATTTCGCTCTGTAGTGGTAATGTATTGAAGGATACATTATCACGAAAAAGATACACAAGCACGAATCCATGTGGTTGCTGCTAGTTTCCTGGGTCGTATGCGGCATCCCCTACCCTGCCTTCATCCCTCGTTGCACGTCTACGGCATCAGAAGGTCGCAACCGCCGCATCTCTCAGCCAACCACCGCGCTCAGGGTGGGCGGGCCGCGCGTGCGCCGCATGACGTCACTACTGTCATGGCCGACGTCTGAGAGCCAGACAAGTCCGCCTCCGACATTCGTACGCGCAGCACGGCTAGACAAACCTCCCATGTGCCCGCCGCCAAAACATCACAATGAACCCATGATCGACAACACCTAAAACAAAACCCCAAAAAATAAGGCAGACCAAAAAAAAGTGAACAGAAACTTACCCAAGTGATTAAAAGAAGAAGAAAACTTTTTTTTCAGATGTAATATAAAAAAAAACATTAACATTGTAGACTGTTTATTTTGTGCCTGTTTATCATATTCAAGATTGTCCCGTTTGTACGGGCTTGTTCGCACAGAGGCGGTAAAGAAACGAAATCAAAATTTTCGACCGCCAGTACCACTCACCTTCCAAGGTGTTGAAGTTGGAAGACGACCCGTGGGGCAGCTGTGCCATGTACTCCCCGGACAAGATGAAGCCTGGAGGAGGCCTCATGGGTCCGCCGGGGTGCTTCCCGGGCCGATACAGTCCAACCTATCGCAGTCCAGACCCAAGGAGATGCGTGCCGAATCCAAGCGTGAGTAGCAATTCCTTTATACCTATTGTGTCTTGTTTGCCCTTTCAAGTTCAGTCGATGTTGATGATAACTTTAGAAAAAATCTCCTTGTCATTGACAGTTCGAAACACTTTACACCCCATTTCCTGATCTATCCACGCATGTTCCGAAGCTGGGATATTTCTTTATATCACCCTTTTAGCCTTCAATCTTTCGTTCTACCTTTGACAAGTTAAAGAATAAAATATTTTTCTCCTTGTATTATGTTACCAAAATTTGCAATATCACGAAGCTTACTTAATTGTCATGAACAATCATCTCTGTAGGAGGGTTTTTCTTCTCAGTACGTCAGTTTAATTTATTAACAATTTATAAAATGTTTCAGCCGAAACTTTGTAGAACTCCATTTAATTATTTTTTTTAAATGAAAATGAACACTGTTTGGTTCTATGTATGTTAGTCAAGGGTATTCTCAACATCTTACGGTGGATTAACGTTTCAATAGGTTAACAGTATTGTTTTATAAAAATCCATTTAACAATATCATCTACGAATACACAGAGAAAAATAAACCACTGGAGAAAATTAGAGTAGGCATCAAGATTTTTTATGTAAAATGTTTTGGAGATTGTCTAACTTCATAATGAAGGATAGAATCATGTATCAAGGACAAATATAATTAATTATGCACTGTTCAGGGTCTTATTTATCAGGGTCGTAATTTATTTTTTGATAAACATATGTAGTCAATGGAGGATATTCAAAATGTTTTTTTTAAATGATTATCTAAATTGATAAATCAACACAATATTGAGCTTGATTCTTCATGCTTGTAACTGCCAAAATTAAAGTGTCTTCTTAGCTTACTAAAGACCTCGTCTAATGATCAGATGTCAGTAAGAATAATATCAAACTATTGAGTTATTTATTGGGAATATTCAAAGTGGCTTAAAACAACAAAAATAACTTAGTTCATGTTATTTTCCATTTCAAAACATTTTTTAATAGGATAGTATGAATATGCCATTGAGACTTCATAAAGAAAATAAATAAAAAACTTTTCATTCAAGAGCTGTAACCGTAATCTCAAAAAACAAATGTTTATTTACGCTATTGTGTACCATATCACATAAATATATTTATCTAATCTTATAAGTTTTTTGGCCACAACTTTGATAAATTGTTAAGCTTTGCCCATAGCATCTATATTTCAGTGAAGCTCAAAAATATTTTCTGGGAATCTTTATTCCTTGATTTATAGGTTGGTATGAGGCTGACCACCCATACTGTAAAAAATGGTTCACTTTTCCAATGTCACCCCTGTTTCAGGGAATGTCGGCAAGAGTTGCAGGGCTTATGTTCATTTGAGGTTTGGATTTTATTTGTAAGTACACAATCAGCATTTGTAAGCGCGAACTACACGTGTTTGTTTGTGGTCATACATCTGAGAGCTTTGAATGAATATATCCTTGCAACTTAGATTATAGATTATAGATAGATATTAAAAACGTTCGGTAATTATAAAATGTTAACATTTTCCCAATCCATTAGCTTCAGAAACATCAAACCATTTACTTTTTAGAGTTATGGGTCCGTCTTTGATCTAGCGCTTCTGGTTTTCTCTTGCCGTTGCTTTTAACTTCACGTTAAGGTATTGGCCACTTGGAAAAATATAAAGCTTAGTATTAGCGTCCATGCACAGTGGGTCCTTGTGACAGTACAGGACGGGTAAGGGAAGGGTTGAGTATTCTTGTACCCTAATATTTTGTACCACTTAAGTCCAAATCTTTATACTAATGGATAACTATTAAATTCTGGGGTGGCGCTAACCTTAAGCTTATAAAAAAGAGATTCCTGATTAAATAAAACGAGACGCATTGAATCAATCTCATATAATGAGATTCACTAATTTCTATTTGAATCAGAATACTTATCATTATTTCCGTATAAACTTTTGTTCCCTCTACGCCGTAGCTCGTAGCAGGTTAGCTCAACATTTACGATTTTTACCGACGGAAGGTGAGCTCATGAGATTTTAATATCACGTTCAAATCTTTTACAAAAAATAATCTAATTATTTTTTTGCTATCAATACCATAGAATTTGATTCTATATAATGAATAACAATGATAATATGAAAATATCATTTTTCAATCATAATTGTATATTTAATTATTTTTGTCTCATGAATAAAGTTGGTATGAGGCTGATAAACACATGCAGCACGTGTAGCGTGAACTTACACATATCTGTTTGTTGATATGCATCAAAAATGAAACTTTAATTTTAATTTATATTTGCAACTTAGATAAGAGATACATATTATATATATATTTTTAAGAAGCTTTTTCTATCTTAAATATTTTTTTTATTAATTGAGATAATGATGGAGGTATCTTTTACTAGTAATGATTCATTATTCATAAATTTTATGAATATGAGGGTTGGTAAATATATTTTAAAATTAAAATAATAATTAGATCGTTGTTTCAACATTCTTTAATAATTCAAAAAGTTTTTTCTTTAAAAAAGCATTAGTAAACACATTTTCTTTTCTCTTTTGAAAGATGCTGTTAACTTTCAATATTTTAAATCAACGAAAAACAAAATATTCTTGTCTTTATAAAAAAAGTGTTATATGGATTGTTTTTTATTTTGAAGTTTTATTTTAATGTAAGTAAATATTACAGAAAGCAAAAATGCATTATTTTCACTATTGACAAAGTTACATTGAAATCAGTTAAGGTAAAACAATTATCATTTTCTTGAAATTTAAATATTCATCTTTCTTATTTAAAAAACACATTTCAGCTGGTAAAAAAAATCTAACTGCGTGATTTAAGAAACAAGAGCTAAAATACTTGTACAGGGATATTATTCGGCAAAGCATTTCACCAGGAATATTGTATCAATGCGAACCGTCGGATACTGCAACAATAGCAACAGAAGTTTCAAGGAAAAGAACGAAAATAACATTATTAATGATATATTAAAATAACATTAAAAAAAAAAAAAAAAAGTGAATTAAAACTATGTTTTCCCCATTTGAATTTTTAAATAATTACTAAATGAGATCTACACATGAATTGACATAGACAATATATTGGCCGGGTTGCTAGGGAAAAGGCATCCAAATATTATGGTTATTGGTTTCTAAGGACGGCAGTCTCATACAAGACTGGCGTTTGCTCACCGAGATTTTTTTTCCAAATTTCAAAATGTTTCGCGTTCCTTGTTTCAAATACAAAAATTTAATTCGTATGAACTTTGCAGTTGGCATAAGGAATTTCTTTCTTTCTAAAATCTCATGAAAACCATTAAATCAGTTTAACAAAATATTATAAAATGTTTCGGTGTTGTTTACATTTCTATGTTAGCCAACTTGTGGGAAATCGTAAATGTAAATAAATTATTAATATTCGATACCCTTTATTTTATGAATTTAAATCACATGATTTTTAATTTTCAATGAAAATAAATCTTGAATCATGCATTGCTTCGAAAACCATCAGAAAGTGGATGTATTCGGAAACAATAAACAAAATACGCAAATAATAAAAATTAATGAGAAAATATTTGCAAAATAAAAAATATATGAAAATGGACGGATAAAGTCCGATAGCGCTTAGGCATTGTTAACTCAAAATAAGTGAAAATAAAACTATGTTTTTTTAAAAAAAAAAGTTTTTTTATTTTAAATTAATTTCAAAAGTTTACAAAGACAATTTTTTTGTGAAAAATAATTTTCTTGTAATTTATAAATTCAGTGTAACCTAAAATAATTTCGTAATACATCATTGTTTTGAAAATTTAATGTTATATAATATTCCGACGGCAAAAAACAGTAATGGGATAAAAAAAATGCCCGATTTTCTAGGTCTTCTTCGAAAGGACAAACTTAAGAATATGTTAACATTAAATGAAACAATTGCATAAATAAAATTATTTCTACTTTGAGCTGTAGTAAAATAACAAATGATCAGTACGATGGTGAATAAACAAACAAAATGACTATGATGTTATTTTTTTCGAGTCTTTTTTTAACTTTTATATATATTGCAAGCGATTTGTTTCAGTTTGTATTTTGGACATATTATTTTTAGTGTAGTTATAAAAATATTGATTGTATCATTTTGATCTGTTTATTTTGTTCAACATGTTTGCTGAGCGACGGCAGAAGAACCTCCATTGCGCGTAGAACTATTTTTTTCATTTCAGCTATAAAGGTAAGATTGATTTATGTGTTGATAACCTTTTTGTGTATTTTTATTGTATTTGAATTTGATGTTACTATATATAAACATGTGACTTTATTTCAGGAAAGACATCGTTGATAATTTATAATTTCTATCAAATATGCATAAGGCAATATTTTCATCCCTTGAATATGTAGGTGCAACTATAATAGAAAGAATATAAAAATTACAGTAAAAATGGCAACAACAAAAATGTAAAAAACATTTCGGTGCGTCATCAGTTACAAAAAGTATATTTTTAGGTACGTTTTTTTCGGAACAAAAAAATATTAGTCGATTTATTTTTAGGTATTGACTTCAACATTAAATATTTTTTATTTATTAATATCTAGTTTTATTATAATGCTGATAAATCATTTTCTATACAATCCAATTAAAATTAAAGCAGTAGAACCTAATGAATGCGAATTCATTAATCAAACACCAGGCTTTACATAAATAAAACATAAAAAAGGATTTGACGTAATCTCACCTGTTTTTTTTAATGGAAAACGACTCTCCTTGAATTTTCATGGTTGTAAGCTTATTTTTAAGTACAAAAAACCTATGACGGGGATAGATTCTAGTAATAAGGCCGGGTTGAAATTGATAGCATCCTTGTAAGTTGAATGCCTTCAGTGTTTATGTGAGCAATATAAAAAAGGACGCGTGAGACTTGTAATTATAAATGCGGCAATGTTGATGTTGCTGTTCTGCATTGTATCCTGCCGATGATCCACTAGGGGTGGCCGGTACCTCCGCAGATGCGCCTCCACTTTTTCTGTTCTTACAAATCACTTTGATTTCCTTAATATACATCACCTTCTTCATACATACTCTTCTCTTATTCTCACTCTGCAGGTTCCATTCTTTCGCAATCTCACCTATTTGGTCTAACCATTCTTTCCTCGGCCTTCCCCTTCCACGCTTTCTTCTGATATTTCCTTTGTACACTTTCTTTTTTACTCGTTCATCATCCATTCTTTCGAGATGTCCGAACCATCTCATCTTTGCTGTCCATATTTTTGTTGTTTTGCAATTGTTTTAGATCCTTAAAAAATTTCGGGACAAAATTTTATAAGTGCCCTTAAAAAATACAAAACGACCTAAATTTCTGTAAGTTTTTGGAATGTTATTCTCTAACTATCTTTGAGTTTGACCGGTGATGATATATAGTGGAAATAAAATCATTTGTACCTAGTTAGTTGTCAAAGAAGCGAATTTGTTTATTTCACACATAAGATGTGCCGTCATATTTGTATGAAATATTCAACTGAGATTCGTCTTAGACTTGGTGGCAACAGGTTTTCCCTGACCAGAAAATCCCCGAAGACCCGGTGGAATAGCAGATCAATTATGCATTGATGAGACTTTGATATCTCCGTACAAAATGTGCAAGCGCAAAATATATAGATTTCCTTCAATGGAATACTTGTGTGCAGATCAATATGCCGATAATATAGTATTACCTCATTTTCACACGTTCAAACAATGATAACGATTTAACAGAATAAAAATAAAGCGTAAATATTTCTAATGTTTAATTATAGTTAACAGTTTTTAAATTATTTTATGTTTATTACAGCTTACTAAGCTTTATTTTGGTTATTGATGTTAAATATATTTAAGTTTACCTAAGTTTTTTGCAATTTAAATGTCGATGATTCGTTGTGATTCTTGCACAGGATTACTAATCTATAGTTACATGTACAAAGACAGAATAAATGCATCTCTGGTAAAGTTTAAAACAATATATTTCATTTTCATATGTACAAGGGAAAATAAATAGTCGAATACCCAACAAATCGATCAAAGTTCACGAAGCTTTCCTGGAAATATAAAAAATATATACTGCACTTGCTCTTGATAGCATCTTACTTACTCACGAATCCGGAAAGAACAGTTTCGTAGGAATATGGAAAATAAAATCGATTGAAAGAAAGATTTCACAAAGAATATGATGTATATTCAGATAGTAATATTTTAAAATTGCAACCGTTATTGACATAGTCTATTTTCATAAGCGAAGCCTTTCCAATGTGAGCCTTTTGCTTTCGTATGTAGGTATGGCTCTTTCACGATAACTAAAAGAAGGAATTAAATTAAATTAAATTAGGCTGATTTATTTGGTGAGCGCTGTTTTTTGTGTATCACACCTCATGAGCCCTCTGCGAGCTTGGTCATCGCTGTAGAAAGCGCCAATACTCAAGCAAGACCCAGTTGCTGTAAGGCTGGATGGACCTTTGGTGACCGGTCATTGGAAAAGGTTTATGAATTTTTCAACCCAGGGAAGAGCAAATTTGAAAATATAAATGGTATATTTTTTGTGCTCCACCGGGACTGATACCCACAACCTTCCCATTCAGAGTCCGCAGTGTTACCACTGAGCTACGGACCGGTCACCGAATTGACATTGCTAGTGCATTGTTTTTAGATACATGTATGAAGGTTTAATAGTGACATGCATACCTACTTCCGTTAGAAGTACAGTGAGCGAGTACATTGTGCTTTAAGAAAAACTGTTAATAATGAAATTATAACGTAAATTAATATAACCAAAATTAAATTAATATAAAAAAAATAATCAAGATGGTGGGTGATACACGAGACTCCAGAGGGTCGTCAACTGCAAGAACGACCACAAAATATAAAAGAAGGAAGAGGGACCTTTTCAGCGCAGAAGTGAGCACATAAAAGGAAGACATATTGTTACAACTTTACTGAGGTTCTTTTTTAATTAAACTGCAATTATTAATTTTGACAGAATTTATTTTACACGGTTTGGTTCACAATTCACGATAAAAGACAATCTCTGCGTATCTTGGTCTTCACGGCAAAATGCTTGGAGCGAATAATCGCTCTCTGCACGATTGCAGTCCCTATATATAGGCACAAAAGAGATCGTTCTCGCATTTTACAGATCATTATTCGATTTCTCGCTTACACCAGAACGCCGTTCTATGCACTCCCACTATCATAGACTACTCCCAGATTGTTCTACCCACACTATCGTACATGTATAGGTGCACGTAGGTACTTAAATTTCATAGTTCGTAACAGTATCAAAAATACAAAATAATGTAAAAACGGTAGTTTCAAAATTTGCCATGTTTATTTTTTTAATGATCGTTTATTTTGTTAGTATTTAATTTTCAACAGACTGAGCTGTGTATTTTATCTTACAAAAGTTTATTTTTATTTTTATTAACATTTCTCTTAAAAAATACAGTTTGATATTATATTTTTTTTTAAATGATTATTAGGGTGAAATTTAATAGAAAATCAAAAGTAGTTCATCTTTCTCGCAATTAGTAAACATGTTTATATGGTATTTTTTTAATTATAGGTTTTCTCAGAAATAAAGCCAGCAAATCGAACTGATTTCTCGTTGTTCTATTTTCCCAATACATAATATTTTCCCAAGGCTTTAAATGCGGTCTCCTCCCTTGCCTGTTCTGCAAGTTTTAATGTTCACTTTGTACCCTAGACAGCTTATATTTTCCTTCACAATCATATGAAACAAAATCCATTTAATATTCACCATTTCCAAAGCCCCGTCAGCGTACTGTATGTATGTACTTTTATGGAATAAAATAAAATATCTCTCATGTCAAAAACATTTTTAATAAAAGTTGCTTTTGTGATACAAACATGTAGGAAAGTTTAAAATAAAGAGCTTATTTAAAATAAAATAAAAATTTAAATTATACCTACCTCTTTCTAAGTTAAGATGTGCTGTTTTTTATTTTTCTAACAATGGCTCTGCTTTATTTTACTGAATGAAGGCCATGTAAATTGTAAGTACTGGAAGTTTTTTGTTCACACAACAAAAGGTAACTTTAAACAACAAATGCTTAAAGCATATCTGCAGGAACGTAAATTATTTCTGAACTTTTTTTTTTGTTTTTTAACCAAAGTTCCTCTGACAAAAACCTAATAAAAATAGCCCTGTTTCATTGTGGTATTGTTACCAGAAGTAGAAAAACTGTCATACTGCATATACAATGTATGACAGACTAGATTGTATGATGTAGTATCGGGGATAATCGAGTAAATCATGGTAGGTACAAAGCAAAGCCACTGTAATTGAAAATGTCACGACATCGACCAACTACAAATTCAATGATTTTGAAAATCTGAACAGCACGTAAATGTGTCCGACTAGTTTATGTTATTTATTTTTCTATTTAATAAAATAAATACATTGTTATCAGCATTTTTTTTTTGTAGAAGAAACGGAAAAATTAAATTTGACTCTCGTATACGCAATTTGTGTCAAAAAAATGAGGTTATCATTGTCAATCTACTACCAATCTACATCAACTACCAAAGATACATACATTTATAGACTATTATCTAGAAACAACATTTAGGATTGATTTTAAATGTATGATCATAAGCAATTATGTTTGATTTGCGCCTACGCAAGCTGCTGTGTACTTAAAATAAACTCAAATAAAAATTAATCCTGCAACTCAAACCGAAAACTTGCCCTGATAAAGAGGTGACATTGACAAAAGTGAACCAATTTTATAGTCAGCCTCATACATGAAACTATTCACATTCGTAAAATACACAAGAGATGAAAAAAATTATACAATACAAAAAACCCTTAAAATGATCATGTGTTATTAAAACCTTCACCAACATTGCAGATCAACCGCCACATTTTTCAGATTTTGCATACCTACTTCTTCATGATTTATGAATAAAAGTGAAAGACAAGCTTTGTATTCATCTCAAGTTCTCTTAAATACAGTACTATTTGTTTCGATTTAATTATTTATTCCTCCATATTGTAGCACTTTTCTTTGTTAACTAAGTCGGTTGTGAAATGTACTTAGTGAAAACATGCAAATACTTATCACGGCCAAAAAGAATAAGCAGTTTTTCATTTGAAATTACTTAACTTAAGTAGGTGCTTACATGATATATTTCATCTGTACCTATACCAAGACATATTCAAATATACTGTGTACATATTTCTTCTTGTAACTGGCTCTTTAACTCTATTTTAGTTGTACCTACATAGAACATATTCATTTAGTGTTATTTGGTACACACTTAACTTTTATTGCACACGTAATTATGTCAGTACCAGTTTACGTTTATTGTATCAGTGATGGAGAGGAACACTTGTAACTGATACTCAGGAGATGTATTAGATCCAATTTGTAAATGCTTTAAAAATATTTTTTTATCACGGATGAACTTATGTAGTCAAAAAAAATATAGGTGTTTCATTACCTATGAAAGTTGTAGAAAAGATAGAACGTAAATTCCAGTTAAATGCTATGATGAGATGGTCTAAAATCTAGCACTAGAGTGATTTCTGGAGAGTGCATTAAAACGTGCTAAGTAGGTGTACAAGATAAAATCATGTAATGAATGTTTTATTCGTTGTGGTGTACAGTACAACATAAAAAGTAAGATACAACTATAGGAAAGTTCTTCATAGCTCCACTCTAGCTCAACATACCAGTGACTTGTGATAAATATCTTCTGCTGAATAAGTATCTGATTTTTTTTGTAGTAGATATTTTATATCTGCGCCCTCTCTCACTAGCCGGAATAGTCTATTTGCTACGCTGTAGTTTTCATTACACGGCTCGGCGTAGCATGCACGCGGGCCTCTACGAACACATGCATACGTAGCATCTACTAGAGATGCCGCGAATACTTGTTACAGCGAATAATCGAATACCATCGATATAAATAAAATACATTTAGATCGATGTCGAATACCAATTAATCGCCACCCGCCAAAGCGAATATCGAATAATTCGTACTTGTTAGTCTACTTAACAAAATCTTTCTCATCAAAAACTGGTATCGCACTTGAATGAGTCTTTTTTACGGTAGGTAATCTTTAAAAAATCAAAGCTTTTGAAGAAATAAAACAATGAAGTTAAAGAAATTAGTCTTATATTGTGCTGAATACTATATTTTATGTATATCCAAGTTACAAAGATATATTACATTTAAGATTCATATTGAATGCAATCCCACAAATAGACACGTATGAGTTCACGCTTTCACATGCCGCATGTGGACTTACAATACTGATAGAGATTTTATATTTTAAAAGCTAGCAATCGTTTTCTGGCGCATATTTTATAGGGAATACATCGTTTTATTTCTTTGTTTACACCCAGCGATACATTTTGAGTTCTTTTATGTCTTTATTTTTTTGTTAATTAAAAGTTTTTATTACACAAGTATTTGTCGATTATTCGGTATTGGACGGTATTATTCGGTATCTCTTTCCTTATTCCTTGACTTATAGGTTGATATGAGGCTGATCACCCATGCTGTAAAAAATGGTTCTCTTTGCCAATGTCACCCCTGAACAAAGCTTATGTTCGTTTGAGTTTGGGTTTTATATTGTAGATTCACCTGCGGCATATTTAAGCGTGAACTTAAACGTGTCTGCTTGTGGTAATACATTTAATATAAATCTTAAATGTAATACATTTTTGCAACTTAGATTATAGATTATAGAAATTTAACTAATAACGAAAAAAAATGCGGAGTTATGCCCCGTACACAGAATATTTTTTTCCAGTTTTTCTTCGGTATTCGAAGAATAGCAAAATAAATGGGGAGTATTGCCGAATACCGACTAATCGCGATTATTTGCGGCGTCTCTAGCTTCCACGATGCACAGTGCACATGCACCGCCGGCACAGGTCAGATTATAGGAGATTGTATCTGAGCCCGACAGCCCGTGCCGCGTACGTATGACATGTTTCCGGAAAAACGAATTTGCCACCGGCCGAACAAACAACGACACTAATAGCACATGTATAATTATATTGCACGGATATTTGTAGACGTATACACACCTAATGATATTGTACATCTGTACATGTGAGCGTAATTACACTGTCGTTCAAACAGTGTACCGCTACGATATGGGACACTTATAAGTTTTTTTTAACATGGAAGACATACTTCATAAAATTTCTAATGTGTGCACATTAACGGTAAGAAAATTGATTGATTTTTAAAATGCTAATTTGAATGATTTAAGCAAAACATTATTTTAGTTTCACGAACTGCTTTATATAGCACCTACTTGAGTGCTTTCGAATGTAAACCAGTCAATATCCGAAGCTAGAACTCGAAAACACTATAGCATTATGTCACCAACCAATGAATTTTTAAATTAAATGTTTTATTTATATATTTTTTGCATAGTTTTAATGTACTTAAAATTATGCATTCAAATAAAAGGATATGTTTATTTGTAATAACAACAAAATTTAGTAAAATACTACATGGTGGAAAATGAAAGATACGCAACGCAACTAGGCTACACGTGTAAATTCTTGCCCGCGTTATTCCCGAAGGGGTCGCATGTGGTAAATCGGGATCGATAATAAAAGTAAATAATATTTTGTACAAATGTGATACCTCTTTTTTTTTTTAATTTTCAGTTTATCGAATACATTAGATAAAACCATCGACTGTTTTAACCCTGGAGGGTGCAATGTTTAAATTATTTATCTTAATCTGAAAGAGGTCATCCATACGCCAAGCATTTAATTGCGAGTGGAGGTTTTCCAAGTCCGTAGACAGTGTCTCATTTATTTCATGAGTAACAACAAAAGTAACAAGTTATAGCAAATCTCAGAAAAACAAATAATGCCAGACATTTTCGGATTCAAAGACAAGCCTGGGATTCAAAAAGAAAAAGCATTTCCGAATATATAATTTTGAGGAATATCATCACAATTATCACTGCTTCCGACGATGCCTTTTTAGGTGAAAATGTTCGATCCAATATCTAATCTAATCTAAGTTGCAAAGATATGTTACATTGGAGATTCACATTACATGCATTCTCACAAACAGACATGTACAAGTTCGCGCTTGCACATGCCTCATGTGAGCCTACAACATAAAAACCAATCTCAAATGGACATACACCCTGAAACTCTTGCCGTCCTTCCCTGTAACAGGGGTGACATTTGCAAAGTGAACCATTTTTACAGCATGGGTGGTCAGCCGCATACCAACCTATAAGTCAAGGAACTATACAATCCAATAAATAAATTGAATAAGTGAAATCACACTGTATTTTTTTAATACCTTATAATTGTTTTTTTTTTTTAAATTAAGTTTTAATTTCTACAATATAGAAGCTTTTTCGATTAAAGTATGTCCCGGGCGTGAGGTATGTCTACGGTCAACGGGAGAAAAAATATAGCTTTGTATAGCAGACACTGAGGCGGTTGAAAAGACAGCACCGCACTTTGGCAATTTTATTAAATTGTATGAAAAAAAACATTGAATGGCCCGCTCCCCGAAGCGCGGGTATATTATTGTACCGTAATATATGCCAGGGGTACTAAAACACGCGCCGGGGTCCGGGACCCGCATCCACTGCCATTGTATAGTGTACCTGAAGTAAAGGGTCGGAATAAAACCTTTTCTTATAAGTTCAGTACAAAAAAGTACTTTAAAGATTGACCGTTGAGCATTCAAAGCATCATTTTAATTTAACATAATTAATATAATCATTTTATGCCAATTATGTGATTTTCTTAGAAATCTATCTTTGCATAGGTATAGATAGTCTATTAGAAAAAAAAAATAACAACTTCATCTTTAAAAATATGTTGGTTTTTTAAGATTTACATGTGTGTTGCAAATCTTATATTCAATATAAAAACATTTCCAAACTAAAAGTAAACTTTACAGATACCTGCCGATTTTCAAATTTGTAACATCTACGGACAGAAAGTACCTTTTCTTCGCAAGGCTATAAACTGCAAACTGGGAAGGTTTTTATGTGGCTTTTGCATTAAGTGTGTACTAACACTGTGAAAATGCATATTGATTGAATTCTATTAAACTGTATAGAACTTATTTTTTTTTAATAAAACACTGTTTTTGTTCACAATTATATTATCGATCATCATGTGTATTAAAAAAATATAAATATACAGATAAAAGATGATCGATACTATAATTGCGAAAATAAAGCAATGTTTTATTAGAATTTATTGAAGCTCTATTAAGTTTACTAGAATTCAATCATTTAAATATTGTAGACCAAAAAAAAGCTACGTAGACTATATAACAATGACGAAGGGTGCCATACAAGCCGGTTCCCATCGGCTTCCCTTTTAAAATGATGTAACAAAGTAGTTAATAAATATAGGCACAAAGTAAAAAAATACATTTAACACCTAAGAAACAATACGTATTTTTTCCCCATTGAAACCATGCAGTCTACTTTATTATCATTTTTGCCTCATTTTAAACGGGAAACCGATGGGAATCGGCTTGTATGGCACCCTTCGCCACTGCTATATAATTGTCTTACTTGAATAGCCTCGTGTAGAAATACTCGTTTTTTGAGAAAAATTGTAGCCCTTGTATTTTGGGAAGGAAAATGTTTTTCTCCACTCTCACGGTCGTATGGACTTAAATAGAAAGAAAGGTACAGCCCTTCACCTTTTACCCCCGACTCCCCCCTCCCTACCCCCTCTCGCGCTCATTGTTATTCCTTGCATAGCGGCGCGGTGTTCATAAAAGAAAATAATAATACTAAAAAATCCACTGAACGGGAAACATATGGCTAGAGCAAACACCCGCCCAAACGTACACACGGACCCAGCAACGAGATGGAGGGGAGGGAGGTACAATAATACAGTCTGCAGCTATAATTTAAGTTGCAAATGTAATATCTGAACAGTACCCCGACAAAACATTGCGTAAACTCACCTCGATGGCGGAAATCGAAAATGTATGGAATATACTTCGCCCTTGACTTAAAGGTGAGGCTGGGTACATTGTGCTCTAAGAAAAAATGGTAATAACGTAAATTAATCCAACACAAGACTTTTTCCAGTCATTAAACTATAGGTTGGTACTATGAAGCTGACCACCCATAATGTAAAAAATAGTTAATAGTACCACTGTGCCAGGGAAAGGCGGCAAGAGTTGCAGGGCTTATGTTCAATGGATTGAAAAATCTTGTGATATTATAATCTGTCTATTATCTAAGTTGCAAGGATATATTCATTCAAAGCTCTCAGATGTATGCCCACAAACAAACACGTGTAGTTCGCGCTTCCAAATGCTGATTGTGTACTTACAAATAAAATCCAAACCTCAAATGAACATAAGCCCAGCAACTCTTGCCGACATTCCCTGAAACAGGGGTGACATTGGCAAAGTGAACCATTTTTTTTTATTAACATTTTTTCATATTAAATTTAAATAATTTATAATTATCCCACCTTCCTTGACTCATAGGTTGAATGAGACTGATCGCCCATACTGTAAGAAATGGTACTGTACTGTATCCTGCCGCCGTTCCACTAGGGGTGGCCGGTACCTCCGCAGATGCGCCTCCACTTTTTTCTGTCCTTACAAACCACTTTCATTTCCTCAATATTCATCACCTTTTTCATACATACTCTTCTCTTATTTTCACTCTGTAGGTTCCATTCTTTCGCAATCTCACCTATTTGGTCTAACCATTCTTTCCTCGGCCTTCCCCTTCCGCGCTTTCCTCTGACATTTCCTTTGTACACTTTCTTCGTTAGTCGTTCATCATCCATTCTTTCGAGATGTCCGAACCATCTCATCGTACTTTTTTGTACTTTCATTCTCATATTCTCTTTTATACCACACTCGTTCATCACCCAATCATTACGTACTCTATCATTCAGTGTTTTTCCAGCCATTGCTCTCAGGTAAGCCATTTCAACCGTACATACTTTACTCAGCTCACATTCATTAACTGTCCACGCCTCACTTCCATACATCAATGTCGGAACCAATATACCATTGTGGACCGCCAATCTCATATTCTTCGTAAGTTTCCTATTTCTTGCAATTCTTCCAATCGTTCCCATTACACTTCTTCCTCTACTAGCACGCTTTTCCAATTCTTTCGTCAATTTCCCATTCGACTCAAACTTGCTTCCCAGATAATCAAATTCTTTCACGACCTCCACTCTTGTTTCATTCAGTCTTATCTCAATTTCCTCGCATTCCTCAGTCCTGTCAAACACTAATACTTTCGTCTTACTGGCATTCACTTTTAAACCGTTCTTACTAAAAGCATCATTCATTTTGGTGAGTATCATCTGGAGCTCCTCCGCTGTATCAGCCAACACTACGGCATCGTCAGCATAGAGAAGAACTCCAACATTCGTCTCACCCACTTTCACACCATAATGAGAAATTTCTGCTTCTTTCATACAATTGTCCATGATTATGTTAAATAACCACGGACTCATTACACACCCCTGTCGTACTCCCTTGTAAACATCAAACCATTCGCTACATTTACCATCCACTCTTACACACGCCAAACTATTTTCATAGATGGCGCGTATTCCATTCAGAAGCTTGCCGTTCACACCGTACTTTAGGAGTACTTTCCACATCATACCTCTGTCCATGGTTCCTTTGCCAATGTCACCCCTGTTTCAGGGAAGGTCGGCAAGAGTTGCAGGGCTTGTGTTCATTTGAGATTGGGTGTTATATTGTAGGTTCACATGCGGCATGCTTTGTGTCTGTCGTGTCTGCTTGTGGGAAAACATTTTTATAAATATTATATGTAATGTATCTCTGCAACTTAGATTATAGATAGATACACATCTTATACTCACAATCATTGTGATCTCTTCCAAATTCCCGCACTTTATGTGATTCATTAATTTTTCTAAAATATTCGGTCAGATCCTGTTGATATTTCCATAATCTGTTTTTCTTTGTATGTACCTGGTGGTGGGCAAACTACTGTAAATGGCGATCGTTGATTGCCTGCGTGTCCCACGGTCATAGTTTTCCACACCAACACCTCACGCAGCGCCTGAGCAAAAGAGGACACAGCTGGGGGTCTATTCACGATAGGGGATAGAGTAGATTCATTTCAATTTTACCAGAAAAAGCAATAAATGGTATTGTGAGGCACAATATCTTTATTCCTTTTTCGGGGAAAATCGAGATGAGTCTTCTCCATCCCCTATCGTGAATAGACACCCTGATCTTTGTTATTATGGCGTGGACCAATGGGCGAGTGGCATTTTTGTCAGACAATATACTTACTCGAGTAGACAATACTAGCGCCTTTGATAGAAGGGCAAAATTGGAAATTAACAAAAATTGTCTAGTTTACCCATTTATTATGTTCACCTTGTTTCTAGCCCAAAAAAAATTAAAAATTGCAAGTTATCTTAACGACAACAACAGTGTAATTCACACACAGCTAACCTAAAGCCCATTCACCGCTTAAAGTACAAAAAGGATGAGCCTTGAATGATGGATTATTTATAGATTTATTGTTGTGTGAATAATATTAAAAGTTCATCATTAAATAACCAATGATAATTTACTCCTTGTGATAATTTTATTACTTGACTTATAGGTAGGCTTGAGACTGACCAGTGACCACCCATAATGTAAAAAATGGTTCACTTTTACAATGTCACCCCTGTTTAAGGGAAGGTCTGCAAAAGTTTCGGGACTTTTGTTTATTTGAGGTTTGAATTTTAATTTTTAAGTACACAAGCAGCATTTGTAAGCGCGAACACATGTCTGTTTGTGGGCATTAATTTGATATGTGCTATTTTTGCATCTTAGATTATTATAGATTATAGATGTACCCTATTTGGAATGAAATTTTAGTTTAAACCTTATTGTTCGCTAGTCGATATAGATTTGAATTATCAGTCATATAACATGTATTTGAGAGTACAAATTCCTTGAAATTTCTCAATTTTTTCCGTTTCCCATTTTTTTTTATTGAGTTGTAGGTAAAAGTGTGGCATTTACTCAGAGAGGAAAAAAACGCTGTTTTATTATTATTTTTTGGCAAAGAAACCAGAAAAGTAGAGAATAAATTACCTAGTACATTTACTACGCCTGCTTTACAAGACTTTCCATTGTAACAAGATGTTATGTAGAAATCCTCCCTGATTTGAAATAATAATATTTATATATGAAAAAAGGTCTTTTAGAAAAATGCTTATGAAATTCAAAATATGCATCGAGTTTTCAAGCAAAATATTTCCGACAAGAAATGGCTTTTCAAAAACCATAAAATTAGCCACATGTATACTATGAACGCATGCACTTATGTGTGTACATAGCTTAAAAGAATATCAAAATACCATTTATAGATTTATCTATTATTTTCGATTCTTAGTTTTTTTTTTTAAGATTTGTGTAACCCTTTTTTTCACAAACATAAATCAGAACAATAAGAATTCTAGCCTTCGGTGTTTTATGAGTTTTTTACGATATTGATCAAAATATGGTCAACTTCTAAATTCTCACAATACTAGTCTTAAGCTGACCGTTGGTGTACAATCTATAACTGGTATTTAAGGCTCATTTTTAATGCGTATCCACAATCAGGCGCATGTAAGTTCGCGTTTACATATTCTGCATGTGTAGGTACATACAAAATAAACCAAACCTCGCATGAACATAAACTTTGCAACTCCTGATGCCTTTCCCTGAAACATGGTGGTATTGGCTAAAGTGAACAAATTTTGTACAACATGGGGGTCAGCCTCATACCAACATAGAATTCAATGAAGTATCGTATAACCGATATAAATAGGAATACCTATATACATTGAGTAATAACATAGAGGAGCAGAAACTAACTTACTGCATTGATACATATCGACCATCGACCACATACGTCTCAGTCCTGTCAAACGCCGCAGTTGTGTAGTCATAGAAAACATGTTTTTACGAATCAAATTTTATGTTTTCTTGCTTTTTCCATTTTGTGTTTTGACATACAATTATAACACGGACCAGAATGTCTTAAAATAATGCATTTTTCCTTTAAAATTCGTTAATTTTATCGATCACAAGATTTTTACCTTATGCCTCTATGTTCGGACTAGTGAAGGCGTAGTACGCACGCGGCAATGTTCCAACCATAGATAACGGAATAAATTTTGATCTGTGGTTCCAACATTCTAGAAACATTTTTACATTCACCGAGTTTTGTTTTACACATGGAAATGCAACTGTGAAGTTCTTTGTTCTCTTTTTTACTAAGTACATTTTCGTAAGTAGGTTGAACAGATATATAATGTCTGTTTTCGCTTAAATACTTTCTAGTCCAAAAATATCACCATGTCAATGCCTCTGTCTCTGACTGAAATCTAGCTGTCAACGAGGCAGTGCTTGAACTCTGTCCCTGTCAGGTAGCGTTCCTATTGTTGCTTGCCGGAACTATCTTATTATTCTGGTTTCCCTACTTCCTCCTTCTTCCATAACGGAGTTACAAGAGCTCTGCCTAAGCCAGCCTCCTCCTGAATACATCCTGTTTCATACGTACGTACTTAAGACTGCCTAGCCGAACCACTGTTCCGATGGTATTACCAAATTAAATACATTTGCCTCGCCAATGTTAACGGGTGAATTACTTTTACACATCGACGAGACGCGACACTATCAAGCTATTTGTTTTTTTTCTCTGGTACACATACATTTCTAATGCATAGTTATTATCCATTCATCACTGAATATTTACGATTTAGTAAAACATAATGGGATTTTTTTTTGTGTTTACAAAGCTATACAATCTAATTTAATCTAATCTAAGTTGCAAAGATGTGTAACATTGGGGATTTACAATAAATGTATCCTCACAAGCAGATACGTGCAAGTTCGCACTTGCACATACCACATGTGAACCTACAAAATAGAAATCCAAATCTCAAGTGGACAATCACACTGCAACTCTTTCACGTCCTTCCCTGAAACAGGGGTGACATTGGCAAAGTGAACCATTTTTTACAGCATGGGTGGTCAGCCACATACCAAGTCAAGGAACATACACAACAGAATAGTCTATAATCTATCATCTAAGTTGCAAGGATATATTCATTTAAAGCTCTCAGATGTATGCTCACAAACCAACACTTGTAGTTCGCGCTTACAAATGCTGAATGTGTACTTACAAATAAAATCCAAACCTCAAATGAACATAAGCCCCACAACTTTTGTCGACCTTCCCTGACACAGGGGTGACATTGGCAAAGTGAACCATTTTTTACAGTATGGGTGGTCAGCCTCATACCAACCTATAAGTCAAGAAATACGAATAATAAATTACATTCAAATAGAAAAAAGAACAAAACCTTAAAAAGAAATCTATACAAAAAAGTCAACAATTTCCTATGCAAAAAATGTAGCAAATTAATAAATCTACATTAGAAATCAACATTGGAGATTAGTTGCCACTTCTTCCTGTTCTTGCATACTTCTTTCATTTCATCCAGAGTCATAACCTTTTTCATAAAAGTAATATAATAATTTAAATAAAGCGTTATAGTTTATTTATAATAATCTAACTCTAGACTGTTACTTCTTGTGTGTTACTTCTTGCCTCGTTTTCCGTGAAAGGGTTGCATGTGGAGAGTGAACCATTCTAATTTTTCAGGGAAGGGGACAGGGCCTTACGCCAACCCCTTCAGTTGAAATGAAGGTTCCTCAGTTTCCGAGGGTGGTGGTGTTCATTTCTTGTGAAGGCTGAGTAAACCGTGCAGGTATTTTATTTTGAGTTTGAAATAAAGACTAACACGTGGGACTCAGTGGGAGTCAAACATGAGCTCTTGTCATAAAATGCAAGCACTCTTCCAACTGAGCTATCAGTTGATCACAAAATTAATTGATGAACAAACGTTTCGCTTTTCAGATGACTATGGCATGATTATTTTCTTCTTTTTGTTGAAAAAATCAGTCTATAATTTTTTTTAATTACTTTTATTTTATACAAATGTAAGGAATATTTTTTATCTAAAAGAATTATACATTTTAAGGAAACTACCTACCTAGGCTTGAATTGAAAAAATACACGCAATTGCAACAATATCTTTATTTCCTTTAAGATTTTACTTTTTCACTACACAAGAAGAGCTCAAATACCTAAGTAAGTTGGACAAGTAATGTTATTATTTTTTTGAATCAGAAGAAAAATGCAATGAAACACTTTGTTTCTTTATTCTACAGTATTGTGATAAAAAGGATGTTACAATGTGAATCACCACTGTCAGGAGGGGTCAGCTTATATCGCATTGTCTTTATTTAATTTCACTTTATATCCAATTGTCGGGGCATTAAGTGAAACCAAAGTTTGTAGAGAAGTCGTATGGGGGAGCGACGTCGATATTTGAGTGGAAACCGAGCAATAGCGCGACCAAACAATACGAGAAACTACCCGCTCCGGCAAAACTTACTTTGCCGACCCCGCCTGTCCAAACTGACATCAGCCGAGTCCTCGGTAACGGAGGGTTGCCTTCTGAGAAAGCTTCTGCGGCAAAATAATTGTAGGATATAAAGGCTTTTTTGTGTCACTGAAAATGGAAAGAATATATATGTCTAGTTGCTAGAAAAGTTGCGCGGTCGGGAAATCAAAATAGAAAGAAAATTCTTCGATTTTTTTTTTTTAATTTTCTTTTCAACAAAATTTTACAAATCTCACATTTAATTGTCATCATTTTATTTATTCAATTAATTTATGTTAAAAGAAATGTAATTAGCTGAAGTATGTGTTTTCCAAATGAAAGATTTGTAGCATTAATAGTTTTTCTTTCAAGTTAGATAATAATCCTATTTATGAGACTTAAGTCGAGCTTAAAAATAAATTATTAAAATTTTAAATAAAAAACTTTTGCTGACCTTCCCAGAAACAGGGGTGACATATTGTAAAGATAGGTGATTAGCTCATACCAACCTATGTATAAGTCAAGAAATACAAATAACAAATAGTATTTAAGTATTTAAGAACACAAAATCCATGTAAAAAGTATGCTACAAAAAAAGTACTCATCAATTACATAAAATAAGATGTAAAAAAAGAATAAGCCGCCAACATTACAGATTAACCACAATTTTTCTGTTCTTACATATTTTTACATACGTAAAATGAATAAAATGTACTTTACAGAGAAAAATATAAAAATCCACTCCGAAAAAACGAGCAACAAACACACAGGCTTTTATGAAAACACATGCGTAGAGGGATTAAACAAAATGCCCGTGAAACCTACGCTTGTTAAATAATACAATAGGTCGACGGCGGCAACCAGGCTAGCTATTCTCTGGCCGCCTATTCAAGTTTTATCGCCAGAACGGGTGGCCCGCCCCGAACAAAAAACGCCTGGCTTTTGGGGGACTTAGGGGGGTTAGATTGTAGCGGGGTAGCTTTACAGGTGATGCGGCTGTAGTTATTTTTTTTGTACGCAAGGGGCGAGGCTTGGATTGAAATTTGTGGCGTTGTAGAGCTCGTCTTCAATGTTTGCATACACGTCTCTTCTTCTTCTTAATAATATTAGGATTATTTATTTGGTGAGCGCTGTTTTTGTGTGTATCACACCTCAAGAGCCCTCTGCGAGCTTGGTCGTCGCTGTAGAAAGCGCCAATTCTCAAGCAAGACCCAGTTGCTGTAAGGTTGGATGGACCTTTCAGTGACCGGTCTTTGGTAAAGGTTTATGAATTTTTCAACTCAGCGAAGAGCACATTCGAAATATAAATGGTATATTTTTGTGCTCCGCTGGGATCCGAATCCACAACCTTCCATTTACGAGTCCGAAGTGTTGGCACTACGGACTACGGACCGGTCTTCTTCTTCAGCTTTTCCGCGATGAGTAGGCGTGCCAGTGTCAAGTTGGCTGCATAAATGTAGGTACTAGGTGTTCTATAATCTATAATCTAAGCACGGGTGGTCAGCCTCGTACCAACCTATCAGTCAAGAGTTCATCTTCTGCAAATATATTTATTAAATTGTAATTAAGTGAGGAATTATAAATATTTAAAAAACACAGAGTTTTATATTCACAAATTAAGTATTTTATTTCACATCGAGTATATTCGACTTGCTTACGTCATTTTCAAGAGGACGCGTTTCAAAATTTGCAAGCCAAAAACCATGGAGAAATAAGAAGGATGATTGAAGACACAGAGGTACAATTAGGCAATAACAATATACGTCGATTTTTGCATTTCTTTTTGTGGCACAAAATAACATTTACTTTTTTTGTATATCACAAGTAAATGAATAATTTGGCGCCACAAAAAAAACGGAAAATGACACTGGTAGAAATATTTGCTTCGTAAACCTTTTTGCATGAAAGTCGCATTTTGTGAATTATTTCTTGACTAATAGGTTGTTGTGATGCTGACCCCCCGATCTGTAACAACTAGCTTCACTTTTGCCAATGCCATCGTAGTCTCAGAAAAAAGCGGCAAGGGATGCAAAGTTTATGTTCATGTGAGGTTTGGTTTATTTTGTATGTAAGCATGTAGCATGTGTAAGCGCGAAGTTGCATGCACCTGCTTGTGGGCATGCTTTAAATGTGGGCCTTAAATGTTAATATATCTTTGCAATTTAGATTATAAATTGTTTTGGTTTTATTGCATTGTTTTACAACTTTATTTGTGAATATTGTTTTTGACTGTGGAAGCTACATATATTTTGGTCTGCAATTAAATTTCTCGTGAATTGAGTGAGAATCAGAAAAGTAATCAAAGGTAAAAGGACTTATTTTAGTTTCTAGTGTTTACTTTCGAAAATAGTATGTCAACGTGATTTTTGTGTAAAAATGATCTCCCTTGAAGCATTTGAGATTTGGATATGGGGAAAGGGGAAAAAGGTTACATGGGTTGCAAGACAGTGGAAAAAGAAGGGGACCAATATTTCACATATTCAGGAGAAAAGCAAAACTAAAAGGGCACTCTATAACATATAGAACTTGCTTCAGTAACATGTTTGAAGCAAGTATTGGGACAAGCGAAAGGTCACCAACGAACATTGTTTCATAGCATGTATAATTTCGTTGATGTCTACTCATATCCACAACTGAAAAGGATTGACAACAGGAGAAACAAAATGACCAGCACAAGGCACTGCCTTTACAAGATGATGATGAGGACTCTCCTAAAAAACATATTGCCAACGAACAAAGTCGCTTGTATTATAAACTTTGTACGAAAGCAATACGAATTCAAAAAAAGCCATTGATCGGCAGTGCTGAAAGGATTTTAAATAAAAAGTTTGAAGAAAGTCTGATGTAATTAACTTATCCTGAATTCACTTGGTGTTGTGTGGAATCTCGAGCAAGGTGGGTGGAAGATGTGATGAATTAGTGTGAGATCAAGGAGCATTGGTAGCCCTGATGAAGTAGTAAACCATCTGTTACCTCCATATGGTCACATCAGGGATGACGATGATGATGTTCCTGAAATCAATTTCATTTTGTGTTATTTTTTTACTTACAATTGCCTTTAATTTACAAATTTAAGACAATTAAGCAGAAAAAAATAATTCCCAATAAATTGTCTAGGTTTCTAAAAACGTAATTTCAATACCTGCGGGTTAAATTTCTGCATTTGCTTTTCTTGTATTTTAAAAAGGGGTTTTTCCACAAATTATAAAAAAAATTAACGATGTAACGAAGCAAAGATGTCTTTATGACCGCCTTTAAGAAGTACGTACAAGCTAGTCATGGTTTATAAATTTCACGACATAGCCGACGTACTTCTCAAGGAAGCCAAAATAAATCAAAGAACAATTTTATGTACTTACATGAATAAATTGTAATGTAGGTGTTTAAAAAGATGCGGAAGATATCTAGATATGTAAAATAATGAATAGTGAAATGTTGCATAGAAAGAATGACAGATAAAAAAAATGTAGGTATTTGTTGTGTAAAATTTTTACTATAAATACTGATTGGATCGATTTTTTTGCTTCAAACATGAACATCTACTGTTATCGACAATAATATTAGAGCAATGGCGTTTCCAAAAAAGGCAATTGATGAAATTAAAAAAAGTTATGTCTATGTTACCCTTTTTTATTTACAAAATATTGCATTTTAGTCGTTTTAGTAGTTTTTGGATATATTTTATATTAAGTGCTGACATGTCGGGAAAATTCCCAGATTTTGTATATTATTCAAGCATGTTTAAGCCTAAACAAAGGCTTAAAAACAAAGTAAGGTAGGCATATTATGTATTTAAAAAATATACTTCTGAGGAATAGAATTAATGGATACAATTAAATTATAAATGGATAAAAAATTAATTATAGTTGAAGAAAGAAGTGAAAATGAACGTACAAAATAATATACTGAGAAAATTCGAGAAGGAAAAAGAACAAGAAAAGAATGACCTGATCAGATTGGTAACATTTAAAAATAATGTTTTAGACAGAATAGGTAGAAGGCAATGCATGAAAAAAGTAATTTGTCAACGACGTTACCATGTTGAAAGCACTGGTTCCCATAGATCACTGAAGTTAAGCAACATTGGGCGTGGATAGTACTTGGATGGGTTACCGCTCAGGTACACCGCGTGTCGTTGGCATCTTGGACCGGTCCGTAGTCCAGTGGCAACCTTCGGACTCGTAAATGGAAGGGTGTGGATTCGGATCCCGGCGGAGCACAAAAATATACCATTTATATGTCGAATGTGCTCTTCGCTGAGTTGAAAAATTCATAAACCTTTACCAAAGACCGGTCACTGAAAGGTCCATCCAACCTTACAACAACTAGGTCTTGCTTGAGAATTGGCGCGTTCTACAGCGACGACCAAGCTCGCAGAGGGCTCTTGAGGTGTGATTCACACAAAAACAGCGCTCAACAAAAAAATCATCATAATATTATTATTATTACAATGGATATACACTTGTTGGTTTGTGGGCATACATCTGAGAGCTTTAAATGAATATATCCTTGCAACTTAGATTATAGATTATTATATATGAATGGTTGGTGAGATACATATATACAAGCCTCTGGCCACCCCTTGCGGAACGGTGACAAAGCAACAGTTAGAGCCACAAATCTTGTTGATGGTGCCCAATCTTAAGATCAGAAAGTCGAAGGCATTACGTGATTTAAAAATACAACGTAATGTCTCAGAACTTTTTTTCTCGACACAGGCATACTATAGTTTTTCAGTTTCAGCTACAAAGGTTCCTATGTATATGAAGTTCTTGATATAAATGAGGATAGTTTTTTTGCCTGTGAGATAAATTTGTTCATCTAAAAATAAATCTCCACCAATTATTCAATAAAGTATTGCGCAATGGACTTGCACTAAAACCCAAAAAAAAATGGAAGTAAATAAATCTTGCACTTGTTTTCAAAATCATTCATTTTTAGTTTTGTAATTTATTTTTCTAGGAAAAGGTTTAAATTAATGTTGTTATAATACTTACTTTAAAAAAAGGATCCAAAAATATTGTTCTTTGAGATTACCTGTTTTTGTATATAACAAAATCATTTTACTTCTTTGTTGCCTTATAGCAGCCAATAAGGTAGAGTCGGCCATTTTTCTTTCAAGAACACCTCCTGAAACTATCGTCATACAAATCATTTAACAGTTATAAATAAAATAATCATAATTAAGTCATAGCTTTATATATATGTATACATATGTAATAAAAGCACTATAATGTTTTGTATTTTAAAACTAACTTTTTTTATCTTTTAACTATTTTTCTTTTAGAATCTAACATGCAAAGGTTAGTTATTATTTAAATTCATATTTAACGGAGGCCCATAAGAAGACACGAGTAAATAATAAATAAATTTCAGGATGGTTTATTGTGTGCCTGATCTGTTTTTTGGTTCGTCACTAGTCAGCAGCCAATTTGGCAAGCAAGACCCAGTTGCTGCAAAACTGCATGAATTTTTTATGCAGGCCGATTCATTTTTCAACCAAGCAAAGATCAAATTTGAAAAATAAATGATATTTTTTGTGCTCCGATGGTAATTGAACAGCTTACATACATCTTACGAGTACGTAGCGTTAACCACTTCACTTTAAATCGATCAAGGATATATTATGTACTCACAAAATAGGATAAAAAACATGCTTCAAAATTAACAGGAACCCTGCAACTTTGATCTCCTTCTCTTGAAATGGAGGAACATTAGCCAAAGGGAAACCATATCAAGAAACAAAGCAATAAAAAACATTTTGTAACTTTACCTTTAAAGTTAAAATATCCCTTAAAATGCAAATTTAAGAATCCATAAGCACGTTAATATTTAGAGTTATTTTTTTTATAGATGCAGAGCTCCATATTGTATCTGTAACTGTAACCCTGTCCCCATTCCGCTAGGGGTGGCCAGAGCCTCTGCTGAGCTGCAAAACATATTATGTAGATGATGATCCAATGTCACCCCTGCTTCAGGGAAGGTCGGCAAGAGTTGCAGGGCTTATGGTCATTTGAGATTGGGTTTTTTATATTGTAGGTCCACATGCGGCATGTGTAAGCGCGAAATTATGCATGTCTGCTTGTGGGAATGCATTTAATATGATATTTTTTATGGTTTGTGTATTAACATTTAATATGAATCTCAAATGATACATATCTTTGCAGCTTAGATTTAGATTAAGATGATAAGAAATTTTGTCTTGCAAATAAAATAAGGCATGCATCAACGTCTGTAAACTGTAACTCTGTCGCCATTCCACTAGGGGTGGCCAGAGCCTCTGCAAAACATCACCAAGTACTTAGAAACAAAAACAAAAAACAAATACATGGATTGTAAAAACTGGTTCCACTGTTATCCATGTATGTGTGTAGCTTGTGACGTTGATCCAATAATTGGTGTATGATGATATTGCTAAGACCACCTTTAAAGACAGATAACACAGCCATTGATATTTTTAAAATAATTGCAATGGCTTTGAAATATGCCTCAAAAGAGGGCCAAAAAGTGACTTTGCAAATTAAAAAAATCCTTACGAAAAAACAGTATTTTTTGAAGTAAGTACCTATACTAAAAAAAAAAAAAAATAAGATGTTACAAAAAAGCTTTTTTTTGTCAGTGCATCATAATTATACAATTTTATTCATTTACCTGAAAGAATCTTTTTTACGTTAACAAAATTATTAATTTAAAAAATTCAAGTAGCTTTTCTCCTTTGTTTATCAATTGCAATAAGCATGTAATACAAACAATAATTTATTAACATACAGCCTAGTATTGGAAAGAAAACAAACCAATCGAGCATTTTTGGACTGAAAAAAATAGAAAACACTCACCTCCATATCCATAAGGTTTGGCGCATAGCAAAACTTAATTCTGAAATTCTTTCATATTTCGTTTTCCTCTATTTAATCATTCTTTATTTTTTTTTTATAAATATTTGTTACCACTTTAAGAAGCTGACGTCTTTTTTACGTATGATAAAATAATACATTCAATTATTATTATCTTACATATCATACAATTATCTTCGGAGTAAATTACTCTGAAGATTAATTAGTTTAATCAGTTTTCGAATATTAGACAAATCGTTCTGGGAGAACTTTGTTGGCTATGAAGCCAACGTCTTCAGGGTGCACTTTTTGTGCACGACGATTGAAGCTGAAGTGATTCTTATGCACCGCAAGTTATCACTAACCCCAAACGAAGGTTGTAATTATGATGGAGGATGTAACAATTATTATCATTTTGATTGTACTTTGGGCCAATCTCAATAGACGATACAGAGTTGGGTAAATGTCTGAAACGGCTGTTACTATAATAATATTCTATCTATAATCTAAGTTGCAAGGATGTATTCATTTTAAGCTCTCAGATGTATGCCCACAAACCAACAAGTGTAGTTCGCGCTTACAAATGCTGAATGTGTACTTACAAATAAAATCCAAACCTCAAATGAACATATAAGCCCCACAACTTTGGCCGACCTTCCCTGAAACAGGGGTAACATTGGCAAAGTGAACCATTTTTTACAGTATGGGTGGTCAGCCTCATACCAACCTATAAGTAGTGTCCGACCGAAAGTGTACTTTCACTTTCGGCCGAAAGCCGTAGCCGAATTTCGGCAAAATTCTACTTTCGGCAGAAAGCCGAAAGCCGAAGCCGAAAGCCGAAACTGAAAGCCGTAGCCGAAAGTATGTATATTATTTAAGTGCCTAGTTAGTTATGCATTATTTAGTTAGAAGGATATGCAAGTAACAATAAAAGGTGTTTACAATTCTGGGAACTTTTTTATTTAATGCAAAACTATATGCAAATTTTTTTTAAATTACTAATATGTACAATTATTAATAATTAAAAATCAAACAAATTAAAAAACTTACAAAACTTTTCATGTTTCTTTCATCGCCTAATTAAGTTCAACAAATGCAACAAAAAAACTTTATATAAGAAATTAAATGAAATGAAAATAAAACAATTATAAAAAACGGTAATAAAAAAAACTTTTCATGTTTAAGTCAACGCCCAATTAGTTATACAGGGCGTAAACGACCGTCAAGTCAGTCAATCTTCTTATTTTAAACTACATATGTTCTCCATATGTTGTGTATGTGTAGTACACGAATATGAAAGAATTTTTCAATTTATTTAAGATTTTTTAAACTTTTATTCGTCTAAAGGCCGCCAATCGCGTCGCGGCGTTCGCGTCGCGTTGCGTGCGCGCGGGTGGTCGGTTTGTCTGCCTAACTTTCGGTTGGGCCAAAAGTGACCACTACTTTCGGCCGAAACCGTAAGTTTGCCGAATGTGGCAAATATTGGCCGAAAGGCCGAAAGCCGAAAGCCGAAACCGAATATTCGGTCGGACACTACCTATAAGTCAAGGAATATGAATAATAAATTCCATTTTAAATATAAAAAAGAACAAAACCTTCAAAAGAAATCTATACAAAAAAAGTCAATAATTTCCTATGCAAAGAATGTAGCAAATTAATACACCAACATTAGAAATCAACATTGCAGATTTGCTCCAGTTTCAATTTTACCTTAAAACGCTGATGTCCATCCATAGTTTGATAAATTGTACAATTTTAAAAACCGTAGGCCAAATTCATTACGCAAATGCAAAATACAACGTAATGAATTGGATACACGGTATCTAAAAAAGACTAATGGCGAAATGAGTAAAGTATGTACGGTGGAAATGAAGCATTTGAGAAGTATGACAGGGAAAATTTTGAGGGATAGAGTTAGGAATGAATGGATAAAAAAAGAATGTAATTTGAAAGAGGATGTGAAAGTTGAAGCACAAAAGAATGTGATGAGATAATTTGGGCATGTGGAAAGAATAAATGATGATAGACTGACAAAGTATGTATACAAATAAAGTGTGAAAGGAAAAAGAGGGAAGGGACGGCCGAGAAAAGTATGGAGTGATCAGATTGAGGAGATTGTGAAAGAATGGGATATACAAAGTGAGCGTAAAAGAAGAAAATGCATGAAAAATGTGATGGATATGAAGGAATTGAAAAAGGTATGTCAGGATAGGAAAAAATGAAGGCAGCTCTGCAGAGGCTCTGGCCACCCCTAGCGGAATGGCAACAGAGTTACAGTTACAGTCATCCAATGTCAAGGGTGTGAGGTGATGAGTGGATCCTTTTCCTTTGGTGAAGATATGATGGTTCTGTGCGGACCCTCTGAGGAAGCGAATCGTTCGGCCTTTTTGATATTTTAAAGAACTTAAAACGGCCGTCCGATCAGCATCAAAAGAAGATTCAAAACATGTGAATGGATCTGCTGCAAGTGAATAATCAACCAAGAAAAATAGAAATACAAGCTAAAGCCAGAGTAAACGGCCTTCAACACATTATCAGTAAATCAAACTTATTTTAGTTTTAAAAGTACATCTTTGTAATTGTTTTAATGTTAATAAAAAAGACAAAATTTAAATATTGTAAAATAATAGTGCCATTAAACGGTGCTATTTAAAATTGGACAGTATTTATGATTATTTATCTTATATATAAATATGCAAAGATTTATTACATATATGTAAGATTTATATTAAATGCATTCCCCACACGTATATATACACCCGAATCTTAAATTATCATAAACTCTGCAACTCTTGCCGACCTTACCTGAAACACGGGTGACATTGGAAAAGTGAACAATTTTTTTACAGCATGGGTGGTCAGCCTCATACCAACCTATAAGTTAAGGAACATTTATAATGTAGCGAATTCTTCCCTTGAATGCGTATCGCCAAGGAACAAATTTTAGCAATCGTAGATCATTTGTTCAAAAGAGATACGTGTCCAAAAGGAGATTAAACAGCGCCTTTGGGGTCATTTCATGAACAAAAATATATATTTAAAACAAATTATGTATCAAATAATGCAATTCATTCCATATTCAGTCAAAATGAAGAAAACATCATTTTGTGTTGTGAAAACATCCTTGTAAGAAATCAATTGATGTCGTGTAAAGATGCGCTTCTAGTCACCTAGAGAAGTACACACCAACTAGTAATGCATTTCGAAATTTCACTACATGGTTGATGTACTTCGCAAGGAAGCTAAAAATAAGTTAAGCCCAGATTCAATTATTCACAATGATTACAATTTCATAGATTGGTCACAAAGATGAGAACTTACTTTTCTTTTCATCATATTCTGAGGGTTGTGATCATTGTGGACGAAGTCACTCTCCTCTGGCTCTCTTTTGACTGCGCTGCCTCCAACCCCTAAGGTCCCTGCTGCGGTCTTCACTTGATCGGTCCATCGTGTGGGGTTTCTTCCTCTTCCTCTCTTCCAACCCAAGTTACCGCTCACAACCAGTCATTTCAGGCTATCCTCATTGCCGCGGACAATGGGTCTGAAGAATTAAAGAATACGGCGTGTACATATACTGGCCAGAGTCAAGCCTTCGAAACGCACGGCTTGTATGTTATTGTGTGCATGCAAAATGAGTCAGAAATATTATTTTTTGGCGATTTTTTCAGGAAATTGTGGAGATAAAAAATGTGGAGAATTTTTAAAAGAAAAATAATTCCTGGTTTTTGAAGATATTTTATAAGTACCTACTTATAAATGTTTTTTTTAAATAAATTCGCCAAGAAGTATGCAATTCTCCAACCTACTTTTGCGTGGCCAGAAACAAGCATTTACATCATCAATTAATAATTTATGAATGATCAATTGTAAATCAGGGTCGAAGTGATTGTTAATTGGACACGACGGGATTCCAAAAACGCTAATTCGAGTGCCAATGCCTTACCCCAAGCTTATAATTTTGTTGGTTTTTCGACCCCTTTACAGGTTGAAAAATTCTGGCAACCGCCGTGTGCCATAGATCGATGGTTTCTAACCTGTGTCACCATAATCGAATCGAAATATTTGAAAAATTAACAAGCTTATCGAATCATAGAAACTTTGAAGACCCTCCTGGGGTTCGCGACCCACAAATTGAAAAACACTGCCCTAGACCAGGGGTCCGCAATCTTTTGAGTCGAGAGAGCCAAAATTTCAAAGTTTGAACCACAAATGCGTCGATTAAAATTATACATGTTCTTGATTTATACAAGTATTTTAATTTATCAAAATAAGATGTAATTTTTTTTCTTACCAAGTTTTTTTAAATGGAAATATGATTGCGCCTTCCGTGAATATTTGTGCCAGAGCCGCACTTACGGAGCCAAAGTGTCACATGCGGCTCTGGAGCCGCACTATGCCGACCACTGCCTTAGACCATACCATTTCTGATGATTATTATTGGTCCTTTTGTATTGATGAAACTGTCCAGACCTTCTCAAGGCTAAATGGTTTAGCCATCATAACTTCTAAATACTAAGATGACCAAAACATTTAACTCTCAAGAAAATACAGAGAATAGTGTAAACATCAGGAGCACAAACCTTGTGACTTTCAGCGAACTATTATTCTTCTTAACTTGAAGTTTCCCCGATGCGCTGTTAGTATAATTCTGCTTTAAAAAGCTGTATCTAGCTCATTATGTTCTAACACAATGAGCTAAATTGACAGCTTCTCAAAAAAAAAAATCACTCTTTGCAGCCTCCTTTCAATGCGTTGGGTTGATTCTTTTGTAGACAGATCATAAAAAATAATTGTATTTTAAATTTTTGCAACATTTCTGCAATCAAGAATATTTTCATGCCTGTGAAGATTGGCAATTATCACAGCAATTTCACATGCGATACTGCTCCACGAAAAAGGGATACTGTGGTTTGCCAAACTTCTAGAATCTTCAAACTAGATGTTCCTTCAACCTGGAGCCTTTGGTCCCTCAATTTTTGGCTGTACAATGTAAAACCCCATTTACTTAAAATATCGTAAGTTACATTCAATGGGAGTATTTATTTTCTTTATTACTTCTTGTATTATTTTTAAGGTTTTGTTGTTTTCTTATACTTAAATGTTATTTATTACTCGTATTCCTTGACTTATAGGTTGGTATGAGGCTGATCACCCATACTGTAAAAAATGGTTCACTTTGCCAATGTCACCCCTGTTTCAGGGAATGTCGGCAAGAGTTGCAGGGCTTATGTTCATTTGAGGTTTGGATTTTATTTGTAAGTACACAATCAGCATTTGTAAGCGCGAACTACACGTGTTTGTTTGTGGGCATACATCTGAGAGCTTTGAATGAATATATCCTTGCAACTTAGATTATAGATTTATAGTATAGGATGTGTGGTTACATTGTTGGAAATCTCGTCGGTGGACATTTTGTCGCGTGGACATTTTATCGGTGGACATTTTGTCGCGTGGACATTATGTCGGTGGACATTCTGCTTATGGACATTATGATTATGGACATCGTGTCGCGGAGCTCGATCATCAATAACGTGTGTAACGAGTTAGTGAGTTAATCATGTATTCAATGTTATATTTTTAAGGAAATGGGGGAGGTGGTAAAAGTGCGGCAAGAGGGGGAACGGGGTGGGGAGGGAAGGGACTGTTCAAAATCTAAGGATTAAAATTGAAAAACGAAACGTATCAAAACATCATAAATTACACATGCAGAATGCGTATGCGCGACCTTACGCATGTTTTCTTGTGTGCATTCATTTAATAAGAATCTTAAATTTTACATATCTTTGTAAAGAAGTGTAAATTTTAACTATAAAAAGTTTGAAATTTCATTCTATTGAGTTCAAAAAAGACTCTGTTCGTTTTAAAAATATTTTTCAACAATTTAATTTTTAGTGTGGTACAAATTTCCAGGACTGGATCTATGCATACTAGTTCCCACAACTTTTTAGCTTCATAAGGCATTATTTTTGTTGCATAAGTGACTGCTAATGCGTCCGATTTTTTATCGACTTAAATCACATTACCATCATTTCATGTATACCTACATGATAAAATATTTTTATGACATTTTATTTGTATCTCCAGCAATTGGTTCAATTTTTCCAATGTCACTATTTCAGGAAAAGGTGGCAGAAGTTACAGTTTGTTTTGTAGGTACACATGCAGCATATGAAAGCGTAAACATGCTTGTATCTGCTTGTGGGAATGCTTCGAATATTAAATGCTAAAACATCCTTTCTACTTAGATTAAAAACACCATGAAAAATAAACTTTAAAGAATGTGGCGAATGAACTTTAGTTTTGATATTTGAAGACGATTTGCTATATCACATCGACGTCTTTTTGGTAAATAATGTTTTGTAGTTAATAATTTTGTTCTTAATTATTTTTGGCTTGTTATCGCTTTTAAAATACAATTTACATTTTTGAGAATCCTATTCATTATCGTGAAAGGAAATACGAACAAAATGACTAAACAATGAAGGATTGGATTTCAGTTCGTCAAATACCAAATCTTATCGATAAAACACAACGCAAGGGAGTAACTCAACACCCTGCCGGTGCTGTACCGAGAAACTTCGAGATGCGAACCGCTCCTTCGTACATTTTTCTTCGCTTACGTCATGATGATTACAATGTTAATATTTGTTTGAAACATGATTTTTAAAATGTGTCTTTGTCGTACAGAAATAATACTAAACATTTTTTGCCAGTATTTGTTAATAAAAAAAACGGGTAGCTCATAACGTATAAAATATGATATGAAATAAAAAAAATAGCATGGTAAAGGTAAAAAAAAAATCAAGGAACTGCTCAATTCAAAATAACATGACACGAAATAAAAAACTAAAGGACTTAAAAAACATTTAAAAAATTGCGGAATCAGGAAGGTAATTTCAAATAGCCATCACCGTATACAAGTAGGTACTTGAAGCGTGTGAACTTTTTCGCCAAAAAAAAAAACTTACCCCATTAGTAAGTATTTGGGAAAAAAAAGAAAAAATAATTAATGTTTTTCATAGGATCGAAGAAGATTTTATGATTTACTTGTACTCTTAATAGAAAGAACTTTCACATATACAATTCAAATGAGCTCAATTGGAATTCCACATTCCGCCATTTTGAATAAAATATTAAAGGTGTATTTCTAGAATTTCTATGGAACCACCTCTTTACAAACGTATTATTTTTAATATCAAAATTAGCATTTTTTTATCGAAGAAAATATTTGTAAACACATCATAATTGATTAAAAAAAAGCACATGCCCGTTGGATTATTTTCTGCTAGTGTTAAATATAATTTATTCCTTAAATATAAAACGAAATTTGAAAAAATGAATTAAAATTGGAATTCCACACACAATGATCATGTATAAAAACAGGCACGCTTAGGCAAGCGCGCACACATGCTGCATCAAAATGAACATTAACCCTTGTGTGCCTATATTCCGTTTTTTTTATTGCAGTGGCATTAGCAAAAGAGAACAATTTATTATTCTAGTTCATAAGATGAAAATGAAAGAATTAAAATTTGAAAAAGAAAACATGATTTGCATATCACTTGAAGAAAGGTTATCAATGTGACCATGTAATGTTATTATTGGTCTAAATTTTTCATCACAAATGGTATATAAAAAGTCAAAAAGCAATTAAAATTCAATAGTAAACATAAAATAGAAATAAAAAATAAATACCTTTGAAATGAAGATCTCGCAGTTTCAGCATGCTCACAATTTTCGGAAAATGCACACAGAATATTTTTGAAAAGCATGTCATAAAGAAAAACAATGAAAATTCTAGACGTTTTTAACGTAGATTAGATGGATTAAGATGGATGATTATTTTTAGTTGAAGAACGGCTGAACAGGTGGCTTGATGAAATGGCCGCTGGATGTATCGTCTGAAGTTCTGGAAGGTCAACGGAAGCAAGGAACGATCACGCCGCAGTCGCTGCTTATATTCATTCAGGGACAAATGAGTGGGGGTGGGTTGGGCGGAAATCCCAAGAGCCATAGATTAAAAACTGATGCACTTTAGTGCACATTATTAAACTACCTAAATATTTTTTTCTTTTATTGTTTACATAAAAATTATTATATTTTATTCAATCACATTTTGCAATTAAGGAATAAATTGAGTTGATGAAAATTTTGTAAACTGATTTTTTTTTTTTTATTCAAAAACTTATGACACGGTTTGCAAAAAAAAACGATTATCTGATGTAGGTAGGTATTGTATTTTTTTAAAGAAAGGCAGAAAAACGTAGTGTGAAAAAATATGGAAATACGTTTTTTATGATTTATTTATAACTTTGTGGACAAAATATTTTAAGTTTCAATTGATATCATATATTTTATCATTACTTTGTGATGTGTTTTAATCAATTTTATTTACAAGGATCTTGTTAATAAAAATAATCCTACCTTTGAATAATATAAATCTTCAATTGAAAAACCTAAAATAGGATTTTAAAAATCTACTTCATCCGAATCATAAGTGTATGTATCAGTGGCAAAAGATGCCATACAACTCGATTCCCATCGGTTTCCCTTTTAAAATGAGGCAAACATTTTAATAAAAGAGACTGCATGGTTTCAATGGGGAAAAAATACGTATTGTGTCTTTGGTTTTGAATGTATTTTTTTACTTTGTGCCTATAATTTTTAACTACTTTGTTGCCTCATTTTTAAAAGGAAGCCGATGGGAATCGAGTTGTATGGCACCTTTCGCCACTGGTATGTATTCTTTTTTTTTTTATGACGAATCGATTAATAAAATTTTATTTTTTCTTCAGGATAAATAACAATTAAATGAACATTGAAATCAAAGAAGCTTGTTTCACAAGCATGTGTTATAAAAAAACGTACTGCATTTGCTTTTTGTTTTTTCATTTCCTAATTTTCAAAATCTACCTACTCTACATGTAACAATTTAAAAAATGCAATACTTACTTCCCATTTCCACTATATTTTATTTTCTATTGAAGTCTTTTCATGTTATTCTATTCGAATGATCTTTACCTCTTTTCTTTTTCTCCTTTGTCTTCAATATCGATGATCGTTCATTAATATTCTTCAAATAATCCAAAAGAAAGAGAGGGTGGTTGCTGTAGCACTAACTACTTATCCTATAATATTTCTTGTTGCTGGTATGGTCGAAGGTATAAGGTTTCGGCATTCGCATTTGCGTTATTGACACAATCGCAAGTTTGAACCCCGCCTGCATCTTGTTTTATCGACAACAACTTTGACCCTGGTTGAACAGATGCCATTGGGTAATTTTTAATTAATAATTCAATTAAATAATTAATTCTTAATTGATAATGTTAATACCTGTTTCTGGCCAGATTGGTGAAATGCACTCCCCTTAATAAATTAATTTTTAAAAAAAGAATCTCCCCTTCAATCAAGATTTAAACTGAATTAAATCTTTGATTTTTGTAATTGTATATTCCTGTTCTCAAAATACAAACCCAAAGTTAATATTTAGAAAACAAGAAATACACTATTTTAATTAACTTTGTTATAAACATCTCTAGTAGAACCTCCCACCAGTAGTATTTCAAATAATAAAGATTATGTTAATTTTGCAAAAGTTGTTTTAAGTTATTAATTTCTTTATAATCACTACAATTAAGACATGTACCTAGCACCCCTTGTAGTGTAGGTACTTTAAATCAAATCTTCGTTGTATTAACATTCATGAGATTCATGTAGAACTTCTACAATAAGTGCCAATAATTTTGTCATGATGAAGTTGAAATACTCGTATTGAAGCATCAATGATGTATGTAGGTATCAAATGTATGAATTCAATATATCACAATAACTCAAAAAAACAAGTATACTAGTATATTTTATTTATGATGTGTTAACTTGACGGATGTTAAGTTTGAGAATTTCAATTAATTGATTTTAATATTCATATCTTGTACAAAAAGAATACCTTCTAGAAATACATCTTCCTTTATTTATAGGTGTAATTTAAATGCCAATAATAAAAAGAAATGCCTACTTTTAAAAGTTTAAAATGGGTAATGAACATATTGATTATACTCAAAATAATTAAAATTCTTGTAGTTTTGTTTTTTTTAAATATGTATGGAGTTTATTTAAAGTAGGTACTTATTTATTACCAAATAAATTCTTGTACATCTGTTATAAATTCTTATTAGAAAATGTTTAAATTTTGTTTTACAAAATTGTAATAATTATATGGTAACATTTGTCAATTTTGAAGTTTAAAAAAATAATAATAAATGAGTAAAGAAAGAATTTGAGATAGTAAAAAAATCAAGATGAAAGAGGATGTACAAGTTAAAGCACAAAATAATGTGATCAGATAGTTTGAACACGCTGAAAGAATGGATCATGAAAGACCTACAAAGTGTAGATACAGAGAAAATGTAAAAAGAATAGGAGAAAAAGTACAAAAAAGGGATAAGTCAAATAAAAAATTATTGAGTCAAAAAAGTATTTCTTGATCATGAAATCGTAAAAGAATGAAATATGAAAAAGAAGGAAATGTATGAAAAAGTGATGGATATGAATGAATTGAAAGTGGTAGCAAGGAAAGAAAGAAATGGAGGCAACTCTGTAGAAACTCCTCCCAGCCCTTGTGGAATGGCGACAGTAAACTGTCCCCATAAAAAAACTTTGCGTGAATACTTAAACATCACGTAAATAAATGCATTGTTTTGAAGGCACAAAAGCACCTCTAGTGAGTGTAAAATTTATCATTAATTTTCTTCTATTTTGAAATGGCGGTTGACCTGTAATGCTGGCGTTAACTGGCGATTTACTGTTTTTTTTGTTGAATTATTTTTAGGGTTTTATGGTTTTATATAAACATAAATTTTATGTTTTTATTCGTATTTCTTGATAAATAGCCTGATATGAGGCTGGCCACCGATACTGTAAAAATTGTTTCACATTGTTACATTTTACAGAATTTTGAATTAAATACAATGAAAAAATAAATAGTTACAATCCACAAATGGAAATGTTAACAAGCAAGCGAGCAAAAATTATGTAAATTAATATTTTGTTTTATTATTTAAGATTCATGTTTAATGCACGTGTACAAGCGTGTATGTGAGTTTGCACTCAAACATGCTCTATGTGTTTGAAATTATTAAATAAAAGCTTAAACTTTTTTCACAGCATGTTTTCTTGAAAAACTTGCCACCTTTTCCTGAAAATAAGGTGGAACCAACGCCAAAATTAAAATAATTTTGACAAAATGGGTGGCAAGTCAAGTTTTTACCAAACCAGCATAAAAAAAATACTAAGTTAAGGAAATATGAGCCGGATAGAACGAAAGGAATACTAATCTATAATGTAAGTTGCGAAGATATAATTATTAACATTCAAGTCTCATATTTAAGTGATGCCTAAAAAAGCAGAATTGTGTAAGGTCCCGCTTAGAAATGCTGTATGCGTACTCGCAAAATCAAAACACAAATTTCAACACAACATTTACTCTGCAACTCTAGCCGTCGTTCCCTGAAAAGGGATGACATTTTCAAAGTGATCCAATTTTCACAGTATGAATCGTCAGTCTTGTACAGCACTTTGAAGTGGGAATTATTTTTTATGAAAACACAGATTTTTATTTCTGTATTTCAATTTATTGAACTCATTTTCGAAAAACAACACTTTCACGTGTCTGCTTGTGGGAATGCGTTTAATATGAATCTTAAATGGCATATATCTTTGCAGCTTAGATTTAGATAAGATCCATTGACTTATAGGTTGGTATGAGGCTGACCACCCCTACTGTAAAAAAATAGTTCATTTTACCAATTTTATCCCTGTGTCAGGGGATGTCGGCAAAAGTTGGAGGGCTTATGTTCATTAGAGGTTTGAATTTTATTTGAAAGTACACATTTTTGTAAGCGCGAACTACACGTGTTTGTTTGTGGGCATGCATTCGATATGAGCATTTAAATGTTAATCTCTTTGTAACTTAGATTATAGAACCCTTGATTGCTGCCTTGGGTTCTATGCAACTCAATATATACTTGTTCTTTTAAAGCCTAACAAATTCCAGCTCTATCAAATCCCTTAAAATAAAAAATAAGCAACAAATAAAAGGACTTAAAACAATAAAAAGAAAAAGAAAAGTAACAATTTGCAACAGTAGAAATATTGTATCTGCCAGTACTATTAAATTCCGGACAAGTTGCATTGTGGATTAGTGTAAATTGCTTCAAAGAGATTTACAGAATAAAAAAATATTCTTATTTAAAACACTGTTGATTTGTACACTTTTTTGTTGTAAAAATAACAAAGGTTTTTGGTTCTCAGACCTTACTTATGTGCGTAGTCATTGGATTGATAAAACTTTTTTCTTTAAATCTCTTTGAAATAATAATAAATTTTCATAATATCAATGTACAAGTCATTAAAAAATTACTTCTTTAAGCAGATGATACAAAGGCCATAGAAGCTTCTCATTAATTTGATTCCAGAAATATTTTTGTCATGTTTTAACTGCAAATAAATATACATAATATGTTCGTCTTTTCTGCTCATTATAAAATTGACAGAATATGAAAGCACTATTATAAATGAAATTGTAGATGATGACGATGATTTATATCAATCCTTCTTCCAGCGGGTAAAAATATCTGAAACATATAAAATTAACACATTATTTTTTTAGGTGTTCGTTGTTAACATTTAAAATATTAACTGCTCTTTTTTACAAGTATGGCACAAGATTCTTTTTTAATTATGCCTTTTCATATTAAATTTTAATCAAGGTTGCAAATTTAATTTAAATAAATAAAATTTAAGATTTATATTAAATGCATTCCCATAAGCAGACATGCATAGGTTTACACATGCCGCATGTGAACTGAAAACATAAAGAAAATCAATCTTAAATGAACATAAGCCCTGCAGCTCTTGAGAATATTCCCTGAATACGGGGTGACATCGGCAAAGTAAACTATTTTTTACAGTATGTGTGATTAGCCTCATACCAACCTATAAGTCAATTAACTTTTACTTGTTAAGAGTTAAGATTTGTTAAGAGGAGTATGATTCACTAACCTGGCCAGACATACATAGGTATTAACGTCATCAATTATTAATTCATAAATTTTATATTGAATTATTAATTAAAAAATACCCAATGACATCTGATAAACCAGGGTCGAAGTTATTGTCGAGCGAACATGACGCGGGCGGGGCTCTAACCAGCGTTAGTGCCAATAACGAAAATTAGACAATTATAGATTATATAGACCGCCGACGCCTTATGCCCTCGATCATTCCAGCAACTAAGTAAAAAAAACATATTTAGTAAATGGATCCCTTATGGCCGAGTCTCCGGCAGGTAAACTATCAAAGGAAACGCGGCATAAGAGAAATAGTGCACACGTCTTCCTAATTGTTTTTTATGCCCCACTAGAATGGAATTGAAATAAATAGTCCGGTACTTTAGTTTCGTTTACTCTGAGTATTGATGACTCCCATGGTCGGACCATTACAAACGATTAATGAAGTAATAAATCTACCCTCTACTTACTCAAGACAAAGCATGTGATATACCTACTGTACGTGAGCCTTTTCAGAAGAAACTTTTTGGATGATTCACGAAAGAATCTATCTATAATCTAAGGTGCAAAGGTATGTAAACATTTAAGGCTCATATAAAGTGCATCCCCACAGACACGCGCATGCAGGTTCACGCCTACACATTCTGCATGTGTGCATACAAATAAAAATTAAATTAAAAAAAATCCTGCCGCCGTTGCCTGAAACCGAGGTGGCATTGGAAAAAGTGAACCAATTTTTACAGCACGGGGGTCAGTCTCATACCAACCTATCAGTGAACGAGCACAAAAAAATATAAACGATGAACAAAATTAACTTAGCAATCAAATTTAAAATTAAAATTAAAGTTAAGAACGTCCTGACAAACTCAAATGTGAATTGAGAAAGTATGTTTTTACACAATTATGCAACTAAGCTGCATATACATGTGTATTCTTGTAGTAGATTTTTGTAGATCAGGTGCGGGAGGCTCTTTAGATTTCATATAATTTCGAAATCTATGATATTTGTTGGAGTGACGCAGAGGTATGCTTAAACCCTCCTCATACCCATCCCGCATGTATGTGTCAGAAGGACCCACATCACGTGGACGCTCATTCAAGGTATTTCAAGTGGTAGAAGGCCTTCCCGTGATATTAAACGCGACGGCACGGTAACAAACAAACCTCCATGTCAGAGGCGTGCCCATGGTTTGGTGTTGGTGAGGTGGCAGTTGATGACCTGACCTTTATAATAGGGTTGCATGCAGTGCCTTAACTTAAAGGTTGGTATGTGGTTGACCACTCGTATTGTAAAAAAATCGTTCACTTTGTCATTGTCACCCTTATTTCAGGGAATGTTGTCAAGAGTTGCAGGGCTTATGTTCATTTGAGATTTGCGTTTTCTGTTGTAAATTTTAACATGCGGCATGTGTAAAAGTGAACATATACGTGTTTGCTTGCGATGATGCATTTAATATAAATCTTAAATTTAATGAATCTTTGCAACTAAGATAATAGATGCGCGAGTGACTCTTCAGATTTCATATAATTATAAGGTCCATGACACTAATTGGAAAAACTAACAGGTGTTGGTGTTGGTGACGTGGCAGTTGATATCATGATCTTTCATAACAGAGTAGTTTTGTGTTACCTCTGTTTTGAAACACTGAAAATAAATGAGGATTGATATTGATTTCAAATAAACCTTTAAAAATATTCATAGTAATGTATTTTTTAAATTAGCTGTATAGCATAAGTTTAAGTGTAAAAGATTTCCCATACACTGTCTTGTATACTGTACCCGAGTTAAAAATTCGCGTAAATATTCACCTTTTATGTTAAAAAAACAATGTATGGAAAATACAGCAACGCCACTTGTGGATGTTAAAGTTTGTATACTTTGTGTTTGTTTTTGCGATGGCAGAGTATTTAGTATTTACTCAATGTTTTTTACTCGGAATTAGCAAGTGAAAACGGTTTATTAACAAACCTGGTTAAACACCCACTTTTTCGAATACTGAGAAAGGTTTTTGTTGAAAAGCTGAAATAAAAAGGCATTGCACCTATCCATAAAAATGAAGAATAATGCTTGTCAACAGCGTTGTTTCGCTTTTTTTTTTTTAATATTAATGAACTATTAATTATAAGAACACAGTTAATTAAATAAATAAAAATCTTACTTTAACGGTGATGGAAGTGCATAAGATGGATCGATTTAAGATTGACTCGTGGACTAAGCTGGATGCCTCTCTGAAATGTAAAACAGTAAATTTTTATTCAGTTTTTAATATGCCAATTTCAGTGTCGTTTCTATCTATGCTTTCCAGTCATCATGGGAATTTGCTACGGCAGTACATATACCAATCTTCACGAGTTTTTTTTAATACAGCCTTATATGATTTTTTTTTTTTTTTTTTTTTTTTTTATTTAATATAAGACATTTTAAGTACATACATTACATTTTTCAAACTTATTTCTATTACATAATATTCATTTGTTTTATATGCTATACCTCACCAAAAAGAGTCAAAGCTCTTGTGTGTGGTGAGGGATTCACAATTAATTTAGTCAATAGTAATAACAAATTTATTTCAGTTATTTAATATATTTAAATTATAAACTAGAAATTTATTTAAGTTACTTCATACACTTAAGTCAAATACTTATGATGTGTATTTTCAGTGTGAAGAGATCTGATATGTGGAGAAATCAAATTAAAATAAGAAAAAACTGTATAATAAACAAAAGCAAATATATAAACATAGATAATATAGGCAAGTAGGTACCAAAGTATAATAAAATAAAAACATACATACATATGATTTATAGAGGTCTACTAATGACAAAAAAACAATACAAGGCACATGCAATAATATCAATTGGTATACAAATCTAATATTTTTCGAAATGTTTTTTAAGTTTATTTTTAAATACATGATAATCTTTTATATTTTTTAGTTCAGTCGGTAATTTATTAAAGTTTGTTACACCAACATAAATGAAGCTATTTTGATAATGTTTTGTGTCAAATTTTGACATTTTGAGGTTATGTTTGTATCTTGTTGAATGATTTGTTTCTAATTTTAATTGTTGTTTTTCCTTTAATATTTGCAATATGGCGTTTTTTTTAAAAATGATATCTACTGAGGGAACTTTAAATATTTTAAATACTAATTCAGTCGGATAATTACAAATTTCTTCGAATAATATTTAAAATCCGTGAAATTAGTTCCTGTGGCATTTTTTATCCATCAGGTCATTAACCAGACCATATATGAGTCAATTAATCCACGTTCGGAGCTAATTTTGCTCCACTTAAATGCACATCGTTCAATATCATACCAATAATACCATATCTCATTTTAACTTTTCAAAATGTTCTTGTCCAAAGTCCAAATCCAAATGGAATTGCTTGGTAACTATGAAACACTCCTTTTTGACATTTATTTCATAATCTTTATTTTTAATAAAATACCAAAACACTGTTCGAACACGTAAAGGTAGTTTATCTTAAAAAATATCGTTAACCAGTGTTAAATTATTTTCTCCACTGTAAAATGCTGAGTAAAAAATATTTTCCTTATTCAACTTCGAAAAAAAACTGTTTAGCCAAAGACTTTTAATATGGATGCGACCCTATAAGCTACAGTTGTATTTAACTATTCGTTAAAAACAATGAATGTAGTTTGAAGAAAAATTGCCAACCTCATCCAGCCTGATCTAACTACTCTACCCCTCCTCCTTTTCCCGGGCTTGGGACCGGCTCAAAAATGGTAGATTCTTGAGGCGGAGTTACCTAACTAAAATTCAATCTAACTAACTGCTAAGTAACCAGAGTCAAGCAATTTCCTATCACTGACATTGACACATGGAATGAGGCTGGCCAACCTTTACTTTCAAAATATTACAAGAAATATGAAAGGAAATCTCAGTCGAGCGAAATAAAGAGACTGTGGTTCCTGATCTCTAGATCATGTGCAGGGACAATAAAGAAAAAAAAATATTCGAAAAAATCGAGTGAAAAGAAAACACTATTTTATCAAAATTGTTTTGGTTCTATAAAATCATGTAGAGATTAAACATGAATTTTCACAGTGCTAATACAGAAACCATACAAAATATAAAAAATAAGAAAGTGTTTTCATGATTGTTGTTGAAACTCTCGATTGGACGTACAATCTCAAGTCTTCTTTTTACTTACCTACATTTGATCAGTAAAATAAAAGTACAGAGGGAATAACAAATAAAATATACAATAACATGCAAGTAGGTAAATAGTAACATAAAAAAAGATTTTTGAATAAATTTTAATTAGATTTTGTAAGGTTTGTGTATTCACACAGTGAAAATTCATTTTATTTAAAAAAATTTTTTTTTTTTTCTTAAACGTAGTTTTATTTTCACAATAATATTTTATACCTCGAGCACTTTCGACCTTCAATTTGACATACATCACTCTCGATAATGACCTGAGTATTGAAGGTCGAAAGTGCTCGAGGTATAAAATATTATTGTGAAATAAAACTACGTTTTAGAAAAAAAAAAAAAAATTAAATAAATTTTAATTCTTGAAAATAGGAGACCGCTTAAAAAAATTAAATCTTCCCCTCGGCAAATCACTTTACCGGTTGACTTTAATTCTAGCAAATTACGCCCCAGATATCTGAGCCGTTTCTTCTTTATCTTCACTTTCCCCTTGTTATGCGTCTTGCTCATATCTTTTAGGAGTTTTATTACTTCACGTAAAAGAATAACGAGTAAAAGAGAGAAATGTGTACACAATATACAGCCTAAAACAAAACCTAAAAAACAACCGGTTACCTAGTAACTTTCATTTGTAAAGAATTATTTAATATCGCTAATACCTTGTTTTGTTCACTTCACTTGTCACCTTTCAACTTTTATTTCAATCACACTAAGCACTTAGCATTTGCACTTTTTACCTGTTTATTTTTATTGAACAGTCTTTAAAAACATTACAATGCTCTTAGTACAAGTACCTACATAGATTTACATAAAGCAAATAATACGGTGAGGAAATTAAATATGATAAACAGAAAGAAAAGAAAACTAAAGCGATTGATGAGGTCATCATGAGAAAAAGTAGAAGATACCTACGTTAGCAAAGTCGATGGCCACCTGTACATGTATAACGCCTCGAAACGTATTATATAAATGGCATAATATTATATAAATGTATCGACCGGTCCGTAGTCCAGGTGGTAACACTTCGGACTCGTAACTGGAAGGTTGTGGGTTCGAATCCCTGCGGAGCACAAAAAATATACCATTTATATTTTCAAATTTGCTCTTCGCTGGGTTAAAAAATTCATAAACCTTTACCAAAGATCGGTCATCAAAAGGTCTATCCAGCCTTACAGCATCTGGGTCTTACTTAAGAATTGGTGCTTTTTACAGCGACGACCAAGCTCGCAGAGGGCTCTTGAGGTGTGATACACACAAAAACAGCGCTCACCAAATAAATCAGCCTATTTTTTTTTAATTTTAATAAATACCATTAAAATAACTTATGTGAGCCGGGTTTAACTGTGAAAAACTTATAAGGGGAAAAAATGCATGCAAAAAAGCGTTATATCTTTATATTCCGTGATCTGTGGTTCTATCATATGTACCCATGGTATTATTGTTTTCTTTAATTTGATTTTTTCAGAGTTAAGCAAAAACAACTCTCACATTGCTAACATTACTTTCTTGGTTATAATCGCTTGCAAACAACTATGGGTGAAAAAATCGCTTGCGACATAATTTTGAAATAGGCGCCTTTTTTATTTTTAAATGTGACTTTTTAACCTTAAAACAATTGTATTTCTTTGTATTTTTATGACAGGATACACAAAAATACAAAATAAACAAGGTCACTTTTACAAATGGAACATATGAGTCAAGGAAAAATAACATACATATTTTATAAAAATCCTACGTATTTGCCCATTTGAAGTTTAATTGAAATTAAAGTGTATTTGAAATTAAATAGAATGCACTATTTTCATACTATCTCCTTTATTCATAGCAAACTATGATACCACATAAAAACATCACGCTGGCTAAATTGTTTAGATATTAGAACATATTGAACAACATCGATTACTCATACAAATTTTACATCATAATTGGTAAATCGGAAAGAACAAAAATATTATTTTCGTGATTCAATAATAATAATAATACAAACAAGCAAATATAAAGACTAAATATAGCTGCTATATAAAAATATAAATGCGAAAGTAGAACAAACAAATATCATTTTTTCATGACATATTCTCGCTCAGGATTTTTATTTGAACGAAATAAAAAGCATTCAATCCACTTTTCCTTGTCACCGCAACCTTAAAATATCCAAGTTAATTAGATATAATGAAACAAGTAAAAATATATATATATTGAAAGCCAAAATTGGATAATTTGTCTATAGTAGTAGGTATTTAAAAATAAACACAGAATTTCAGTTTTTTTAATGATTTTATTTTTAAGTCCACAATAACACCAAAAATAAACTTTTTTTAGTGTGATTGATAAATTTACAAAAATTAGAAAAAGAGCTGAGAACTTAACTTGGGTAGATAGTTTTGTAAAATTCATAGCTATGAAAATGTATACGGAATGTGGCTAGTTTTGTGAAAGATTCTAACTTTGAAATTTTCAAAAATACAATGTTTAATGGATCTCAAATATTGGAAACGTAGGGAATAAATGTAATATCACTTGACCGGGCTAAGGACAGGACAAAGTGTCAATATTATGCAGGTAGTTGGAAAGTACATACAATAAAGTGCACCGTATATTTGGCATCACATATGCTTCACAGTGCTGTGAACTATAAAAAACCCCTGATTATCGGGAATCCATTTGTTTATTTACCATACATGACTCCACATAGCTGATGGATTTTCGAATGTTCGGAGTCCATTTTCAATATAATTTTGAATTACCTATAAACTTATTTACTTAATCAACCCTTTAGTCGCCTCTTACGACAGGCCGGTCACACCGAGAGCTTATTCTTTCTCCCAGCCCACAGGGATACTCTTACCATTCATTTATTTTTGTTCCAAAAACTATAGATTAGTTTTAGGTTGATTATTATTGGTATGAAGGGCACATACAACATTATGTAAGCGCTAAAATACACGCATTGGCTTTTGATACTGCTTAAATATGAATATTGAATTGTTATCATATTTGATTTTTTTTCAATTCTTTAACGTATTAGACAAGACTAAACATCGTCTAGACAAGTAAATAAAGGCTTCATTATGTATTGTAAAAATACTTTCCAGTTAGGTACTAAGAAGCCTGTTTAATTCAAAGAAGACGCGAAGTTTTCACTCAACTTGCATAGTCTTGAGTTTTAAAACACAATTACAATAATTAAGCTTTCCATAGAATGTGCGGAGCTATTGTTATCAGGGACTTTCTATAACAAAGACAAACTTCACCTTAGCTAGTGTAAGCTGTTTTAAAAGGATAGTACAGAACATGTCTAGGTAATATTACCTACTTTTTAAAGTTTTTAACACATTGACAATCGAAAAAAAAACTGTAGAGTTGAATCTTTATGTTATATATAAATTGATGTACAAATATTTATTAACACTTACGATTCACTCTCAATGAACGTCCACGAGCAAATAATTGAATGAGTAAGTTCGCGCTTGCTACAGGGTACATACATACTACATACATACTTACAAAATCACATCCAGACCTCAGATGAACTAGTTGCAATTTAATTTCTACAAATAAACTAATCTATTAAGAAGACCATAAAAACAAATGTGTGTAGGAATAAGACCTGCCATTTAAGTAAAGACTAGATACTATTTTTTTGGCTTAGATTCTTTCGAAAACTAATAAGAGTAATTGTTTATTGAAGTTATTAATGTAATATAAAAACTATAATGTATCGTTTTTTGACGATCAATGTTTTTTCGGGATATTCTCAAACCTTTGAAACCGGTCCGTAGTCTAGTGGTCAACACTTCTGACTTGTGATTCAAAGGTAGAAATGTTCTAGTCCCGGCAAAGCAATCAAAAATATATTTCATTTGTCAAATATGCTCTTCGCTGGGTTGAAAAATTAACTTTGAACAGTCACCACTCACCATAGGTCCAATCCTGGATGCAACCCAGTTGCAACAACTGTGTCTAGCATGAGAATCATTGTTTTCTACAGTGACGATCAAATTTGCAATGGTGTGATGCATACAAAAACAGCACTCACCAAATAAATCATCCTAGGATTTTTATTATTTGGAGGCCTTTCCATAACAAAGGTTGATATTGGTCATATTAACGTGAGTCAAGCAATAGCTTAATTTTACTAAGCTGAAGTCACAGCGCTTCAATGGAGGAGTAAAATTAGCATAATATCCATGCGACGTGTGCTAGAATTACTTCAGGTGAGCCGTCGTAGGTAGTAACCTTATGCCTCGGGCTCGGAACCCACCAGCGCGATGGCTTAAATTATTGAGACTCACCCCAGGACGGGGGCGCTTTCAAACTCGACTGCCTTATACAAATATGGACTATAATTAAAATTTATTATTAACCGCATCTGCACCTCAAGTTTGTGATTTTTTATCCAATGTGCAATATTTGACTAAAGATGATGCGTTTTTTAAGTGGATTAGAAAGTTAGCGTTGTTGAAGTTACACCAGAATGTAGTGAAAATAAAAATATTAATACAACTAAGCTACACATATGTTAAGTGTAACTCCTTACCACATTGTCACATGTGGCTATAGGAACTTTTTATCTTTATAATTAAAGGAGCTGACCTTACGCCAACCATTTCAGCGGTTTCGAAGTGGAACAAGGTCGGAATTTGTATTTTGGATTTCAAATAAATCGACTGGACACCGAATACCAAAAATACGTAACTTACTTCTGTTTTTTAATGGTAACGTGATATCAAATTGATTATTTTATTGAAATGTAAATGGAACTGTCAATTTTTGAATTTATTTATGCGTTACCCCTGAAGGGGTAGCATTGCCGCCATTTTCAATGTATTTATTTTCACAAGCTATGTGTCCAGGTTTATACAACACTAAAATAAACGGGTTTCAGGGTGTCTTTTTTACTCTAATTTCTAAAGCATTGTTTTACTCTAGCACAAAGGCAGTGGTCCACTCATATAAATATGCTTAGGCACAATATACATTTTACATTTTAAATTTTGTATGTATATCATATGAAATTCACTTGGCTTATAACAAAAACAATTAAACAAAATATGTGAAAGTCTGTTTTCAAAATATGACAATACAATGTATTTTTTTTAGTTTTTTGGTTTACTCAATGAAAGTCCATTTTGAACAATTAGCAGTTAATTGAAAATTTAAAGTAAATGAAGTTATAATTCACATTAAAATCGAATAGTTCAATTATAGGTTACACAATACTCATTTAGATAAGCCTTTATAATAGTTATCTGGTTAATGCCTTAGGAAATCAGTGACTGCGTACTCAGCTGGAGGCTAAAGTTCGCATTTTAGTTGCAATGCACCGAGAGCAGCAGTATAGGGCTTTGTCAAAAATAAGAAATACATACGAAAAAGAAGAAAATGCCATATTCTGTGTTTCCATGTATTTATCTTATTTCTAAAACATTACATCATCGCAAAAGCATCGTAGCTGAATTCCCTCTAAATATATGAAGTTTTATTTATATAAAATACCTCTATTGATGCATGTGCGGATCTATAATCTATAATCTAGGTTGCAAAGATATATACATTTAAAGCTCATATCAAATGCATGACCGCAAACAGACACTTGCAGTTCGCGCTTACAAATGCTAAATGTTTACTTACAAATTGAATCCAAACCTCAAATGAACATAAGCCCTGCAACTCTTACCGACCTTCCCTAAAACAGGGGTGACATGGGCAAAGTGAAAAATAAAAAATAAAACATTTCGCTCAGAACGCAAGCGTTCTAGAAACTAAGCAATCGGCAATAAATGAAGACATTAAAACAAACACACCAAAGGAAATAATAAAATCTACTAACCTTAAAAAATGTAGATTTTTTCTTGAAGCGTATCAACCAGACACCACAGATATAAGCCAGGATTCAAAGTCAGAGGTTAAATGTTAAATATAGCCCAAAATAAATTACTTATAGCTGAAGAAAAACCGTTAAAATCCCAACATTTCTGGAAAATGATGAATTTATAAATTTGATTTTAATATTATTTGACATTTAAATTCTTTATCATAATTGTGTAATGCGTAATCAAGCCGAAATGTTGGGAAATTAAGTGATAAAAAAATCAGCTAGGAACAAATCGTACAAGTTGAAGTTTCGACGTGACAGGACGAAAAGATGGCGGACAAGAAAGTACGCTTTATATTATGTGTTTGTGTAACGATAAGGAAAAATCATCAGGGTTGCCCTCAAACAAAACTTTGTTTGTTAACAACTTTGCTAAAAAAATTGTGTATTTTAAAAGCATCTTATAAAAGATCAGGCAAGTTAACTATGCAGAAATAAATAGGTTTTAGATTTAATATTTTGTTAATTTGCCTTTAAAAATTACACAATAGACATGATCTTGAGTTTTAATAGTGACAAAATTTGAATTCATGATATTCAAAAGTATATAAATCCATCTAGGTCAGATTATAACTGTGCGTATTATTTATTCTACGAAAGTATTAAATAAAAACTTGAAACTTTGAGCATGTAAAACTATAAGGTATTGTGGCTAACATCTCAGATTCGTTATCGGAAGGTAGTGGGTTCAATAATTGGCGGTACGGAAAAAATATCTATTGAAATTTAAAGTATGTACCTATGCACCTCGCCACACTGGGTTGAACGTTGATTTTCCTTCAAAACAGAGTTGACCAAACAAATGTTTCTAAAAAAACTATGTTCCTTTTAAAAGATTGAAACTTACTCAAAGCATTTTGACCGGTCCCTAGTTCAGTGGTAACACTTCGGACTTTGAATGGGAAGGATGTGGGTTCAATTCCCGGCGGAGCACAAATAATATACCATTTATATTTTCCAATTTGCTCTTTGCTAGGTTGAAAAATTCATTCGATAGCTCAATTGGTAGAATGCTTGCATTTCATGCCGAGAACAAGGGTTCGATCTCAAAGGTTTACTCAGCCTTCACAAACAATGAGAACTAGCCCCCCCGGGAGCTGGGAAACCCTCACTTCAACTAAAAGTGGCCGGTGTGAGGCCGGCCCCCTTACCTGTAAAAATAAATAGGTCCCGAAACGCCACATGCAACTCCTTCGGGGAAACGCAGGCAAGAAGTTACACTAAATGTGTAGCTTAGTTGCGTTTTTAGTTGCGTATTTCATTATTATAGAATTAAGCACATTGATTGTATGTGGCAGCCCTGATTCCAGCAATATCAATATGAAGTGTTGCTAACTTCATTGCAACGCGACCGAATTTTGTGCAAAGCATGTTGACGGCCAACAAGTGAATCGGCTGAAATGCCATTTCGCTAAAATTTACGGAGGTTGAAAGATTTAGAAGATATTTTCGATACGTATGTATAACCTAAAAGCAACATCTACCCACTAACCAATCGATAGCAATGACATTCTCTCGTCTTCAACAGTCATCAATCCAAATAAATACTTAATATTTATTAGGAAAAAGTCAACTGTTCCATGGTTTTGAATTTGTTCTTTGGCTCAATCCATTAAATGAATCAGCTGTATTTTAATGTTTTTGTTTGTTAATTATTATGATTCTACTTCTAATGAGCTGTGTCGAGAGAGAAAAATCGAACCTCGATTATCTGAGCTCGATTAAAAGTAAAAGCTGTTGAATAAGAAATTTTGTTTAAGTGCTTACTTCATTGGAACTTAATTCTGCTTCGCTCACCCCGTATCTACACGTTGCGCGCAGCTGTTAGGAACGGCGAGTTGTACCTGAGCTCGGTAAATCGCGATCTCGTATAATCGAGTTTCTACTATACTCCAAAGGCACGTTAAGTCTAGTTTCAAATGTGAATAATATTGTCGTTTTGGGGTTCTTCTTGCTGCTGCGTGTTTTTCTGGTTTGCAACAAAATAAAAGGATGTATTCTTACATTTGATTGTTAATTAGGTATATTGGACCGGTCCGTAGTCCAGTGGCAACACTTCGGACTCGTAAATAGAAGGTTGTGGATTTGGATCCCAGCGGAGCACAAAAATATATACCATTCATATTTCGAATGTGCTCTTCGCTGAGTTGAAAAATTCATAAACCTTTACCAAAGACCACTGAAAGGTCCATCCAACCTTACAACAACTAGGTCTTACTTGAGAATTGGCGCTTTCTACAGCGATGACTAAGCTCGCAGAGGGCTCTTGAGGTGTGATACACACAAAAACAGCGCTCACCAAATAAATCATCCTAATATTATTATTTTAAGAACCGTTTTCTTATGTTAAATAAATTATAAACACCAACCTCAAATAAATCAATCTCGGAAACCTTTACAGCGTTAGGTATCCTTTTACATGGGCAAAATGTGAATAGGTTGACAAAAGTGAAACAATATTTCAGTGTGGGTGTTTAGCCTTCTACCAACATGTTAGTTAAAAAACGGTTATTATGATTAAGCTGTCACTCGGTTTTGTTTAAAAATATCTAATATGGACTCTAAAAATTCTCATAATAGGAAAACCCGTGTAAACATTGAGGTCATCTGCATCATTTATAACAAATTTAAAAAAATGCTTAGTAAAAAAATTACGAAATATCATAAATAATTTCTCAGCGCAACATAACCAAATTCAGAACGCAATCGAGTCGGTAGATAATTCCATGAAATCTTCCACACCTGAATGCCGTGCACTCGGTGTCCCTTTCGTTCCGTGGAATCTGTCTCGTTCGCTCGAGTCCGCCCACCGACCAATCAGCGCGCGCGGTTTATCGACCGAGCTCTCTACGAGCCGGGCGATAGACCATTGTGTAGCCGAAAGCGCTACGGCCTACGAGGAGCTACGGAACAGAATGAAATGTAAAATATACTGTCAGATTAAATGTGATTTCACGATGCATTCTCTGGATCGGACGCTGTTCAACAGTTATGCATGTCTTTTGTATTTATATACAACAGGTTTTTGTATGTATGTGCTTTTTATTATTATATATACAACAGGTTTATTTGTTTTAAATTATATATGATAAGAGAGCGCCGTTTTTGTGTGTGTCACACCTCAAGGGTCTTACAGGTTGGTATGAGACTGACCACCCATACTGTAAAAAATGGTTCTCCTTGCCAATGTTATCCCTGTTTCAGGGAAGGTCGGCAAAAGTTGCCGGATTTTTGTTCATTTGAGGTTTGGATTTTAATTTGTAAGTACGTACACATTCAGCATTTGTAAGCGCGAATTACACTTGTCTGTGTGTGTGCAAACATTTAATATGAGCTTAAAAAATTTAATATATCTTTGCAACTTAGATTAAAGATTACAGAAGGATTGTCACTTTTGAGAAACAATTTCTAATGAATCATCCTAAGACTACATGATCAAAAATGTAATGTTTTCATACTTAACTGTAATTTTGTAATTTTAAATTGAGTAGGTACCTACTACATACCTATTATAGAGGAAGGACGCAAACCAACTTCTACACTTTGCTCCCCCAGTTCTTGTTTACCGTATACGCCAATCTTGTCAAATATGACTTTGTCATGCAGTTGTCTTATGAATCAAATTCTACACAATCTGAGCTAAGAAAAACCATAAAACTCGATAATGTGAGAGTTCTTTTAAATATTTTTTAAATAAATTTCTTGTTTTCATAAGACACATTGGTCCAGTACCTACACATGCAAATATTGCTCATGTAAAATTTTCTAAATGGCGTATACGATAAACAAGAACTAAGGCAGCGAGTCTTGGCAGACTGGAAAGCCGCAGCGGTAGACAGGAGGAGTTGGAGGCGAAGGCTGATGGAGGCCAAGGGGAGATATGAGCTGTAGGGCCATCGAAGAAGAAGAACACATACGTATTCTTTTTTTTCAATTCAGTGCACATGTTTTTACGCCATTTTTTTCTAAATTACACCTTTAATACCGTTAATGATTATTTCAAGTTAGCGGGAACGGTGAATTCTCCCCTCGAACAAAGTGGAGGAGCATTAAGCTCCCCGTTCTTGATAATAGGAAAACCATACTTTTCCTCTCCTGCTCATTACGTTAAGCTTTCACAATTACCATAATACTCGCCCTGCCGCTGTGTGAGAGCATTCCCTCTTAAAAACTTCACTGACCCAAGTATAAAACATTCTACTCGATCGCGTAAATAGAAAAACGTATGAAAGATACAACAATACCCTAGTGAGTGATTTAGTTTCCATTTATTTTTTGGAATTACGCAATCGATGGGAGCTTAAACTCGGTGTACAAGAACTAGATATATTATAATGCATATGGGGACACAATATACTTAGGTACCTACGTATCTCTTTATGTGAAGGAGATTTTCATCGAAGTATTCCTATATCGGAAAAAACATATAATAATAATACAGTATCCATCAACCAATGCAACTCGAATTGATTATAAAAAAAAAGTTGAAGATCAGATTTTCATCTCATTTCAGTTTAACAAAATTTTGCATGTTAAAGAGGTACTAATGATTAAGCATTATAAATATTTCAAATTTCTAACCTCTTTGGTAATATTATATATCACACCTACTTACTTACACTTTATTTTTCAAATCAAAATTTGCTTAGAGATTGTATTGGCATTTGTCGTTTAATAAGTAGGTACTGTAGTACAAGCAAGCTATAAACATAAATTCAGGAATAAAAAATGCAAACAAAACAACTCAGTTTTATTGTTGGGTAATTTCTGCTTAGTGGCATTTTTTAAATCTCTACATAGCCAAAGTTGCAAAGATACATATAAGCATTTAAGACTCATGTTTAATGCACGCCCGCAAGCGTTCACATGTAAGTTCGTACTTACACATGCTGCATGTTTACATACAAAAAAAAAAACCTCCCATGAACATAAACTTTCGCCTCCTGCCGCTTTTCCCTGAGACCGGGTTGGTATTGGCAAAAGTCAACAGAGTTTTTATAACATGGGAGGTCAGCCTTAAACCAACCTATTAGTCAAGGAACTACTTACATCAAAATTAAGAAATGAAATAAGTCAAACATCGATTTCTTGAAAATTGTTAAAATGGAAACATATTTCTGTATTTTATAAATGTACTCGTACATGAAAAATAAAAACATAAAATTTTCCAGGAAAGCATTGTATATAGAAAATAGCATTCAATCTAACCTAAGTATTATTTGAACTTGCTATGTGTTTTCCCCTCTTTTAACTTTGACTACCATTTCAATTCTACCTTTAAAACACAGCACGGTACTTAGTACTCACCCAGTACGTCTTACAAGCAGAGCTTAGTAGGTACGATCCCCACAAGTAAAACCTACTATGTAAGTAAATAGAAGGCACTTCTGCACCAAGTCTTTCAACCCCCACCATTCAGCCTTACAAAAAGTTCATTTTAAATAACATGAATGTCTGGAAAAATGGGATTTATTTGTATGGGATAAATAAATAATACACTTGCCAGTACACGTAAAAATGAGTTTGAAGATAACACATCAAGTATTTTTAATTTGTGTATTGAAATAATTGAAATGATATTCTGAGTTTGCTGTAAAATTATTTTGAATGTATTTTCTAGGGGAGTGTGTACCTATATTAAAGTCCTCATACTTGTCTTGTTCCTTGACTAATAGGTTGGCATGAGACTGACCCCCCATGCTGTAATAACTTGGTTCATTTTTGCCAATGTAAACCCAGTTGTAGTGAAAGGCAGCAGGAGTTGGAAAGTTTTAGTTCATGTGAGGTTTGTTTAATTTTGCATGTACAAATGTAGCATGTGTAAGTGCGAACTTACATGTGCCTGCTTGTGGGCGTGCATTAAATATGAGCTATAAATTTATAATTTCGTAAAATTATAAATTTATTTTGGTGTAGGTAAATATAATTAGAAATTGTGTAAGTTTTTTTTCTAGAAAGTCGTCATATAATCTAAGTTGCGGTATCGGTTCCTCAAACTAACCGTTTGCATCATCAGGTGGCTTAATCAATTAAACAACTTTAAAAGCACATTAACCGTGTAAACTACTCAAAATAGATTGAACAGGAAAATATATCCTAAATGAATTAAGCCAGCATTATTAAAAACAATAAAAATAGTTTCTTTATAGCTTAGCTAAGGCTCCATAGTCTAGTGGTATCGCTTCGGACTCGTAATTGAAACGTGGTGGGTTTGGATCCTGACGGAGCAAAAAAAGTTGAAAAATTAATCTGCCTTTACCAAAGACCGGTTACCAAAGGCCCATCCAGCCTTACAGCAACTGGGTCTTGCTTTAGAATTGTCGCTTTCTATAGCGACGACCAAGCTCACAGAGGGCTCTTGAGGTGTGATTCACACAAAAACAGTGCTCACCAATTAAATTAGCTTAATCTTATTATTATTCAACTCAACTCGACCTAAAAAAATAAGTACCATAATTACACTCGTATTAAATATAATTGTAATTAAAGGCTTTGCAATTTCGATTTATCGCCTTTCAAAGAAAAAAGTATAAAAAAATATTATGAAGTAATTATATAGTTTCGTGGTTTAATGGCGTCCTATATTACACTGAGAGTACGTAAAATTGTCGATCCGACTTGAGTGCTCGGAGTGGCTGGAAGTCCATAATGTTATAATTTTGCTGTGTTCATCTGCATCTATGTAGATTATCGACACCAGTAAAAACTTAACGATTATTATGAAGGCTACTTAGTGGAAATGTGACGTCCCACACAGGTGGGGAGAATCTACCGCACCTGTTATGAAGCTATGTAGCTTAGTCTATTCAACATCATATTCTATTCAAACTTTTATTTATAGGTATTTCTTCGAGATCAAAATAATCTAATTGCATAATGGTTCACTTTTCCAATGTCACCCCTGTTTCAGGGAAGGTCGGCAAAAGTTGTGGGGCTTATGTTCATTTGAGGTTTGGATTTTATTTGTAAGTACACTTTCAGCATTTGTAAGCGCGAACTACACTTGTTGGTTTGTGGGCATACATCTGAGAGCTTTAAATGAATATATCCTTGCAACTTAGATTATAGATTATAGATAGATTATCATTATGCTTATGGTTGTTGCGGCAGGATTGGAACTTTAAAGTTGTGTTGCCATTTTTTGGTCTCACCTTTTAAAATATCGAGAGCCCTCGTCCAATCGGTAATAGAAGAACTTTCTATTATGTTCTCAGACGTTTGCGGCTGAAATCGCATTACTGATCATTCAATAAGTCCTTATGATAAAATACTCTTTTAGCTTAAGTATGTGTGCCTGTGATAAATTATATCCACCTTGTTAACAATGTACGAGTTTTCGTATGTATAAACAAGTTAGTAAAAAAACCGAAACATATGTATTTTAATTCCAATAGTTTACCGGTTCAAAGTCAATATTTTAAAATTGTCTGAATAAAAGCAATTCTAGTGATAATGATAATATATATCATTAAATTTTTCAACAACTAAAAATAAACAAATGTAATTATTTCTCTTTGAGCGCTCAATTCTGAAGGGGTAATTTTTGAAAATGTAAATCATTACATCAGACTTGTTGTGCCGCTTTCAAGAGATCCTGTACAAGTGCTAATAAGTACGCGAGACTCTACCGTTACTTGGCACTGCAGAGGCGTGTAAACGAAATCAAACAAAACATTAGATACATTTTGATAGTTCTGTGGAAATCTGTGAATTGATTGTTTGGCTATATAAAGAAATGTACAATACACATGAAGAAAAAAAGGCACTTGAATGGACTAGGCACTGGTTCCATAGACCACAAAATTGTAACGTCAAATGGCAAAAAAAACTTAATTGTGCGTCATCATCATCATAATCATTTAATAAGTCCTCGCTTGTCCACTTCTGGACACAAGCCTTTCCTGTTTCCTTCCAAAATGAATCTACAGTTTTTGATCCAGCGTATATGTGTATTGTATTCGTGTAAATAAATCATACTTTTCTAAACGAAACAACATGAAAATTATTAAATGAAAATAAGTATAGTACGTTGCATTAAAACAAAATACTACACACTTAAAGCGCATATTTATGTACATTGGAAAAAACTTTCTGTTGTGCGTTTAATTTTTTTCTCTTACGTTTTCAATGAGAGTTTTTGTAAAAGGAAACCTTTAAAATTTATGCTTCATATATTCAAATCAATATTTGCAATCACCCCTTTTTTTAACTAGGCATCCTCTCGAATCCCTACATTTTCTTGTCACTTGAATATTTCTAAAATTTAAGTAAAGGCTACTACAAAAATCATTTCACCATCTACTGATTTATAAGACGGGGACAGTCGTGATTTGGTTACGTCCCTGGGAAGGCTTTCATTGAACTGCCACGTTGTTTTGTCGAAAAATAATTATATTCACAAATATTCACTCTGAGAATCATAAAGCTAAGGAGACGATAATTACCTGCTCTTTGGCGAGAGAGAAACGTCACTCAAGGAGGTGGACGGGCTGCTCAAACCTTGGGGAAGTCTTACAAGAAAATGCTGGAACCAAGTCCACAATATTTTAATATACTTATTTTATTAAGCGCTGAAAAATGTGTTTCTTCATTCAAAATTCAGAAAATAAGAGTGTAAATCTATATCTATATTGTTATAAAAACATATGAGTAGATCTTAAATAAAGGAGGGTTAAACAAGCGAGTCGTACTTGAATTGGTTTGCTTTCAATAGATCAAATGAATACTGGATTCAAAAAGGAACTTAGTGCCATTGTGATAAAACTAAGAAAAATATTTAACATGAGAAATATTCATATCAAGTTGGTATCAAATACACAGTAGGTACCTACTATGCTTTTTGTAAAAAAATCTCACGAACATTTTTATCATTTACACGTACGTCTCCCTCTTTTTCTCAGTTTGATCACAATGACACTTATTGCATTTTTTAATCAACCGTTCAACCGTTTAAATGTGCAGACAGATCTTGAGGTTAGATTCATAGAGAATACTTGATTTAACTTAAATATATAGTAGGAATTGACAACAGTAATTTTCGTTATGTTAAGTTTTTCTCGTAAATGTATTTTCAATTATTAAAAATTACCCCTGTTCGGTAGATATCGCCTTAAAATACATCTTCGCACATTAGCCTGAAGGTTACATAATTAAGAAAACATATACAATTTTATCACAGCTAACAATTCGGTCATGTTCATAATATTGTCATTTTTTTTGTACAATGGCCTTACCAATTTATAATCTCAATACCATAAAAAAATGTTTTGAATAAAATAAAATAAATCAGAATGAAAATATAAGCTGTGACAAGTGTTTCAGTGATACAAAAAAATTCCAGTTTTTTTTTAAATCTTAAATTCGTAACAAAAATACTTTTTCCGAGAAAAATTCCGAAAAATTTACATGAAAATATTTGACAAGCGCGTTTCGGACAGCGAAAAGGGTTACTCAAAGCAGGTAGAAAAGCCGTTTTCTTCAGATGGAGTAATCTAATAAGTGTCTTCATTTGACGGTGGATGCTTCAGCGCAAGAAGCAAGAGCAACATCAAAAGACTACGCCAGAGAGAGGAGCTTCTACCATTATCATCTGTACTGAGCAAAGCAAACCCTTTAGACAAAGAACATAAAATTACATTATGGAAATTTATTTTAATAAACAAATCTTTAATGATTTTTTCAACTGAGAAAAACTTAACAAAAGGAGTTTTGTTTAGTTTTATGGCATTTGACACGTAAATATTTGAAAAGTTTGACGTCACATTTTTTCTTACAAGTCAAAATCCTATTAAATAATAATGATGATAATATAATAAATTATCACCATTGGATACTATTTTATTTGCTTGATATAATATCATATCAAGTATATGGTACTCGTATTGCGTACTGCATGACCACTTTTGTACTTAAGTAAAGGGCTGCAAAAAGCCGAAAGCTAATTTTTTTTCTGCAAATAAAAATCGTCGACGGAGAGGGGGTGGGGGGGAGTAGGTTTTCAAAAGTCTTAGCTTTGCCAATGTCACCTCTGTTTCAGGAAAAGTCGGCAAAAGTTGCAGTATGTATAATCATTTGAGGTTTGGATTTTAATTTGTAAGTACACATGCAGCATTTTTAAGGTCGAATTTACTCGTGTCTGTTTGTGGGCATGCATTTAATATAAATTTTAAACGTAAATTTATCTTTGCTACTTAGACTATAGATAGGTAAATATGAGTAGAAATTAGGTACTTGAATAAAGTGTTGTAAGTATATAATTTGCCATGGAAAAAGCAACTAGAAAATAATGAAGCTTTTATGCAGAGGCTCTAGCTACCTTTTACAAAGAGCAATGGAGTAGATGTTATAGATCTGTGACATTAAAAGTTTTATAGCAATGAAGTTCAGGAGAACTCTATTTTCGTAAAAACTTCAAGAAGAAAAGTTGCGATGGACCTAATTGTAGCTGCCTGTTTACAATATTTTATCTCTTATAAATAATTGATGGTGTCTCTGAATTCAACGACAGCGTTTCTGAATTATCCAAACCTCCCCACCGCCGAGTACGTATCCAAAACTCAATGTAATTAAATATTAATGAAGACTTCAAGCCTTGACGAATAAAATGTTGGAGTGAAATAAATACACCTTTTGAAGACATTTGAATGAATATATTACCTCTGACATCACCTCACTGGGAATGAGAAATTTATATGCCGTTTTGGAGATTAAAACACCGTACTATAAATTCATAACTGACACCATGACTGAGGTAACGGATTCGTGGACTAACCATAATGTTCCAAAATACGAAATTAGCAAACCTTTGAATCTTACGTTGTTTGGCCGCTAAGCCGAAGGTGTGGGAACATACTTTCTTGAATATAGAAGGCTCAGCTCTGTGTTAAATAAGGTTAAATATTTAAAAAATACATTATAAGACGTGTACATTTTTTGTCAGTTTTTACTATTTACTAATTGTAAAACAGCATCAGCGTCTGAAGATATTGTTAAAATTTAACATGGGTTTTTTTTTAATTAAACTGCAAGTTATTTATTTCGCAGGATTTATTTGCACAACATACGGTAACTTTTCTAGTTTATCGACTTCGCGTCACAATGTTTCAATCGACTCTGGCTCTCTGCACCATTGCGGCTCTTATTTTTACCGTTCATATGGACGTTTCTCGTGTATTCCAGATTCTTTCATAGTGTATTATTCTACACGCACACCAAGCAGCGTGCTTAGGTACATGTACACATAAATTCATATTTAGGAAAAAAATTTAAGCAAAAAATTAGTCTAAAAACACATTCCTAAAAGTTATACTGTATATTTGCATGTACTAACAATTGCTTATTATACAGATTATAGAGAAACCTTAGCGGCAAGTCTCCTGTAGCTCTAAAAAATGAACGTGTTTTATTAAAAGGTTATTTGAAGGATCGCTTGGAGTTTTTTGTAACACTGGCCCTAGTTTAAGCACTATTTAAGATAAGGCTATTTTACAAGAACGCCGATAAATTATAATAGAAACCTTTAATATTTATAACTACCTTACAGAAAGTGGGAAGGGGCAACTTTAAGGAAAATCCCATTAACATTATAATTTCGCGCGGAAAATTAGGTCCACAAAGGGAATGCTCTAACGGTCGTGCACAAGGCTTATTCAGAAACATGTCGGCACCCAAGAGGCTAATTTTCATGAAGGGTACGAGATGCTGGAGGTCTTACTTATCCTAAAATATCTACTGAAAATAGCCTTAACAAAGCCAAGAAAAATACAATGAAATCTTTACTTTTTTTTTGTATTGTATCTGAAATGTCAACGCAACAACTCACATACGAATATTTTACAAAAAAAATTCATTTCATTTTTGTTGTTTGTTCATTTTTTTAAATTAGATTTGTGAAAAAGAATGCAATTCACCCCTGGCCAGTTGTCTTCATGCAAAAGCAGAAGCTTGTATGCATCAGTGGCGAAGGGTGCCATACAAACCGGTTCCCATCGGCTTCCCTTTTAAAATGATGTAACAAAGTAGTTAAAAAATATAGGCACAAAGTAAAAAAATTACATTTACAACCAAAGAAACAATACGTATTTTTTTCCCATTGAAACCATGCAGTCTACTTTATTATTATTTTTGCCTCATTTTAAACGGGAAACCGATGGGAGTCGGCTTGTATGGCACCCTTCGCCAATGGTATGCATGCAATGGCATCTGTTAAACCAGGGTCGAAGTTATGGTCAAATGGGCCAGGCGTGATTCAAACCAGTGTTATTTTTTTTTCCAATTACGCTAGTCAATAATAGCGACATGAACCCTCGGCCATAAAACTCACAATTTTCAAAATTCTTGAAATTGACAACATTCAATCAAAATTTTCATAAATGAGTTTGTATACTTGGGAAGTAAGTTTGAAAAAGATGGAAGAATGACCGGTGAATTTGAAAGAAGAATAATGAAAGGCAGGTGCGTACTGGGTGCTACCGCTAGCATCGCCAAGAACCAGAATCTTTTAAAAAATGTTCGACTGGCGGTGCACGGTGGTATACTAGTGCCCACTCTGATGTATGGAAGTGAAGCCTGGACGGTGAGTAAAAGTGAGATTAGTAAAGTCCATACAGCGGAAATGGACTACTTAAGAAGTATGATTGGAAAAAGACGGAGTGATAGGGTGAGGAATGATTTTGTTAGAGAGGAATGTGGTGTAAAAGAAAGTGTGAAAGTAAAGATTTAAAGAAGTATGCTGAGATGGTTTGGACACGTGGAGAGAATGAATGAGGAAAAACTGACTTAGAAAGTATATGCTGCAAGAATTGATGGATGTCGTGGAAGAGGAAGACCGAGAAAGGTATGGATGGACCAAATTTTCGAAATAGCGAATGAATGGGATATCCAGAGTCATAATAAAAGGAGAGATTGTATGAAAAAGGTGATGACTCTGGATGAAATGAAAGAAGTATGCAAGGACCGAAAGAAATGGCGGTTGATCTGTAATGCTGGCGGTTAAAGATGAGGCTTTAAAAAAAAATATTTTTAAAGAATATGTTTTAATTTTTTAGTGTTTAAGAAATTGTTTATTTGTTTTATATATTTGAATGTATAGAATTGCTTGTATTCCTTGACTGATAGGTTGGTATGAGGTTGACCACCCATACTGTAAAAATGGTTCACTTTGCCAATGCAACCCCTGTTTTCGGGAAGGTCGGCAAGAGTTGCAGGGCTAATGTTCATTTGAGATTGGGCTTTTTTTTATATTGTAGGTCCACATGCGGCATGTGTGAGCGCGAAATTATGCGTGTCTGCTTGTGGGAATGCATTTAATATGAATCTCAATTGATACATATCTTTGCAGCTTAGATTTAGATTTAGATAATCCCTGATATTGAAGTTAATTTTTAGGTGAGAAAATAGTCAATTGAAACTGAGATATAAATAATATAATATATCGGAACACAGAAATAAGATTACCTGTGTTTCCATATTTTTTTCTGATTGTAGGAAAAATCCTAGATTGCCGTTGACTGTTATATAATTAATAAACAAAACTTCATCACACAAATAATATTTTTTTAATTCCATGACTTATTTACAACTTGATAAGCCTAGCCCAACGATCTCAAAAAATACATCATAAAACGCTTTGGATTATAGCTGTTATTATCGCTTTTACGGTTTTTGCATTTGTATAAAAGAACTTTAAACAAAACGGATATTTTTACAACAATTATAGCTACACAGATAAAATCTACTCTTCTACTCGAAGATAAGACGAACCGTAGTAAGTGAACTTACATTATTCTCGACGTTTTGTTTGCGACATAGCTAACGTCTTCAGGAGACACCCTCTCTGCACGACGAGTTAGGATAAGAAGTTATTATTATTGTTAGTATGTCAAACGACCGTAGCTCCAACCTAAGCCTAACAATACATATGTTTTTCGTAATAATGATTAAAAATCGTCTTTAACATTTCTGCAGCATAGAAAAAATATACATGAAATTACTCATGTTCAGATATTTATATGTACATATAGTGCAAAGAAAATTGGAAAATGACGCACCACGGCCTATTTTCTTAAGTCCGTCACATCAACTTAATGATAGGCTGGCAATGTTGATTTATTTTGCAAAAGAAACTTCCTGGCGTTCTAGTTCGACAGTTCTTTCCTTCACAAAGTGTAATTAAATTTAAATTAACCGCCTTTCATCAATCACACAAACTTATATCCGTTTGTGTTCGAAACTGAAATTAGACCGGTATTAACTGAAACCAATTATGTTACAAAAAGTATTTTAATCTATATCGATTATCGTTTTATCCGTAACAATAATGATACCCATGCACGTACTTTTGTATAATGTTGAGTTATTTTGAGGAGTAGAACGTATCCACATATTGTATGCCGGTTTGAACATTATGACAAACTTAAAACTCTAAATGATGGGAGAGTTTTGCTACTAAAACATCTCGGTACTTTAACAATTGTATTGAAATGCACGACCGACTCAATTCATTTGATAAATTACCTTCTCTCTTTAAATATATGGTTCATAATGAAAGATATGCGAATTTTCTGTCTGCATGCCTGATATGCAGTATAAAAGTTCTGTCGATTTTTACAATTGAATATTCTTTATTAAATTTGTTTTTGTATTGCTGAAAGAATAGATTATATTTCTTGGTAAAAAATTCAATTTCAAGGATCGTCAAGGAGTTATATTTTTTTGGAACGTGTGACTATGCTTAATCGTCAAATAATTTGATATGCATGAGAACGGAAAAAATATCGCGGTTATCATTTATATCACTCGGTACTTTATAAGTGTCAGTTTTACCTTTTACTGTTGAACAAAATTAAATATTCCTTTCGCAAAATCTTGAGACTTTCTTGACTAATAGGTAAGTATGAGGCTGACCCACATTAAAAAAAAAAAATTAGGCTGATTTATTTGGTGAGCGCTGTTTTTGTGTGTATCACACCTCAAGAGCCCTCTAAATATCTAAACTCTAAATATAGGTACCTATAAATATCTGAACATGAGTAATTTCATGTATATTTTTTCTATGCTGCAGAAATGTTTAAGACGATTTTTAATCATAATTATGAAAAACAAATGTATGTAGGTTTAGGTTGGAGCTACGGTCGTTTGACATACTTACAATAATTATAACTTCTTATCCTCACTCGTCGTGCAGAGAGGGTGTCTCCTGCTACATACACATGCTACATATGCCACTCCAGTTTCAGGGAAGGGCGATAGGAGTTGCAAGGTTTATATTGATGTAAGGGTAATTTGTTTTTAGATACACATACAATATGTTTTTGACAAATGTCAATAAATCTTTGCAACTTAGATTATGGATAAATACGTTTTTTTTAAGAAATCCTGTACTGGAGACTCCCTAGGTTCTAGAGACTCTAGGGGTCTATGACACTTGTTGTAGTGCCGCAGAGGTGTACGAGCTTGGTCGTCACTACAAAGCGCCAATACTCAAGCAAGACCCAGTTGCTGTAAGGCTGGATGGACCTTTGGAAAAAAAAAAACGTTTTTTATCATATATTATGTGGACTATCTTATAGACACATGTGCCTCTATAGCATGGTTGTCCCTGATGGCAAAATATATTCTTTACAAGTAATGAAATAAAAAGGGAAAGGAGAAAGTGAGCGTAAAAGAAGCAAATGCATGAAAAGGGGGATGGATATGAATGAATTTAAAGAGATATGTAAGGATAGGAATAAATGGAGGCAGCTCTGGCCGCCCTTAGCGGAAGGGCGACAGAGTTACAGTTACAGTTTGTTATATTTTGATTACACAACTGGCGTCACGATGTCTGTATTTGATTTGCAATTCGTTATAATTTGTCACCCGATCTTAAACACCGCACCTACATATTATGTACATTCAAAATGGATACAAAGTCACGTACGAGTCATTTAAAACCAAAGGTGACTTTCTAGGATTTCTGTCCGAAAATGAGCCAAGTTTTTGGAAATATAAGGATATCATTTGCTTATTATCTGTGTGTATAAATATACATTTATAAATCAACCCTAGATTACCGTTTTTGATTCCATACAGCTCATAAGTTAGTATTTGTAGCCGGGGTGTCAAATTAAAAGACTTCTTTGAATTTGCTAATCAGTGCAAGTCCCATGTGAACCTTATGTGCATTATTTACTCAGCTGCATATTGTGCTTATCTGTGAGTGATAATAAAATCCAAGAAAACAACTGCATCTCTCATTGCATCATTATGAAGGATTCTAATTTCAATAATACTTATTTAAAAACTTGCATTGTGTTTGGAATCGTATGAATCATTTTTCACAACTACAAAATTTTTAAAGTGTGCGTTAAAAAAATCTGCTAACAAAACATTCTGTTACTGATGACTCTGTCGAGGAATGTAAGGATTATTTATAAACATGAGTCAAAAATAATCTCGTCCGTCAAAAGTATCTACTACTCATAAGAATCCTAAACACATTTATAAAAAAACTCCCTTTGATCGCGTAAATAGAAGGATAAATGGAAGATTCTGTGACGATTTGACAATACAAAAGCAAGTTGAGTGAGTGATTTAGTTTACATTCACTTTTTCTATTTACACCATCGGGGGTGTTTATGAAGTGTTTTATACTCGGGATAAAAATAAATAGGTACCATCTTACGCATGACGTTATCAATGTGGTCGAATAAAAAATACCTTGCTGGTTATTTTTTTAAAGTTCAAGTACAATATTTTCTCATTTATTCGTCACTTTGCTCCTCCAAAACTAGTTGTAATTATTTATTTTTTCTCCATTGCCTTCATACGTGACTTCAACAACGAGCATTTAATATGGCGTTAAATGGAGTGAGAAAGACAATCGATACAAATCTATAAAATATCTATACAATATTTACTGTGCCGCGTAAATGAGAAATGATAAATATTTATTGCTACATCTTATCATACAGGGAAAAATTGAGAGACGACTGAAAAAAAAAATGATTTGCAAAGAGGAATGCAATTCACCCACCAATTCTGCCTAGCCTGTTGTCTTCATACGAAAGCAGAAGCTTGTGCCTTGCCAGGTCTTCATATGAAAGCAGAAGCTTATGTGTATGCAATGGTATCTGTTGAACCAGGGTCGAAGTTATGGTCAAATAGGCCAGACGCGATTCGAACCAACGTATTCTGTTCCAAATACGCTAGTCAAGAACAGCGACTTGACTCACCCGGCTATTGCACCGACAATGACATATGAATGTTTAATGTTAATATATCATTGCAACTCAGATTATTATAGAGATTTATAGCTTTGGACCGACATAGACACGAGTGGTCCGGTACAGAGAGCGTGGTGTATTTGTGATTTTAAAACTTCACGCCACGTAGGTACTTTTTCCTCAAATAATATTTTTCTTCTTCTTTTCAGACTCGAATACTGGAGGATGCATCCCTTATGTGCAATTCTTGGTCACCACGTCATAATGTAAGTATCAATGCAAGAAAAAAATACAAAATAATTCTCATTTAAAAACCCTCTTTCGTTTTCTTTTATTGTTCTTTATAAGATTCGTTTATGGTTTTGGCATTTTTTTTTCATAAAAACTACAATTGCAAATTGATGCTTTTAATATTTTAATGTGTAAATGTTGCATTGCAAGCGTAAAATAAAATCAAATATAGGTACCTATATTTCAAAATTTTAAATTTGCAGTAAAACTTACTTTTAAGGTTACATTTAATATACCGCAATATTAAAAAAATATATGTTTATGACCATTGCAAAGCGTGGGTAGTTTTTTTTTAGAAATATTTCTTTGAATCCGATTTCATGTGATTTTTTGGATTTGTTTTTTGATGCGCTTTGAGTACATATTTCTTACATGTATTACATGAAATAAATTGATCATTTTTGGAAAATTTTTAGACACAAAGATCTCCCCAGACTCTCCGATTTGACGGACTTTATAATCAGGTAAGTCATTTTATTATTCAAAAGAAGCTAATAAAATAATCAGAAAAATTGTAATTTTCATTTCGTTTTGGAATGAATTCATTCCATACCATAATAACTGATTTTCATCAACAGATCATCTGTACTTGAGTAACTAAGTATAAAATAATCTAACTAATGTAAAATCATTGGTTCCCGTTTATTTTCACTTGGCGAGAAAAGCAATAGTTAAATTAATAAAATTCAGTGATTCTTAACCTTCCTCATATTAATTTACCTAATTAAGCCATAATAAAACAATTAATAGACTTGACTTGAATTTCGAATATGAATAACAGTTATCAAAATAACGTGATTTCGTTTTTATTTTAGTTTAGTATTCCTTAACTTATAAGTTGGTATGAGGCTGACCACCCATACTGTAAAAAAAATGGTTAATTTTTCCAATGCCACCCTGTTTCAGGAAAGGTCGGCAAGAATTGCAGGGCTTATGTTCATTTGAGATTGGGTTTTTATTTTGTAAGCACATGCGGCATGTGTAAGCGCGAACGTATACGTGTCTGTTTGTGGGATTGCATTTAATATAAATCAGCAACTCTTATCTAAATCTAAGCTGCAAAGATATGTATCATTTGAGATTCATATTAAATGCATTCCCACAAGCAGACATGCATAATTTTGCGCTTACACATGCCGCATGTCTACCTACAATATGAAAAAACCCAATCTCAAATGAACTCAGATCATATATATATTACATAATTTTAGTCCCTATTTACACCATACAGTAACGAAGAAAAAAACTTATCCAATAGTGTGCTTTTAAACCAAATATATATTTGTATTCAATTTTAAAATTCTACAATAATTTTCAAACAGTGTGATTAAATGTCCTCACGGTATCTTTTGTCTAAAGCTGTTTTTTTTTTTTTAAATAAAGGTGTAACTTAATAGGTAAAAAATACTGGCACGGTGTATTTAGTTAAATCAAAAAACAGAACACCGTTAGCACTACCCTTATCATTTAAAAAAAACTGTATTATTTTTTTAATCTTCGATCAAAACCTTACATTGCCGTCTTGCGTAGCTAAATATGATAAAATATGTTTATGAATAGCATTTATTTTTGTAATTTTTTTTTTAATCTGGAAAAAATATAAATGCTCGTAAACCATTATTTCAGCTTCACTGAAGTGAAGTAGAATGGTACATAAAACCAGGGCAATCCAAATAAGAGCCTTGTAGTGTCGCATTTTGCCATTCCATGTCCGCTTACATTATATTTTTTCATGCTGCATTATCGGCTCATTGTTACCACATGCAACGCAATAATTATCGAGTAATTTCTGATCATTGTTCATGTATCAATGAAATATTCAATACCTTAAGTGACTTGAGTAGATTTTTCGCTTGTGAACAGTATTACATTTTTATTATATTTTGATTTTGGGTAAGTTATTTGTATTACAAATAAATAATTAAGTTTTTTAATATTTTTTAGAAACAAATTCTAAGAAAACACTGTTTTTTCTCAAGAGATAAATTTATTTTAATTATTAAATTAATTTATTTAATAAAAAAAAAATAATAATAAATTTTAAGTATTAAAATAAATTGATCTCTTTTGAAAAGACAATTCATTTCTAAAAAATATAAAAAATGAAGTTAATTCCATGTACCACATAAAAACTCAATCTCAAATGAACATTAGTCCTGAAACTCTTGCCGACCTTCCCTAAAACAGGGGTGATATTGATGATGTCACTCAAATAATCTTTTTATTAATTATTCTTGCAAATTTAACAATGTTTGAAGGGCCTTGTTTAACCAACTATACATTGACATTGGCAAAGTTAACCATTTTTTTCAGAATGTGCGGCCAGCCTCCTACCAACCTATAAGTCAAGGAATACAAATAGAAAATAACAAAAACAGAAAAACCTTAAAAATAAATTTATACAAAAAAAAGTCAATAGGTCACATTACAGATTAGCCGCCATTTCTTCCTGTCCTTTCATACTTCATTCATTTCATCCAGAGTCATAGCCTTTGATTCGTGTGTAAATTTCTTCCTCAAAATGTATTTAAAATACAGCCAGGCAGAGCATAATGGCATAAAATATACACCGGCACAATCAATTCAACCGCAAAGTTGGGCGTCTTTTAGTTTGTATGCGTCAGGTATGTACCTACAGGGGTTCGGGTCGGGAAATTCGGCCTGGGCCACATTACATAAAGTTGCTGGTTGAGGGCCGGCATTATACCGGCGCAGTAAATACCGCCCCCCACCCCACACCCTGCTCCCCCGCTCCCCCCTCCCCCGCCTCTCTCCGCGTCGAGGGGCTTGAATAATTAATGGCATGGCAGTAACTCAGTTGGCCGGACGAGGGGGAGGTTATATCGCCGGCACCTGAGCGGAAGACAAGGGCGTAACGCGTTTGCCTGAATTTGATGTGTGTCCCGGTCCGTAGTCTAGTGGTAACGCTTTAAACTAGTAAATGGAACCTAGTCGGTTCAAGCCCCGGCGGAGCACAAAAAATATACCATTTATATTTTCAAACATTTTCATCGCTGGGTAGACAAAATTAATCTCTTTACCAAAAAGCTTTATCAAAGACCAGTCACCAAAGGTCCATCCACCCCCACAGCAAATGAGTCTTGTTTTGAAATTGGCGCTTTGTAGCGACGACCAAACTCGTAAAAAGTCCGGTCGATAGCTAAAATGGTAGAATGTTTGCGTTCCATGCCGAGAGCAAGGGTTAGATCTGAAGGTAGGCAGAAATGATTTACCTCAATTTATTTATTTATTTCAAAACTAAAATAAAAACCGGCAAGGTTTACTCAGCCTTCCCAATAAATAAAATCCAGTGATTTGAGGAGCTGGGAAACCATCAATTACACTGCAATGGTTAGCGTGAGGCCGGCCCCCTTCCCGAGCTCCCGAAGGGGCTGGTACTCATTTCTTGTGAAGGCTGAGTAAACCTTGCCGGTATTTTTATTATGGGGTTTGAAATAAACCCCGAAATAGGAAATCATTTCTGACACCCTCCTCGGTGGGATTCGAACCCGAGCTCAAGGGGTAGAATGCGAGCACTCTACCAACTAAGCTATCGACCGGAAACCTCATTGCAATATATTTGCATACGTAATTTCTTGTCATATTGTCTTAACTTTATTTATTTTGGCAGGCGATGGGGTCAAAATTATGCCAATCCTTATATTTGGCACTCGCTAGCCTACACTTTCAATTAATTACCTAATAGTGATCTGTAACAAAAAAACCTGAGGGGAATAGGTCAACATAGCGAAATACAAATTTGTAGCTGTCATTTTTAACATTCATGTTCTGAAATGCCGAGTACAATACAAAACTACATACACGTTAGTTACGCCTCTGGCTAGGGAGTGACGCGGTCCATCGAAACTTCGTTAATAAAATACCTACACCTGCATACGATTTTAAAAATAGGCTTTCCTGTACACCCACCAATGTTCAGCAAGCCTTTTTATATCTCCTCCATTTTGTATCTTCTTTTGTTTCTCTATTTTTGCGGGAAATTTTGGAAGTATGTATGTACGAAACAATCCTAAGATTTTTCAATATTGTATCTTTGTTTTTGCGAATTGTAAACGCATACAATATCTAAACGTGTACAAATTTACAGCTTTTACACATGTTTAAAAAAAATGCAAACACTCCTACATATAACTTCATAAGGCACCGTTTATTTTGTTGCCAATCATCTTTATTTTTTTTTATCGGCGTATTTCCGGACAGCTTTTTTTCTAAATTTTTATCATTTGTTGCTTCTTCATATATACTTATCGTTTTATTAAGATTTTTGGCATTTGAACACTATCCTTCTGAGAAAATGTTAAATAATTGTTTGTGTTACAAACAAAACTAACTTAAAATTTAATTAACATTTCGGAAATTTGACGAATCGTTGTAAAAGAGCTTAGATCATTTTCAGCTATTTCGTTTTTTACAACTCCTACAAAACGTCTAAAAGAACGTTATTCTTCTTCTTTTTTTTAACACTTCTATTGATTGATGAAGATTGGCGATCATCATGGATATTTCGACTTTAGATGCTGCGGCTCGAAACAGGGACTTAGTGCTTCTGCCGAACCACTGTCGCAGGTTTTTCAGCCACGATGTCCTTCGGCGTCCCTGAGATCTTCTCCCCTTAATCTTACCCTGAATGATAAGATAAAGGAGACGGTACTTCTCATTTCTCATAATGTGACCAAAAAATGTTAATACACATGCCAATTTTAAAGTGAATTATAATTTGTAAACCAATCAAATGACAGTTATTCTGGTTTTTGTGAATGTTGTATTGTTGAAATATTGCACACAAAAAGCTGAAAGAAAAACTTTAATTGGTATGAAATTTTAGAAGTAATCATTTGAAAAATGTTAAAAAAAAATTAAGATTAAAACTGCGTATGCACTTTTTTACAAGTGCACTGAAGTTGCAACCGTGCAGTCACTAAACTTAAAAACGTCGTACATCGAAAATCATATTCATTAACCCAATATGTGTAAAGCAAATTAATAAATCTAAAATGAAAAATAATACGGAAAAATTCAGCAAATAAAAAAAGATGGTTTCAATCCTTTCACTTTGATTCCAAGTCAGGAGCCAACATTTCCGCGTAGCGCACTTTTGAATTAATTTAAAGTTAGAAAACATTACTCGGCGGCCGCTTGTTTCATTCGATAAAAATTCCGTTCACATAGGTCTGACAAACGACGCTATTTTACGCCGCCTAGCTAGAATCCTTTTACTTTGGGTTGCTCCCCGTGACGTCATCCATCCCCTTCCTGGGCCCCTTCGCCCTCTCATTACGGGAGATTTCACCCAAGTTACGGCAGACATGAACAGAGGTTTTGAATAATCTTTAATAATTTATTATCTTTAGTGAAATAAAAATATATTTTAATTTTAGTAGGTAGAGAAAAAGCCAAAAGGCTAAAATTCGATCTCCACATATCAGAAATGCTATCATTAATCATTTTCTTTAGCGGCGTAAATCTTAAGCCTCAAATCACAATACTGGCAAGGTTTAGCCAGCATTCATAATAAATGAGAAACCACTCTCTTGGTAGCAGGGAAACCCTTCTTTAACTGAATGGTTCGTGTATGCCTGGCGTCCCTAGCTATGAAAGTAAATAGGTTTCACTCGCTACATGCGACTCCTTGGGGACAGCACGGCAAGAAGTTGAGTTATATGCGTAGCTTAATTGCGTTTTGTCTTGCAATAAGAAAAAATGTAGAGTGTAAGATTTGTGCAAAACATTTTTTTTAAAAGAACAGGACAAAAAATTACAACAGTTTATAAAGCAATTAATTAGCACTTCTTACATTTTCTACGTAACTTCTGGCACTTTCAAAATAATTCTTGAGGGGTTTTTGAACTAATACATTTCTAATTTTGTTTTTTTCATTTATTATGAGTCAGGTGTATTTAATGGTTATATAATAACATTTTTAAAAACAGGCATTACAATGAAATTAAATGTTTTATCAAAAACAATCTAACATTATTCAAAACAAAAACAATCTACATCATTACATTCGACGCATGAATGTAACTTATTCATTGTGCAAATAATATTTGGTGTTTTGAAGCTCTGTTAATTGTACGCACTTGTTTCGGCTCTTTCTACCAAGGGTGCCCTTTTCGCTAACAAGAGGGATGTAAAAGGGAGTAGCAAAACAAAAGTTTTCCCCTCTAAAAAACTGGAAACAGAAGCTAACAAAATTTCCCCGCTCCCATAATGTGGCCTGAGCCGGAAGGTTTCAGTGCGCGGACCGCACTCCGCTAATATAAATGAAGAGGAACATTATCACCCACTCACACATCACCCACTAACGAACCCCACAGGTTCAAACACAAATAAATACACACATTTTAACAAACTTTGAACTCTTTCAATGTATGAGAATAAAGGGAAGAATGGAATTGGAAAATCTAATGAAAAAAACTAACGAAAATAAATAAAATTATTAGGAAAATACTACGGAAAAACTAGAATTTTTCATTTCTCATCAGTTTGTCATCTTAAAATTATAATATTACGTGGTTCAAAGAACGTCATCATAAATGGACCTCAATAATTTGTGCTCTTAGTCTCCTAGTTAGAACATCTTACATATGTGGATCAAGGAACTAAAAAACGTGTTTTCAGTATATCTGAAACACAGTTTACTGAAGTCGTTGATAGCGATTATAAAAGGTCGGTGAATAATCGCCTAATAAATACAACCCAAAAATGCAGATCGGAAATTCAAAGCACCTGGGTTTTTGAAACAGAATTAGAGATTTGGTCCTCATAATCTGTTACATCTATTTAGATTGCCTTAAATTTCTTACATCACTAGAGAAGACCAATATTTCCATAGTTCTGTCCTTGCACACTTATTTCATCTTCTCGACGTATTGGAAGTTCTACTCTTTTCCTTCATATCCCACTTATTCGGGCGATCCAACTTTCTGTCTTCCCTATGCACGCTTACGTTTGACATAATCTTTGTACACTTATGGGTAACGCCGTTTAAATTTGTACCATAACTGTCGACCGGCAAGATTCAAGAAAACGAAAACATCGTGAGTTAAATTAAGGTCTATTCAAAATGACGGACAGGTTCGAAAAATTAGGTTTTTTTACAATTCGATATCTCATTTCTTTTTTCGACGACGAATACAAGATTTTATAGCAGTTCGTAAACACTGTTCAGTAAAAAATATAACAGCACCATTTTGAATGTCTATAAATATGAATGTTGTTTGTCTATGAATGTTTAATAAAAATATGAATACGCACATTTAATAACTACCTAAAATCGTTCGTTTATTGTATTTCAATAAGTTTCCTTGACTTATAGGTTAGTATGAAGCTGACCACTCATAGTGTAAAAAATGGTTCACTTTACCAATGTTACCATTGTGTCAGGTAAGGTCGGCAAGAGTTGCAGGGTTTATGTTCATTTGAGATTGGGTTTTATATTTTATTTTAGGTTCACATGCAGCATGTTTAAGTACGAACTTAAAGTCTTAAATGCAAAATATTTTTGTAACTTAGATTATAGATTATCATAGATTTAGATAGATTGGCAATGTTTTTTTTTGCGTACATTTTTCACAGTATCCAGCACCGATATAAAAATAAGGTACCTCTGTGGTCCAAATTTCATTTAATCGTTTAGCCCACAGATCACGGAATAAACCTTTTTGCTATTTTGAATAACAAACATCAAACGGTGCATTTAAAATATTAATAGCATGTAGTAAGGTTGATTAGATAGTTTTATGTTTCAATTAGGTACGTAAATGTTATTTGTTAGTCAACCATAAATTAACGGTAAGTAGGTGTATTTTTTTAAACCTACGTGAATACACCTTAATACTGGTAACATACGGTAAAGATTGTAAATAAAAAACCGCCCGACATTACCTTAAACTTGTGCCATTTGAAAAATAATACTGTCAGCAATGATAAAAACATACAATCATTAGAAGAATTAATGGATCTAAGTAAAAAATATACAACTGACAAAATATTCGAATACATACCTTAATAATGCCAAGCTAACTTCCACTCAAAACACACACGACAAATTCCCGAGTCTGATGTAAACGTTCTCAAAAGAAAATGAAGGTATCGAATGAGTTTTTTTGTGTTGTCCACACTACATCAAAGAGTTACCATACGTGAACAAATACTTAAGATTGCAAGATTTTTGTCAGTTCCAATGGAATTGGTAACATACTAAAAGAAAAATTTCGGAGCCAAAAATGGAGACAACCCTTAGCAATCAATATTTCGTGTTTAAATAAGTAAATATTATTGTGGCTAGTACAGAAAATGAAAGATACGTTACTAAGGTATATGCAAAAATACTCAACTTTAAAAACGTTTGACTATTTTGATTGTATCATGCCATCAAAGGGTCAAAACCGGGTTGCGGACATGTAAAATTTGTATGGGAATGGAAAAAAGGCGTTTTTGTTTTATTTTTTAATTACATCGCCACTTAATGCTTTTTGCAGTTTTTTTTTGTATTTCGATACGCTTTTTATTTACTTTACTTTGATAATTTTAGAATTGAGTAGAGTTCACCAGTTTGTATGAAAAAGCTGAAAATCATTAGGGGACACACGCACAAGACAAAAGGTACAAATTTCGACGGCGATACCCTTATGTTAAATTGTTCATTATCCATTCTTGCAGCATACCTTAACCATCTCATTATACTGATTTCTACTTTCACTTGCACTTCATTGATCCGACTGCATTCATTCATATCTCAAATATTACGAACCCTATCTATCAGAGACTCAACAGAGTGTAAAATTAAGATCTGAAAAAGTACTGAATCAAGTTCAGGATGAGGTTATAAAATCTAAACGAATTACTAAAAAACACCAAATATTGCACGCTTTACTTCTCAGTTGTACTATGTTGAGATTTTATTTTTCCTCGTATATTTTTACTCTACACGTGCCAGGTATAATAACTTTGTCCTGGCTTCACCACTCTGTTGGTATTTAAGCCGGATGCCAAGGCTAGATTAGCGGTCTGCTAGGTACAGTGCAGACAACTTAATCTGGACCAGCATTTCACAGACAACAGAACGATTTTAGCTTTCTTGCTTAATTCAAACAGAAGGCTTCAGCTTTTCGAAAATGCTAATAATAAAAATATAAGAATGTACATAAAAATCTCAAAACCTTTACTTTTCAAAGGCTCGTTTTCGTCTCGTTATTTTTGCTTTATAAGAAGTACTTCTTCCTAATATTCCTTGACTTATAGGTTGGTATGAGGCTGACCACCCATACTGTAAAAAATGGTTCACTTTGCCAATGTCACCCCTGTTTCAGGGAATGTCGGCAAGAGTTGCAGGGCTTATGTTCATTTGAGGTTTGGATTTTATTTGTAAGTACACAATCAGCATTTGTAAGCGCGAACTACTCGTGTTTGTTTGTGGGCATACATCTGAGAGCTTTGAATGAATATATCCTTGCAACTTAGATTATAGACTTTATAAATTATGATAAGATAAAGATTAGATCTACAATGCACGTTGTTTGTCAAACGTTTCAGCACTGTTTTTCTTCATTTCTAAGTCCAGTTCTTTACACATTGATTAAACATAAAAAAAATGTTAGTTTAAAATATGCTTATTTGACATTATGTACGAGTATGTAATATAATACATTATTTTATTAAACCATTTGAGTTTTCCGTTAAGTATTGAAATATCCTGTCCGTCAGCCTTTTGCGTAGCTATTACTAACAAAATCAGAATCAAAATCGTTCCATGCACCTTGAATGATACTGCGATGTGTCTTTAAAAAAACCGAATCAAAAAATTATAATTTTTAATGGATACCAAATAAACAGAATTCTCATTACAAAAAGCAATGGGCGGGACGTAGATGAGCAAAACTTTATTGGAATTATAAGGAAGATATAAGAGTATAAGATAACCAATTGAGGAGTTAATAGCCACATCTTTTACTAGTTATATCGACGATGCGATAGGACGATAATATATATTAAAAGTTAGTCCTTTATACTCTACAGCAGGCATTTCAAACTCGCAGCTCGCCAAAACAGGAGTTGTGACCCGCCAAGACTTACATATATTAGAAATCCAGCCTTTTAAATTTTTACGCTGTGAAGAATAATGACGATAATGTTATGAAATCCAATTTATAATATAGTTGCAAAGATATTTTACATTATGATTCATATTTAATCACGCTCACACATGGAATAAAAACAAGTTAATATAAACTATGCAACTCTTACCGCCGTTGACGATGATAAGAAATAATTCATTCTGTTCGTTACACTATTCCATTTAACCATAATAATTTTCTTAAAAACCCTAGTTTAAAAGATAAGAATTTCGATTATTTATTTTGTAGGCGCTGTTTTTGTATTAAACACACCCCATGCAAGCTCAGACGCCGCTAGATGTAGCGCCAATCTCCTAACAATATTAGCTCCGCCCCAAAACTCACCATCTCCCTCCCACACCTACCTTGCTACCCCCTCCCTTACCACCAATAGATCCCACACCCATGTCTTAATTTTTAACTTCTTTATTAATATTAATTAATAACTTTAATTAATAACTTCTCCTCTTTTAAATATAATTTGTAAACCCAGAACCAAACCATAAATCATCCTCCTAGCTCCTCCCACTTCCACTCATTAAAGAACCTAGCTCATTAGACTCCTCCCCTACCCCTTCCTACCACCCCCACACTGTCTGCAATGTCTTTAATTTTAAGTTTTAGTATATTTTCAACTGACGATGGTATAACACCGAAAGTACTCTTGAATTAAAATATGTACTCAAAGTGGTATTACACAAAGTTTTTTGTTTAATTTTTAGAAAATAATTTTTATTGTTTTTTTAAAAATAAATCTTTATAATGGCTTACCACAGTGTTTCACTAAACAAATTTGAACTCTTATTAATTTTTAAGTTTGATTTTAGTAATTGTTGTTACCCGATGATGGAAGGTATTCCGAAAACGTTTGTAACATACTCAAAAACAATAAAAGTGGAATAAAACAAAGTTTTTAATTTCTTTTATTTTTTAATTTTTTATTGAAAAATAATCAATTTTTTAAAAAAAGAACTGTAAAGCTGGATAAATCTTTGGTGCCCGGGTCTTTACAAAAAGAATATGAATTTGTTAACCCAGCGAAGAGCATATTCGAAAAGCAATTGATATTTTGTGGTCCTCCGCCGAGAATCTAACCATCAACATTCAGATTTCGAGTCCGTAGCGTTAATCAGTAGTCTACGTATCGGTCCTAAAATTAAAAAAAAAATCTGTAATAAGGTTATACAAGGGAATGTTTGGTTTTCATATGTAACTTTTTTAGACTTTATGTACTGTTGCCAGTGTCCTCAACATTCGCTGTGAGTACATTTGAGACCTCTGAAAAATATGATAAATTTGTGTATAATGAACAAAATAAAAAGTTACCGCGGGGAGACGTTGTGTTGGCTTTTGACTCATGAATTATGCGAGTACAGTGTCGACGAGCGAGACTGAAGACCGAAACGAACCAGAACCCAGCAAATCTATGTTACACTTTTTAAATAGATATCTGAATGGGAATGCAAGTCACCAACCTATTTTTCCTGGCCAAAAGCAGGTATTTAAGTACATTATCTATTATGATTCATTATTAAATAAAAAAAAAAATTATTCATTACAAAATACGCAATAACATCTGTCAAACTGGGGTCAAAGATACCGTCGTGGACATGACGGGGTTTGAACATGCGCTTGTTTCAGGAACGCAAATTCAAGTGCCAACGCCTAACCCGCTAAACCATCCCAACGACACTTAACGCTATGCTACTAAGCTACACATAGAGTGTAACTTCATGCCACGTTTTCCCCAAAGGAGTCACATCTGTCGAGTGAACCTATTAATTTTTACAGGTAATGGGGCTGGCCTTACGCCAACCACTTCAGTTGAAGTGGGTGCTTACATATATAAAATAAAATGCTCATTCAAATAGTCACTTTTCATGCCCTTGGTCATCCCAAGGTCACGGGTTGTGGAGTTAGGTCTTTAACTGCCTCCTAAAGATCAACTCAGCAGCTATCGATGGCAGCCTATCGGGCTTATGATATTTTATTTCTTATATATTTTATATAATTTGTTATTCGGTTCGGTTCGATGCGCCAACTCTGCACTTTTCCGTCCGCGTGTAATTATTATAAACGTACATAATATCACACACATACGCTGTGCAAAAGAAGCTCGTGTTTACATTTAAGGGTAACTGCCCCCGCAAAGTTTAAATAATAACTGCTAAGCTACTTCATACATAACATTCAAATGTTTCATACATTAAATACAAAATGTGTTACCGTACAGTTTTTTGTTAAACTTTTTTTGTACATGTATGTAGTTCCACTTTTAACTCAGCTATTAAATATAATTTGATGCAAATTACATGTTTAGAATGAGTTGAAAATGTTGTGAAGTAGATATAATATATGTGATAGAATAGAATACAACTTCTTGACAATATTTTTTTCTGTAGGGTCAAGGTAAACTGTAAACTTTTTAATTTAAAATGTGCATAAAAAAAAGAGAGCGTATTTTAAAACGAGGTGATAATATGTGAATTGCACCAACACTTAAATATCTTATATTTGGAAACGAATGAATTTCTGAAGGAAAAAAAATGCAGTGCAGAAAATGCGCCCTAAAATTGTTTTTTTTCTGAGGAAAAGGTCTACTAGGATCCATAACCTATAATCTAAATATTAATTACATCTTTTCTTATTCTTACATATTTTTAGATTTGTGAAGAGGAATGCAATTTACCAACTTTTTTGGCCTTGTCAGAAAGAGGTATTAACATTTTCAATTAATAATTCATTATTTGATTTTTTATTAAATATCAATTAATAATTACCCAATGATATCTGTTGAAAGAGGGTCAAAGTTATTGTTGATAGAACACGGCGCAGGCGAGGTTCGAACTTGCAAATGTTTCATTAACGCAAATCGAGTGCCCATTGAACACTTAAAATTCGATTATTTTTTTAGAATAATATATAAATTTTACACAAGATTCGTATAAAATTAAGCCTACAAAATATGATTGAAAATGGATGGATTTATATACACAACAAAGTTGCTAAAAATTGAGAATAAAATAAAAGTTTATATACGTTTAGAAACTGAAATAAAAAATGTGAAAACCTATATAACTGGCATTTGCGTAAAAACCGGTAAATCTTTTTATTTCTTACTTATAAACCAAAACTACAGGACTAAAGCGTAATTTATTAAGATTAAAAAACAAATGAAATCTTCATTTGCTCCCGGAAAATATTCAATTAAATGAAACTAAAATCGATATTATTTATTATGCAGGGGGGCATTGTTTTGATACACCTGTTAGGACATATGTCGACCGCAACCCTTAAAAATACAGAAGGTCACGTACGTGCCATATGCTAGCATGAATTTGTATCTATACACATAAAATATAAACCGAAATAGTAAAAAGAAAGAACACGTGGCAGGTTGTTCAAGATAGGGGATGATAAAACAAACTTTAGGGTAAAAGTTTGTCGTATAGAATAACATTTTTATTTGTTTTTTCTCTTTAAAACATTTTACCCGTTGGACTATTTTTGTATTTATTGGGCGTAACTTGAGGAATATCTACGAGTCAAATGTTGTCATAATGGAGAATGAATGGAATAAAAACATATCTATTTTTACTTAAAGTGTACTCAAACTTATAAAGAAAGAGAACCAGACCCCCTCGAGAGTTAGACTGTTTACTTCGAGTGGAGTGGCTGGCGTAAGACACCCTTTACGTGTGAAAATAAATAGGTATCATACGACAAACACGACCCCTTTCGGCACAGCGCGGCAAAAAATGTGCTATATGTGCAGTTTAGTTGCGTTGCGTGAAAAGGAAATCCTGAGATTTCAGTGAAATGGTTTTGAAGTATGGAATAAAAATATAATAAAAAGTTATATTTGTTAGGGTTTGGTGGTTCACTGCTCCTGAGGATGCGTTTTTGAGGCGAGAATATTCGATCCATTTCGATTCGATAAAATTAAGTGAATTATAACGGTATTATTTTTTAAAATAAATATAAAAAAGTCATAGTAATTGATGTAGGGTGGATGACCCGGTTGTTACCACTGCTATTTTGCTATTAAAAAGTGCATAAACAAGCCGTAGAAAACGTTTTCGTCGTTTTGTCGAAGATAAATATATGTTTTTTTTTGTGTTTTGTTTGAACAAGTGCCAACAGTGTTGCCACTTCATTTCATTGAGTTTTAATTTAAGTTCTTGTTGCTTTCATAAAAAACTGATCGCTGTGCTATCAAAAACGATGAAGACCCGCGGTTCAGTATTCCTGAAATAACTTTTCAATCCTTTTGTGTTGGTTTTCGTAAATCAATTGAAATTACTAAATGAAAGATGCAGGAATATAACTTTGAGGTTTTAAAATTTGACGACAAATGCCGTATGACCACAACTAACGCGACAATCATACTTTTCTCTATTTTTTGGCCAGGGTCATGGTCACAACCGGCTCACACTTTTTTTCAAGACTAGGTACTTTCATGATTTTCAGATAAGTACCATGGCTATTTACTCGAACCATGGTCGCTAGCACAGTTCGTAGAATGCTTGCATTTAATTCTGAAATCTGGGGCTCGATTCCTAACTAGAGTGTCAGAATCTATTTCCCATTTCAGTGTGTCTTTCAAACTCAAAATCAAATACTTACTAAAAATACTGGTATTTAATCATCCTTCATTAAAGATCAGAATCCTAAGCTGGGAAAACCCCAAGTGAAGTGGTTGGTGTAAGGCCATGTATTGTAAAATAAACAAGTTCCTTACGCAGCATGCGATCGGTTCGGAGACAATTCGGCAATAAGTTGCACTATATGCGCAACTTAGTTGTGTTTTCTTGAGGTGCACCAACCTAAGATTAGTAGATGCAAGAAAATATACCATGTTAATCATAATGTAGCAAAGCTGATGAGAGCAGTTTTTGTTTAAGCTCCGTCTCTAAAAACTGACACAAAGGAAGCAATGAATCTATAGGTCAGCTGTATTTTACAAAAGAACAGATACGATAAATTTCCCTACAAAATGTACCTACTTACAACGTATATTTTAAGTACATTTCTTAATATTCCTCTTTTAAGTCCCCACTAAACTAATAACAAATGCAAGACGGCATTGGATGCTCTAATTGACACCATTCAGATTTAAACCAAGTCACCAACTCCAAAATGGATGCAAAATCGATTAATCAATCAACCGAAAATTTTATACAACCCAGGAAAATTCTTTACTTCTTTAGAAGTCTCTTGTTGAGACTTTTATACTACGAATTTATAAATTTAAGCTCTACGAAAAATGTATACATCATAGAAAATAGTAATGCTGAGTTTCTGTTGAAGAAACTTTGAATTAATAGAAACACAAGGAAATTTAATGTATTGTATCGATTGTTCCATATACAACCTCTACAATATTATGAAAGATTAACTTATTCAAACCAATAACTCAAAAATTTACGATGGCAATGCAAAACTAAATCATATAATTTGGATTTGTAGTGGCTACCTTATCTTGTTTTAATTTATTAATGCATCTACTTATGTATCATTTATACAAATATGTATCATCTGTTCTGTTGCATGAAAGACGAAATTGTATGAATAGAATACTTAATGCATTTTCAAGTTGTGTACAAAGTTCCATACTTAACTTGAAATAGGGAAATCGAAGTTGATTTTCCTTTTGATATTCATGAACCAATAGATACTTACAAGTTGAATACAGTTCTCAAGTAGGTGCCATTTAAGGCACACTTAGTAATAATTATTCACTTGATATTTTTTGAGTAAATTGAATACAAAAATATTAAACTTACGCAAAATTAAATTTTAAACATTATCATTCCTTGACTTATAGGTTGGTATGAGGCTGACCACCCATACTGTAAAAAATGGTTCACTTTACCAATGTCACCCCTGTTTCAGAGAAGGTTGGCAAAAGTGGCAGGGCTTACAGTCATTCGAGGTTTGGATTTTAATACACATTCAGCATTTGCAAGCGCGAACTTACACGTGTCTGTTTGACGGCATGCAATGAATATGAGTTTATAATGTTAATATATTTTTGCAACTTAGATTATACATTATGGAGATTACATATTAATTGTCAGGCTTACTTAAAACTATGGAAATCATTACTTTTTACAAAAAAAATAGAACAAGCGGTGTGACTGTACTGTAGGTACTGTACTGTATCCTGCCGCCGGGTGGCCGGTACCTCCGCAGATGCGCCTCCACTTTTTTCTGTCCTTACAAACCACTTTCATTTCCTCAATATTCATCAGTATCATCACCTTCTTCGTGACAATTATTCAAAGCTCCTAAATGTAAAAATATCTCACATGAAAAGATGTATTGAAAAATAACATAGGTTAAATTTGTCACGAACGCGTTAAATGAGTTGTCATTACTTTTTTAGGTAAATATTCTCTTTCTACGCTTCTCACAAAGATATTTTATTTTTCTTCATCGATTGCTCGGCTCAGAGAGCTACATATATAAAGCACACATGTATGCTCACTGTACAGTGTACATACGAGTATATGTAGTTGTAGATATGAGACTTAGTATTTGAGCGGAGTGAGTACATTATATGCTGTTTTATCGTGCATTTCAAATTTGAAGGTTTTGTCGGGTAGCTCAGTTCGGGAATCGACCTGCCATTCATGCATAAAGCACTGGCTCTACAACTTCAATTCTTTTTCTGAAATTGTCTTTCCCTTGTACTAACGTAAAAATCAAGCTGTGATTACGTTCATGTTTTTTTTAGTAATATTTATTGGATTATTATCATCCTTTAAAAGCAAATTTGTGCTCGACATATTTTGTCTGAGATACTTGCGAGTCGTCATTCTTTGACGTAATGAATACGAGTCGACAACATGAGCGCATTCTAATTCTGAATGTCTATTTTTCGATGACATATTACTCGTCTTTCTTAGATTGTTCTTTCCAATACGTTGCGCCATATATTGCGGCACAACATATTGGAGAGAATATGTAAAAGAGAAAAAACATACTTAAAGGACATTCATATTAGTAATTAGCTTTCTTGTTCCTCCTTAATCATACAACATTAACTCGTTGATTTTTTGTTCACCTTGGCCATCGCCAACCCGTTTTCACGGAAACTCGGCAGGAGTTGAAAGGTTTATGTTCATATGAGGTCTGATTTATTTTGTAAGTACGCATGCATCATGAAAGCGCGCGGACTTACATGTGTTTGATTGTGGCTATGAATTAAATTTGAGCCTTAAATGCCACTATATTTTTACAACTTACATTATAGATGACTTGTCCATATGTTACCAACTTCGCATCTCGAATGCTTTCAAGCATCCATTATAGCCTGAAAACAAAAGAATTATACAATTCAAAGTAGATGGCAACAAAAATGTTACAATTTATCTTCGTTGTTCGTGATATTTAATCAATTACGGGGCTATTCTTAAGTTGGTTGAGCCCACGCTTTGACAAACTAATGATGCCTGGGCTGGAAGTCTCATCAGCACGTTTATTCTTACCTACGGAATTTTGGTTATATTTGTATTAAGACTAATCAGCTGTTCACTTGTGGACATCTTGGATTGACAGGTCTTCATACAAATGTATCATTAGTTTGTCAAAGCGTGAGCTCAACGGGGGACTAAAATGTCTACGAATCGCACCGTTACTGTTTGAATTTGCAACCTTTTTAGTTGGATAAAAATGGCAAATTTTGAGAGTGAAACATTTGAGGGGCATATGGAAGTGCCGCATGATTATACCTCTGGCACACCGTGTCACATGTCGTTCAGTACTGCCGTGCTTCCAACGCCCCGCCGCGCCGCGGAGACAAGTGCCCCCTCCTAATGCGCCGCCAGACACGCAACCCTCAATACTAACTATCCACCCCCCCCTCCCCGAGCCGTAACCAGTAATTACGGACATCTGCACCAAGAGCTTTTTTGTGGACAATTTTCGCAGACACTTAAGTAATGATCGATATATGAAATGAAAAATGAACACTGTCATACACCATTCGTAGGAATCGAGCCTTACTTCCCATTTCATAAGAAATCATAAATGTTTAGACATTCTTACAAAAATTGAAGTATACGCAACTACGCAACTAAGTTTCACATACTATGTAACTTCTTGCAGCCTTATCCCGAAGGGGTCGCATGTGGCGAGTTGAACCTATTTATTTTTACAGGGAGCCGGCCTTACGCCAACCACAGTTAAAGTGGGGGTTTCCCAGCTTCCAAGAGGGCTGGTTACTCATTTCTTGTGAAGGCTAAGTAAACCTTGCTAGTATCATTTCTGACACCCTCGGTGGGATTCGAACCCGAGCTTACGGCGTGGAATATGGAATATTAATAGCGATATGCGAATGATAGAATACACTAACTTGCAGGGCGTTGAAATATATAACGTGTATATCTCTTTTTTGTTCTATAATCTATAATCTAAGTTGCAAAGATATATAAACATTCATAACTCATATCAAATGCATTCCCACAAACAGATACGTGTAAGTTCGCGCTTAGAAATGCTGCATATGTACTTACAAATAAAAACTAAACCTTAAATGAGCATAATCCCTGCAACTTTTGCCGACCTTCCCTAAAACAGGGGTGACATCGGTCAAGTGAACCATTTTTTACAGTATGGGTGGTAAGCCTCATACCAAACTATAAGTCAAGGAATGTTGTTTTGAAAAAAACGTTAGACCTGCGTTGAGTTAGCTTAATGTGTTACATTTCCCTGTTTCCTTTTTAATTAGCAGTCAGATAAGTTCAGTCGATAGCCCACATGGTAGAGTTCCCACATCGTGCGCTCCATGCAGGAGTTTTAGGGTTTGATTCCAGTCAAAAGCTGTCAGAAATGATTTTTCGTTTCGGTTTTTATTTCACGCGCTATGAAAATGGAAATGAGAACAAGCCTCTCGGGAGCTGGAAAACACCTAATTCAAATTTTGAAAAGATTTTTGTGAAACACTGTGGAAATTCATTTTAAAAAATTGATTATTTTTCAATAAAAAATAAAAAAATAAAAGAAATTATAAACTTTGTTTTATTCCACTTTTCTTTTATGGAATAAAACAAAGTTTAGAATTTCTTTTATTTTTTTTATTTTTTATTGAAAAATAATCAACCTAATTCAAGTTTAGTGGTTGGCGTAAGATCGGCCCCTTACTAGTCATAGTAAATAGGTTCCACACTCCTCGCACAACTCCTTCAAGGACAACGTGGTAAGAAGTTTATCTATGTGTACAGCTTAGGTTAATAAAACAATACCACATCCGAAAACAATAAAGTTGGACTCACATAAATCAATCTCAGTTTCTCGGTCAGATTGATTTACGCATCTACGAAAAAAATATTCAGTTCACCGGGACTTACAGAAAGGAAAAAAACACATGCATAATAAATTAGCTTATAAATAATTTATTTTTGTGTTTAAGGAATTGTCTAAGTTGCTTGGCTATGAAGTTCCAGAGCAAAAATAAATATTTAGCGTTTCTATTAACAATCTAAGTTGTTGAGAAATATCAAAATTAGAGGTTAACTTCCTATCTATTTATTATATATCTACGTTAATTGAAAATAAGGTGAAGACTACGTTTAAAACATTACGTAGTTATTTAACTATAAAACGTAAACAGAAAAAAAATATAAAAAACTAAATCACTCACTAAAAGCTCTGTTTATAATGATAAAAGATTATAGCTATTACTCTTAGAATAATAGTAAATTAATCAAATGCCGTTTTGATAATTCTCTGCAAGGACACTGCACAGCCAAAGTGTCTCCTGAACAGCCGACGGAGTTAAAGTTTGAGTTCACAAAAACTATACTCTTTAAAGCCCTCAACTCGCGCGTTAAGGCGTTCAACATCAGGGGGCCAGTAATGCAAAAGACACAATCTAAATAGGTACTTTGCAGTATTGCACTTGCAGGGAATACTGAACACTATTGAAAGCAGCACTGCGTACAGGGTATCAAAGTTCCCGCCTACTCCCTACTGCGCCCATCCCACGTAACTTTAAGATATACAGTATAGACCAGGGGTGCCCATATTTTTTCTTGAAGAGATCGACTTAGCAAAAATTTATGAATAGGAGATCGACATTTTACTGAACTGTTTAGCCCAGGGGTGTCCAATTTTTGTTGTTGTTGTACTTTTGCCCATAATAATTCTGTTGACGGGGGGGGCGCTGTTTTTGTGTGTAGCACACATCAAGAGCCCTCTGCGAACTTGGTCGTCGCTGTAGAAAGCGCCAATTCTCAAGCAAGACCCAGTTGCTGTAAGGCTGGATGGACCTTTTGTGACGGGTCTTTAGTAAAGGTACATATATGAATTTTACAGCTGAGAGCATATTTGAAAATATAAATGGTTTTTATTTTTTGCTCCGCCAGGATTCGAATCCACAACCTTCCATTTACGAGTCAGAAGTGTTAATCACTAGACAACGGACCGGTCAAAATATACAATGGTGCAGTGTTTTATGTAGACTTAAAAACAGTTAAGCAGACTGATGCGTATCATTGTTTTTGATTACTCGATGCCGATTGTTGAGTTATTTCAACGAGCAACGCAAAATGTATTATTTCTTGTGCTTAGATCAGCAACGACACTTGCCACTTTTTATCTTTACTGTTTTTTTTAACCTTAGTTGATTCAACTACTACAAATGAAATATTTGATTATATCATAAACCTCACATAAAGATGCGGAATACGTTAAACTGTGTAAATTTCCGTCAGGTTTGTAAAAGTTTACATATACACGCGTTGATGTTGTACTTAAGCAAGAAAATTTACGTTGGAAATAAACCTTGAACTTACACAAAGAAATCTGATCAAGAGAAGAAAAAAAGAAAAAAAAATGTTTTGAATTTTTTTTTATATCAAAATATTTGTAGCCAATGCTCCTGAAGATGCTTCATGAGGCGAAAATGTTCGAGCACAAAAAAGAAATAATAAGTGAATTAAAACTTTTTTTCCATTTGAATTTTTGAAATAAACAAAGAAATCTGATCAATGTAGATTTTACGCTCTTTCATGGGCTTTAAGGGCGTCATTATTGTTAACAATCATGAATGTAATAACTGTAAAACTTACACGTGCATTGTTGTAGACATACAATAAATATGAATCTTAGATGTTAATATATCCTGCCAACTTAGATCATAGACTAGTCTTCTTTTACACGTAAAATATCCATTCCCTTTTCAGTATCAAATCCCAAATGAAACTGAAAACATTTTTTATTCAACTTACCTATTGCTTTTCTCGGAAATTTAAGATTGTAAAAAATTACTTAAGGTTGTAATGCCTGCATACGTTTATGAAAAGACAGTATTTAATAAAGAAAAAAATAATAAAAGTGTGCTTCTTTATTGAAATGTTGACGTTGCAGAAAATAAAACGTTAATCTGCACAAATCAAACCAAATGAAACCTAAACAATGTATGGAATTTTTAAACTTTATTTTACTTATTTTAAAACATTTTTTTTATTGATGCTGGAGTGATGCTTCCCGGAAAGCATCACTCCAGCATCATCAGCCGGCCGTGTAAGCCTAAAACTCTTATTCATTTTTTTTATTATTACTAATTTTCCAAAATGAGCACAATAAAATCAAATTTTACTTATATTAATAAGTCCAAAAAATCACAGAAAATGCTTCATTCACTTGCTTATTGACATGAAAAAATTGCCAGATATAATAATATATATTTTTTGCTTCGCAAATTTCATCGTATTTTCAAAATTAATATTTTGCATTATTTTGTAAAAAATGAGGAAATCTTTAGTCTTTTTTTCAGTTGATTGCAGTAATAAGCTTTTCTCTTATTATCACATTATTATAAATAATGTTTAATTTATTCATCATCTCTACTTTATTTCTTATTTACATTATGTATTTTATTTTCACCAAAGGTATCCAGCGCTTTTCTTAAATCTTTTTATAGTTTTATAATCACTGCAGGTTTTTCTTTTTTTTGTTGAAGTCTATCGCCAAAGTCCATCTCCTTTTTATTTTTATACTCTTTCGAATCCAACTATTTTTTTATACTCTGTTTCTTTTTTTCTCTGAAGTTTTCCACAACTCCTCTCTACTTTCTGCTACTTGTCCATCGCATCGGTTATTATTTCCTGACGCTTAAAATGCTCATTCAATAAATGAGCATTTAGCATCGGGAAATTATACCGTTGTTCTTATATCTTCATGCTCGTATTGCCAATATTGCAGATTTTTTCCGTCACCCCAATTTAACATTTTCATCAACCATAACATTTCAATCAACTCATAAACACTTGAGACATTGAGTTCCTTTCTTCGATAATTGCATTTCGAAAAAATATATCTGCATGCCGGTAGGCGTAGCCAGAGTTTTTGCAGATTTGCCTTTATTTTTTTTTCTATCCTTCCATAATTCATTCATATCCATCAGCCTCATACCAACTGATAAGTAAAGGAATGATTAGCTTTTTTCTTTATTTTACATTTCCTTCGCACAAATTTTTAATCAGTCTAACACTTGGACAATATGTAAAACATGTGAAATCTTGTAACCCCTTACTTGCCATTGTATAACCCAAGTTGTATGGATGTCCTTGTGTTACTGTGGGCAGCTGTTTGTTGAGCGTCAGCGCGTGTTGCAGGGTGACATATTCTCCGGCCTGAACGATGGTCTGCTGTCCCGTGCCGAGGCACTGGCCGCCGCGGACCTGGGCAAGCACCAGGGCGCGCCGGGCGGGCCGCAGCTCAAGCACGACATGATGTACCACCACAGTATGCCGGCGCCGCCGCACAACGGACGGCCGCACCAGGTAACGCTCCACCACTGTATTCCATTTGGATCCGTGATATAACAGCACAGTGACATTACATCACATGGCATTAAATCGCATGGAATTGTATCACATGGCATTACATTACAAGACAAAACATCACGTGACATTACATCACATGGCATTAAATCGCATGGAATTGTATCACATGGCATTACATTACATGACAAAACATCACATGAAATTACATCACCTGGCATTAAATCGCATGGAATTGTATCACATGGCATTACATTACATGACAAAACATCACATTGCATAACATTACACGGCATAACATCAGATAAAATTACATCACATAACAGTACATCAACATTGACAAAATCACAAAAACATCACAATGACAAGAAATCACATATGTCTACTTCAAAAAGAACTTAGGCACATGAAAAAACGTCACACGAGAAAACATCACATGTCACAATGGATAGCCGCACCAGGCAACGCTGCATCATTATATTTATTTGGTTCCGTGAAAGAACACAGTGGCATTTCATCACATGACAGTACATCACATGGGATTACATCATCAATTAAAAACATCACATACACAAACAGAAAATACTTCGCAATAATTTTTAATATAAAATATTACTTCTTTTGTACCTACAATCGGTATAATTTTATCATTAAAAATAGAAAATGGTTTTGTTTCCTATTCCAAAAAGTACAAGTGCAGTTAAAATAAGTTTACAAATTTGCAGCATAAAGCTTAGAGAAAACCATATTTTACAAATTTGTTGCTTGTAAAACACATAATATTTCGTTGAGCTCCCCTCTACAAGTCGACACTGCAGAAAGGGGTGAAGATACACGCCGTGAATTTATTCGCACATAGCCCCCTGCATTATAATCATAAGTCGTATGTTATATTATTATTGAGTTGGAAACCCTGCAACTATGATCTGTGTGATCTGTGCCGGCCAGAACCGCACGCGTGTTAAAGTAAAAAATACAAAATTTTATAAATAAATACTAATAAATCAGGATGATTTATTGGGTGAGCGCTGTTTAAAATCACACCTCAAGAGCGCGCTGCATGCTTTCCTGCTGCTCGTAAGCGGTAATTTTGCCAGAGAAATCTAGTAAAGCTATATTAACCTTTACGACATCTTAATTAGTAAATTCAGGGGAATTCCTGAACTCAGAAAATTGAATATTTGAAAGCATTTATTTGTAATCTTTTTTTATTTTCCTCTCACCACACACAAGAGCTTAATCTCTTTTTGGTGAAGTATAGCTTCTAAACTATTAATCTACCGTATATTAGAATTAACAAATGAAACGTATAAAAAATTGTACACCAAACAAAAATATAATTAATGAGACTTTTTTTGTTTTCTGCCGGAAATTAGCCAGAATCTTCCAAATATGTATTATTCATATTATTTAGATTCTATCAACATTTACTAGATTTTCCTAGATAATTAAGCCTAAGCTCTCGCATTTTCATATTATTATTTTTTCTAACCGATATCTTAGGACCAGTCTGTCCAAAAGTATTATTTTCAAAAACTCTAGTGATTTCCCACATTGATTCCTAGATTACAATTTTTGCACAGCTTTAAACAATTTCCATTTAGGCTTTCTGTTCTTTGAAGAAATGATGTTTATGCGAAATGATTTGAAGCATAAATAAGATTGATAATTTTTTTATATTTAAGTGATTAAATTTTTTATTTTTTTGTTTAAATGTTGAGAACAAATACTTTCCCGCTGCGGTCCTGCCGTCGGAATTCATAACACTTGTAGTACCATCACTCCCCTTTTCCTGATGCGGTAACAAACGCATAAAAACCGCACCGAAAAAAATATTACTCGGGCCAATTTTACAGGTCAATAAATACGAAATATACTGACTTGGGGTGGTCATAATTTGGTACCCTACCGGTCCACACGACCAAGGGAAGGCTGTCGAGTCAACTGTCATCGGGACACAACTTTACGTTCTGGGGTGTTTTTTTTATCTCACCAAGAGAAATCATTTTCCAGAATTTTCCTGCACCAGTTTTGTCTAGTTTTCCTCCTAATTTTATTCATAATCCTTTTTTATTTAATGTGTGAATCTAAAATAAAAATATGGCTGTTATGTAGCTGACTACTCAAAATGGTTCACTTTTGCAATGTCACCCCCGTGTCACCGTAGGTCGGCATGAGTTGCCGGGCGAATGTTTATTTGAGATTTGGGTTTTTATGTTGTATGTTGTTAGTTAACATGCGCATGCGGCATGTGTAAGCGCGAACTTATACGTGTCTCCTTGTAGGCATGCATTTCATATGAACCATAAATGTATAAGCCTTTGTTATTTAGATGATACATATGTATGTGTGGAAAATATATTTTTTAATTGATTTCTACTAAACTTTATAGATCCAAAAACTGTTTTATTTTCACTCTTATTATTATTAATTGTATTTTTATTAACATAATATACGAACGTTGTTGATCTCTCGATTGTGTTCAGGTCATTATTCAATCAATTAATATGAATTTTCACTGTGTTAATATACAAACCGTCCGTAATATTTGACCGGTCCGTAGTCCAGGTGGTAACACTTCGGACTCGTTACTGGAAGGTCGTGGGTTCGAATCCCGGCGGAGCACAAAAAATATACCATTTATATTTTCAAATTTGCTCTTCGCTGGGTTGAAAAATTCATAAACCTTTACCAAAGACCGGTCACTGAAAGGTCTATCCAACCTTACAACAATTGGGTCTTGCTTGAGAATTGGCGCTTTCTACAGCGACGACCAAGCTCGCAGAGGGCTCTTGAGGTGTGATACACACAAAAACAGCGCTCACCAAATAAATCAGCCTAATTTAATTTTTTTTTTTTTAAACCATACACAATATGTAAATCATTATGTACTTTCAAATAATAACAGCTCCCAACAAAAAGTTTTCTACGAAATATGTGGTAAACTCCATCCAGAAATATTATTTCGGGTGACTCTATGTACTCGTACAAGTACATGCTATATCTACCTACTGCTAATGGTAGAGTTAGATATTATAACAATGGAGTCGCTTATACCTAGATAGAGTCTGCGGTTTTTGATACAAAATCTTGACAAGTCGTGCTAAGAGGTTTGCATGGTAAGATGCTTTGACTGGCATGCCAAGATTCCGGTACACCGGGTGAACGTGAAAAATCTTTGCTTTGTGATTTAAATTTAAGCTTTCGCGGGCAAAATTTACCCGTTTTCATTTTTGTTTTTGTTTTTTTAGATCCAATTTCTCCTTTTGATTTCATATGCATATGTGTGTAGTATTAATTTTTTGGCTGAGTATCCGGGGACAGAATTTTCGCCTTTGATTTTGAACGTTGCGTTGTTCTGCATGAAGCTCAGAAACAAGCCTGAAACGTTCAAAAGACAAATTTCTGTTGTCACTATACCTGAATCGTAAATTCAGTGGAATTATATAACTTCTAACCGGTAACTCTTCATTGGAATAGTATTGTTCATTTAAGCATAGTTATTTATACAGACAACCAAGCAACCGTCTTATGAGATTTTCTTTAGTTTTGGAAGTTTGTTCGATAGCTCAGTTGGTAGAGTGCTTGCATCCAATGCCGGGGCTCGGGTTTGAATCGGTTGTCAGACATGATTTCCCATTTCGGTGCTTACATCAAACTCAAATTAAAATACGGCAAGGTTGACTCAGCCTTCACAAGAAATGTTTTCAAGGTTTGAAAATTCCGTTTCCGTCAAAAAGTTAGACACTAAATCTGAAATCATTTCTAACCTTATTATGGCAAACTCTTCTAACAGTCCTATCTGATCAATATACACGCAATCATTTTTAACATTATGACTCATTGCTACCTTATTGACAATTAATTCTTATTTAAATATTCGTTATCTTAGTAAAAAAAATTAACATTGATATAATTTTTATCTTTATTATGAAATAACTTGAAAATTGTATTTTAAACAAAGTTTCAAAACCACCCTGTTCTAACATTGATATTCTACTTAGGTAACCAACCTTAAGCTCTAAATAATAATACTCCGGTACATTTGATACAATACTCCAAATATATTTGCGCCGTCTTGTAATATCGTATACCTATGTACATTTCAATCTTCATTACTTGGAGGTAGATACGCAAATTGAGGGTGCTTTTCTAGCCCCTCTCAGGCAAATTCACTGTAAGCCCAAATCACATTATTTCTAGGTACACTTGGACCACCCTCCGTTCAACCTTAAAAGGTTTACATACTTTTGAAGCGGCAATGATCAGTACCCAATTATTTTGTAATGTAATAAAGATTTAATTGACTGTTTTCTGCTATTTGTAATCTCTGTTTTATTGTTGTACCAATCTTAATGCAACCTTGAAAAGTGTAACTTAACTAGTGTAACCTCTTTCCGCATTTCCCCCGCACGGGTTGCATGTGACGAGTGGAACCTGTTTATTTTTACAGGTAAGGGTGCTGGCCTTAAGCCAACCTTAATCCCACTTCAATTGAAGTGGGAGTTTCCTCAGGGGGTTCAAGCATTATTCACTCAAGCATTGTTGGTATTTTATTTTAGGTTTGAAATAAGCACCGAAACAGGAAATCATTTCTGACACCCTCAGTGAGATTCAAACCCTAACTCTCAGCATGGAATGAAAGCACTCTGCTAACTGAGCTATCGACCGGACAAAGGTTTAGAATTTTTCATTTTATTTCCCACATTTTAAATATTATTGTTCCATGGTTGAACGGACAAAAATGAGGTCATTAACAAATCGGAAATTGTTTTTAATTTGATCATAAAATACAAATTAGTACGATAAAAAAATGTTATGATTTGATATCAATATTAGCACTAGGCTGCATCAATCTTAACACCAACAAGAGTTACGAAATATTAGTGTGTCCGGTACTTAATATGGAATGAGAACCGAATAAGACGATTCTAACTGAAGCCAAAAATAATGTTTGTATTCCTAAGATTCAATACTTGAAGCTCCAATCAGCCGTTACAAAAACCTAAAGCTTGCTTTTCTTTTAAAAAAAAACCTCCCTTTTTAATCAATGAGATGATATTTTATGTGTAATAGAGGTACACTTGAAATGAATGTTTCCATTTGAATGAATGTACTGGGTTAGAAGTATATCAAACAATTACTCAATAATTTCCACCCTTTGTCGCCCTAATGGAAAAATATCGCCAAACCAAAATACACTTGAAAAATTCATCAACCCCAATGTGTTATTACAATTCATATTATAACTTACTACTGCAGAGGCCGTCAAGAAATAATTACAACCGGGATTTTACAAAAAAAATGTTAGTTTTATTTTCGACGAGGGATCACATTGAAATTTTTGTTGTAATCTTTTTTTACATAAATTTGTGAAGAGGATTGCAATTCACCAACCTATTTTGCCTTGCAAGAACGAGTTATAATAATTATTTTCTAATAATTCATCATTTATATTTAACTGATTTTATTTTATTTTTCAATGTAATACGAGTACGGTAAACCAGAATCAAATTTATCTCGATGGAGCCCGACGGGACACAAACTAGTGTTCTTTTTTCTAGTCAAAGTTTACGTCTTGACCCACTTAACCATAGCGCTGGCAATTTTTATGATCAGGCTCCTCAAGATTCAAGTATATTTACTCGTTTAATCTGCACATAAACTTTACTTAACACTTTTAACAAATATTGTTAGTCTTAGATTTTTCTTATTATTTTCTTATGATTGAACAAGGAATGTTAGTTGAAGAAAATTTAAGTAAATTAAAATTAAAATTTGAAAGTCTGTATTTCTAATGGTTATTGCCTGTCAAAGAACCGGAAATACCGCCATAAACTGTGATAAAGACTGAAGTTGCATTACAAATTTTGAAGAGCTTTAGATATACACTAATGCCACTAGATATCATTAGTAGATTATCTTCTTATTTGTGCTGAAATTCCTTGTTTTTCCCCTTTAGTCTTCATATGTTGTAAATAAATATGGCCCACTCAGGACAACAGGTTAAGAAAACGCTCTAGAAAGTCAAAATATAATTTTAATAGTGTTAGTCTCTTTCTAAAATCCGATATGAACTATTTCCTGCCGTACACCCTTCCAGTTTGAGTATTCATATGGAAGATTAATCATTATACACAATGACAAACTAAGTAAACATTAAACATTGAAGGAATAAAAATAATGCGAGGGGGATGGTTCCGATTCGCGGCGCCCCTATGAAAATATTGTATTGTGCCCCATTATTTATTACGTTCATAAATAATGCATTTATTGCACATTTTATGCGTGTTAAATTAACGGTTTTATTCTCACTCTCGTTGGCATGTTCTTCGCTACATCTGTGACAAAGTTCACATCTGTAATCGAGGACTACAACTGACCTATTTGTTTACAATTGACATCAATATTTTCACTGGCTGCATCACTTTGCACACCAACAAAAAAACTCGAATAACTTATGTTTCAGGTAATGTGATATAAAACCGAATAAAACTCATAAAGAGCCTTCGAATTCTTAGATAAATATATTTAACTTTGGAAAATATTGCAAATAGATATTAAAATTTGATTTAATTAATTAAATAAATACACTGTTTAAATTCACTTTTATTATTTTATTTAAAATTTGTCAAACGTTTTCGCCTAAAAAGGCATCCTCAGGACAATGACAACGACAAATCCTCATGAGGATGCCTTTTTAGGCGAAAACGTTTGACATATTTTAAATAAAATAATAAAAGTGAATTTAAACAGTGTATTTATTTAATTAATTATACAATGGACTTTCACTGTGTAAACCACCAAACCCTGAAAAATATTAAAATTTGAGATTCATATCAAATACACGTCTACAAAGAGACACGTGTTAGTTCGCGCTTACACATGCTCCATGTATACTTACAAATAAAAACCCAAAGTTTAAATGAAGATAAGCCCGGCAAATTTTGCTGCTCTTCCATAAAACAGGAAACACATTGACAGAATATTTTTTTTACATGACGGCTCAGCCTCATACCGACCTTTTAATAAAGGTACCTGTTGATTGTAAATAATTAATCAATGACTTATGTTTTTTTAACCAAGCATTACTACGAGTATCTTCATAATAAGTTTGATTTTAGTAATTTAATTTACAAGTTTTCTCGTGCTCTATTTCCTTCTATTTGTGGTGTAAGTATCGTCAGTTAATAATTATTCAGCTCCCATATTTATAACTTTAAATAATATGAATATTTTGATAGCACTCCAGTGTAATGTTTGTTGACACTATAACGTCGCATTGTTGCCGTGAGCTGGGCATAATGATTCGACAATACACCCCTCACAACAATGGCCCATCATAATATCCACTTGTCGTATTGTTAAATCAGAGAGCAAAGAGATCTTCAGCGAGTACACAGAATAATATTGTGTTTGTCCCAAACAATATTGTGGAATGGCTCATTGAAAATATTGTGTGTACAGCGGACGCCGAGAGGGTTGTGTCATTCCGCTGAATGGCCAGCCGAACAAAGCCGAACTTCGCCAAGCCGAGCTTCGTGAAAGGGTGATATTTGGAAACAGCAATGTCGCAATTTTTCACTTTCGATAGTATCACTTAATAAAAATATGCGTGAAATCACAAAGTTAATCAGTTTTCCAGTTTGAAAACTCAAAACTCCATCGTTTGAGTACAACTAGGATTTACAGTCTATTAATCTAAGGAATGCGCATGATTTAATTGTGAAGCGATTATTCATGGCAGCGCGGTAAAATTGACCGGAAAATATATTGTAGAGTTTGTCCTCAATTGCAAGACTTGCGTACCTAATTACTTTTTCAGTATTATGGTAAATAAAATATTACACGAAGGATATCATAACTACCTGAAAAGATTATGTTTATTAGTTGGTATTGATTTCTTTAAAATGAACACAATGTACAATTTGAATTTTTCTCTGCGGGTAAATGTCACACGTCTATTTGACATTAGTAATCCATAACAAAATATGTGTGTAACTTTTCCTAGTAAAGGTAGAGGTAGTGTCACAATTTTGTTGTCTTTGAAATTTATGCCGATTCCATTATATATATATATATATCAGGCTTATTTATTTTTAATTGCACATGATAAGAGAGCGCCGTTTTTGTGTGTGTCACACCTCAAGGGCCCTCTCCGATCACGGATAAGACTTTTTGAAAAGGTGCGTCTTAAGAGCTCCGCGAAATATGCCCATAGATTATGTTTTGATGAACAAAATGTAATATTTTGTTGTTGCTATAACATGTTAATTCTATTCGGAAACCTTCAAACACACTTACCTTAACGTAATTAAATGATGTTTTGAAGCCGTCCTTATCAGGAAAATAAGACGAAAATAAAAATCTTTTGAAAATTAATTCTTTCAAAGCAACAAGCCGTATCAGTTTAGTTTAGGATTAATTTTATTTGTAGTTTTACTAAAAGCACCAACACAGCTACGAAATACAACTCTTTGCTTTTCCATGTACGAACACTCCGCGAACGTTCACGAACACTTGCTAAAAGTAAACATAACATTTTCCAAAGGAGAGAACGAGCACTTCACGAACGCTCGCGAGCATTCGCCCCGCCTTGTTTGTCGCCGCACTTGATGAAATGACCACTTGAATGCACCCCATGAGTAAAGCGTCACGTGCGATGTGCGTGTGTCTCCCTCCCCCTTGAGACCGTCTCCATAGCCTCGTCCCTGTCGCACCCTCCACGAACCTGGCTTTAGTGTAGCTATGATGAAAAGGATAGAAGTGACTGCAAAGCAACGAAACGTCGGGTACCCATTGAATACTCGATAAATTGTTTTTTTTTGGTTAATTTAAATGTAGAACATATAAATTTTACAATACCTCAAGATCAATAGTAAATGTAAACAACGTTGCGTAAGTTGTATTTAAGTTTACAACAACGCTGCATGCACAACAAGAGTTTTTAACTGAAAGGGTTTTACGGTACTGAAAAAATTATAAACCTTAGGATGTACGATGGTCTTAGCGTGGTCTTAGCTAAAAGAGACAAAAATTAAAAAAAAAACTGAGAAATGGCACAAAATAAAGGTAAGAGATATTGAAAAAAAAATGAAATGATTTGTGGGTAAACAAAAGTTACATGGTTTATCGATTGCTTTTGAGTATAATTTAATAATATCTTAAACTGTTATTTAAAATATGTTTTTCATGCGGCTCTCCTGATAAACAAAAAATATAAGCTTTCAATGAAACAGAAAATAATTTCCTTGACGGAAATTGTTGGACAAATCATTTTGTTATTTATGTTAAAGGTGCTCCATGTTGTCTTACTGTGTTATTCTCCAACAGCAAAGTCATGGTTTATCCGCAGCCTATAGCTAATTTTGCATACGTAACATCGATGATCCGTAGATCAGCTATGGATCAAATGCTTTGTGAATAGCTCTATAAGTGTTTCATAATGGGTTGAGCTATACTCTCCACTCATTTTTAAGGAAACCTAAAAATATTTTTTAACACATCAAATTTCTATAAATTTCTCATTAGATATTTTAAGGATGTTAAATACATTCAACAGCAAATTGGTTCGTTGAAATTTATAAATATTCCAACTGATGTCCTTGAAGACTGCTGCAGCAAGTTCACAATTTTCCCGCTGCAAGATTTACTGCCTTCATTACGTTTAAGACAAACCTAAGTGACTAAATAATCGCAAGCATTATCTCCTTCGGAGCAACTAACATAGCCAATAAATCAGAAACAAGCGTACCCAGATTCTCTACTGCGTATTTCGTGCAAGTTACACACAAGAAAGAAATAGATTTTCTCTTTCTTGCAGTCATATTTTGCCATCACGCATGAGAAAATTTTAAATGTCCAGGAGATGGATGCTTATTCTCTTTTCAGCGCAAGTGATGATTTGTACACCTTATTTTATTATAGACTTATATCACATTCAATGTAGATGCTATATAATATTTGAGTTAACAATTCGATTTCAGGAACAAAAGTATTAGTTTATTTCTTTCCGTGTGATGTTTTGAATTTCTCTTCTTCATCATATTCAAACGTCAAACAGCTCTTCGTTCCTGATTGTGAACAAAATGTTGAAAAATACAAACTTAATTTAAAATTAGGAAATATGTGGCGCATGAAGCGGAGATTGTTGTAAAAACTGAGTTTTTGATATAATTTTCAAAAATATATTTTTTGATATACTTTCTATCAGCAGCGTGAATTTTTGGCTTAGCATTACATTGGTATCTACGATATGAATCGAAGACCCCGTTGTTCTGGAGTCTGTACCTGTATTTTAATTGTTTGCAATTTTGTTTACTTCCAATTTTTTTTGAGACTCAGGGGATTTGTTTTGTCCATGTTTGACCCCTAAACGTCATAACTTATTTAATTGAAGTAGTTACGCAACTGAAAAACGTGCCAGCTTTGCGTTGCTAAAAAACATGTAACTTTGAAATGAATTTAACAAAAGGTTTTACATGAATTTCTCATCTTTTGTAAATTAATTTCCACCATCTTCAATCTAAGAAGCTTAAATATAACATTAAATGTGTACATGCAAAGAAAAATCTGAAATTAAAATAGGGATAGGCCTGTAGTTTTTGCTACTTTTCCTGAAACAGAGATTGTATTAGTTAGCATTTTCATTATATTTACAGTATGTGTAATCAACATAATAGTTAAGGTCTGAGGTAAGCAATCAATGCATATTAACAAATAGCTGCAAATGATTAAAGATACTTTTATCTTTGAAATTGAGATCTCAACAATTTTAGTTTACTGCGATAAAAAAAAGCGAAATTTTTGATTAACTATGAAGTGACAACGTTTAGTTAAAGGCTGAGAAAGAATAGTTCTTTATGAGATAACTCAGAAAGAAATACAGTTTTAGATATTTTAAATTATCTTACCTGTTACTATATTTTCTTTATAGTTCAGAAGACACAAGTCGATACAATTCTTTGCCGCCACTCAAAACTTCCATACTAAGTAGTGGCATGAGGTGAGTGGAGAGATGTGAAAGATACGTACAGAGTTTCGGTCCCAACTCACGTGATAGGTACTTACATATCTGATAACAAAAGAGAGAAATCAAGTTTTTGAAATTTCGAATTATCGTAACTAGTACTACGTTCTTTGTAGTTCACTAGTCACAACTCGATACGATTCTTTCCCCCGTATTCACGATCAAAAGTAGCACTAACTTAAGGGCAAACTAGCGCTTAGATTGGGGAAATTCATTTCAAGAACAATACTTAGGGTAAAAGTAGCGCTCAAGCGCTCCAAAAACTAGCGCTTAGGTTAGTAAGATCGACAGGTATATTAACCAACGCTTAAGCGCTGTCAAAATATTCCTTTGTATTTAATTGTTATCACATTTTTTGTTTGATTATGAATTTACATGAAAAAATGAATTCTTACGGTGAAGACAATTTTTAAGAGTGTATTAACATTGTTTTGACGAGTATATTTACATTGCTTGACCATCAGAATTGGATTTGTACTCCGGTATGGTCTAGGACCATACTGCAATGACAGATGAACTGTCAAAATATTCCGTCGCATTTCGTCAGCAAAGTTTTTGTTTGGTTGTGAATTATTTACATAAAATAATGAATTTTTACCATGAAGAAGATTTTAACGAGTATAAAAACATTGTTTTGACCAAAATAGTGTCCCAAGAAAATATATCAGAGACTGTAAAGACCTATTTACGTATTACGACGAGGAAGAATTTAGAAGGCGTTTTAGATTGAAAAAATGCGTCGTTCTGTTTACAATCTTTTCGTTGCTCATTGAGGGTTTAACAAAGCCAACAATTTCTTCGATTGTCAAGTTTTATGCACAGCTCAAAATATGACATTTACATTTCTTCGATTTGTCAAGTTCAACAGCTCAAATGTCATTAAAATTTGAAAAAAGCGGCAATGATAAGAATGAAGTGCGCCGAATATTGGTCGGAAGTTACTGACCAATTACAGAGCTGGGGTTTTTCGAGAGCCAATGACTAGCCGTACATCTCCACTAAGTTGGGCACTAGGCTGATTACTGCTTGAGTGTTATTTGTGAAACAAAACGCTTCAGAATGTCGACCCTTGAGTTAGTGTAGCGCTTGAGTTAGGTACTTAAGTTAGTTTTGATCGTGAATACGGGGGTTAGTCTCCACTTAGACCTTCCATACTAAGTATTGGTATTGGGTGAGGGGAGGGATGTGAGAAGGAACGTTTGATGTTTTGGCCCAAACCACGTGATACTAAACTTAGAGAGACATTGAAATTTTAAATCATCGTACATCAGTACTAAGTTTTTTGTAGTTCACCAGTCACAACTCGATACAATTCTTTGTCTCCAGTCGGAGCTTCCATACTAAGACTTGGTATGAGGTGGGTGGACGGATGTGAGAAGGTGCGTACGTTGTTTCGGCCTCAACCCCGTGATACTTATCTGATAACGAAAGAGAGAAATCAAGTTTTCGAAATTTTAAATTACCTTACACCAGTTTTTTGTAGTTCACCAGTCACAACTCGATACAATTCTTTGTCTCCAGTCGGAGCTTCCATACTAAGACTTGGTATGAGGTGGGTGGACGCCGGACGGATGTGAGAAGGTACGTACGTTGTTTCGGCCTCAACCCCGTGATACTTATCTGATAACGAAAGAGAGAAATCAAGTTTTCGAAATTTTAAATTACCTTACACCAGTTTTTTGTAGTTGATTAGTCACAACTCGATACAATTCTTTGTCTCTTAGCTTCCACACTTACCCCCGTATTCATGACCAATACTGCCTCAAGTAACAATACTTACCTAAGTCAAGCGCTACACTTACTCAAGGGTCGACATTCTGGAGCGTTTTGTTTCACAAAGAACACTAAATCTTTAATCAGCTTAGTGCCCAACTTAGTGGAGATGTACGGCCAGTCATTGGCTCTCGAAAAAACCCAGCTCTGTAATTGGTCAATAGCTTCCGACCAATATTCGGCGTACTTCATTCTTATCATTGCCACTTCTTTCAAATTTCAATGACATTTGAGCTGTTGAACTTGACAAATCGAAGATATGTCAATGTCATATTTTGAGCTGTGCATAAAACTTGACAATCGAAGAATTTTTTGGCTTTGTTAAACCCTCAATGAGCAACGGAAAGACTGCATACAGAACGACGCATTTTTTCAATCTAAAACGCCTTCTAAATTCTTCCTCGTCGTAATCGTAAATGGGTCTTTACTGTCTCTGATATATTTTCTTGGGACACTATTTTTGGTCGAAACAATGTTTTTATACTCGTTAAAATCATCTTCACGTAAGAATTCATTATTTTATGTAAATAATTCACAACCAAACAAAAACTTTGCTGACGAAATGCGAAGGAATATTTTGACAGTTCATCTGTCATTGCAGTATGGTCCTAGACCATACTGGAGAACAAACCCGATTCTGATGGTCAAACAATGTTAATATACTCGTCAAAACAATGTTAATACACTCTAAAAAATTGTCTTCATCGTAAGAATTCATTTTTTCATGTTAATTCACAATCAAACAAAAAATTTGATAACAATTAAATACGAAGGAATATTTTGACAGCGCTTAAGCGTTGGTTAATATACCTGCCGACCTTACTTACTCAAGCGCTAGTATTTAGAGAGCCCTAGCGTTGCTTTTACCCTAAGTATTGTTTCTGAAACGAATTTCGCCAATCTGACAGCTAGCGCGCCCTATGGTAAGTGCTAGTAGGATTCATGAATACGGGGGTTAGACTTGGTATGGGGTGGGTGGAGAGATGTGGGAGGTTATACGTACTACGTATTGGCCCCCACACAACTTACAGCACACACGCGGGCCTGACTACAAATGATAAGATATCGGCCACAGGGGAGGGGACATGCGCGGATGACAAACGTTAAAAAGCACTGGAACAAGAAAGTAGGAAATGTGACCAGAAGCTTAGCGAGTAAGTGCTTCTGTGACCCATAATATATTTCAGTAAAAAAAGCATAAGAATATTGTGTCTCTTAATTAACTTTGACCGGTCCGTAGTTCGGTGGCAACACTTCGGACTCGTAATGGAAGGTTGTGGGTTAGTATCCCGGTGGAGCACAAAAAATATACCATTTTGATTTTCAAATATGCTCTTCGCTGAGTTGAAAAATTCATAAACCTTTACCAATGACCGGTCACCAAAGGTTCATCCAGTCTTACAGCAACTGGGTCTTGCTTGAGTATTGGCGCTTTGTAGTGACGAACAAGCTCGGTAACAACACCTCTGCGGCACTACAAGTTTCATAGACCCATAGAGTCTCTGAAATCTATGGAGTCTCCAGCACAGGATTTCTTAAAAAAAAACAAAATGAGTAGCTGGTTAGTACTCATCCATTAAGGAATGTAGAATTTCTCCTTTTGAAAGAATGTAAAAAAACCTATGCATTCATTTGTGGTTTAGATTTATGGTTGCAAATGTGTATAAACCATGTGTATCGTAAAACAGGCTGCTATAAATGGGTAGATTTTCAAAGGTTCATCCAGCCTGAAAGCAACAGAGTCTTGCTTATGAAACTGGCGCTAGTAAATGACGAACATGCATGCAGAGGGTTGATGAGGTGTATTCCACACAAAAACAACGCTCATATAAATTAGTCTGATATTTTATTATGAATTAAATAATAAATAGTATAAGCAACTGTTATAATAGCTATTTAATTTTGAAAAAATACTTTAATTACAATCTATTAAGATACTGCTTATAATGTATTTCTTAATATTCCTTGACTTATAGGTTGGTATGAGGCTGACCACCCATACTGTAAAAAATGGTTCACTTTGCCAATGTCACCCCTGTTTCAGGGAAGGTCGGCAAAAGTTGTGGGGCTTATGTTCATTTGAGGTTTGGATTTTATTTGTAAGTACACATTCAGCATTTGTAAGCGTGAACTACACTTGTTGGTTTGTGGGCATACATCTGAGAGCTTTAAATGAATATATCTTTGCAACTTAGATTATAGATTATAGATTATAGAGGTAGCCAATATTTAATGTTTTTAGCCTTTTTAATTTACAATACTTAAAACTGATGTTTGATGTCTTTGATGAAATAATGTTTTTTTTTTAAATAAAGATTTAAACTACGATCAAATAAGTGTACCTACATTCAACGAACCAATTTACAATATAAATTTATTTCGCAAACATTTTTTGTATTAATAGCCCATAAAATTATTTAAATACATAAAAACAAACGCTACTGATCTACCCTCTTTCACATACGCCCAACCACCCTCTTCCTTCCCTATACGGCGCGACGGTACTAATTTCTCCCTCCGTTCCCTGCATGCACTTGTTAGTTGCTACCGATGTCATATAAATGAATGATAGGAATTAGACCGACATATGTGCTGGAAAAACCACAAACCAATCTACGAGTGCTCCCATTGCTGCATGATAAAATTTTATGTTAGAAAAGCAGGTGATATTGTGTCAATAAAAATACTACAACATTTAAGTACTATCAAAGAACAATCTTTCAAATGTTGGTTTATCATATTTTCTTTAAATGATTAAATCAGATACACCTGAAGCTACAAACTTCAAATTACATTTCCTTATTCTTCATTTTTGGAAAACTTTGGTACAAGACTTACAGAATTTGTTGTAAATATAACATCGATTTGTATTTGCTATGTTGTCGCCCTTGTTTGAAAGGGATACATCTGTTGTCTAAGAAAGATTTTAAGCATACACCCAGTATGCTTGGTGAGATTTAATTTGATCAATCGAACAGTGAAACCTATTCTTATGATGTCAACCCTTTTGTTTTTCTTCCTATAACATTTGTTCATGAACAATATTTTTCGAACTACGCTGACTATCTTACGTTCTAATAAATACCACTAAACAGCAATTTTCATATTAATATCAGATAGTTTTCGTTGTTTGTATAATATTTTATCAACAAATTTCAATCAATAATCTCTATTACTATAACTTGACTCGTTATTTGGAATCAGCAATTCATATAATTATCATTAGTGGTGTATTCTTGATTGGAAGGCAGCTTGCACGCCACTCGGTCCGCACAATATGTGATTTGATGCTCCACTTTACCCTCTCGGCGTTGGCTCACTTTATTGTTATTATATACTCATTTCGATTGGAAGTGTTTTCGCTCACGATAACATTCGGCTGTAACGCCGGCCGTTCATAATAAATGGAAGTGGGCCCAGCACGTGTCCCTGCGCTACCCCACTCCCGGTTCCAGCTATTATTTTGTTCCATCATAGCCGCAATAACTACAGCTTGAAGCTCACATCCTCAATATATACTGTCATATAAACTAAACATTCAACTGAAACCGAACTAATCTAAGCTGCAAAGATATGTAACATTAGGGATTCAAATTATATGCGTTCTAACAAGCAGACATGTATACGTTCGCGCTTACACATGTTGCATGTGAACTTACAACATGTTGCATGTGAACTTGCATGTGAACTTACAACATAAAAAGCCAAATCTCAAATAAACATTCACCCTTCAACTCTTGCTGACCTTCCCTGCAACATGGGTGACATTCGGCAAAGTGAACCATTTTCTACAGCATGGGTGGTTTCCCGTTATCCTAGGTTGGTAGGAAACAAAACCTTGCTAAAAATTATAATAATTCTGTCTTTAAAACAATTTGAGTATAGACTTTAAAAACCATTATGAACGTGACAAATTTTCTCTTCTTTCCCACACGCGTTTTTTTACGAGATTTTCTACTCTAATTGTAAACTGGTAAAATTTATTATTTATACTAACAAGTTTTTCTGTTAAAAGATTTTAATTTCTGAACATTCATGATTTTTCAAAATCAAGTGTTAAAATCGTAATTGAAATCAAGTGAACATTAAAATTACAGCTTTTAATAGCAGTATATTTTTAATGACCGACATTATTATTTGTATAAACTTAAATCATTCACATTATTAAAAGACTTATTTAAAGAATTAACGTTCGTTAATAAAAACAAATAATTATTCAATGATTCAATTTTCATACTGAAAATGCATTGTTAAGACTGACTTTATTTTGATGATTATTCTATATTTAGCTTCTATTAGTGTTGATAGAAACCTTTCAATTCAATTCCATTACTTATTTATTATTGTATATTATTTACAAATAGCCTTCTCGTAAGAAAAGGTTTTTTGAGCCAGGCAGAATAATAATAGTCAATTGTTATTTCTATTTATAACTTCGCTGTATAATACACAAAAAAACTGCTTTCAAAATAGCTGCCAATACTCATTGAATACAAAATTAGACTGAATTTCAATTCTTGGCTACTCACAAGCATGCACAATTTTTTTTTCCAATCGTTAATGTCTGTCTTACCTGTCACGAAAATATACGGATTATTTTTATTATGATGCTGAATTATATTTCAGCTAAGGTATTTTATTAAACAACATCTACTGTTTATTTAAATTTCCATTCATTGATTTTAATTTTAATGAAACGTTCAGTTTTTTTAATTACTTAACTTTCCGAAACTGTTTTGTTCCTTGACTAACGCGGCAAGAAGTTACAGTATATGTGTAGCTTAATTGCTTTTCTTCAACTAATAGATTGGTATGACACTGACCTCACATGCAAATCTGGTACTCATTTATTGTGGCTGAGTAAACCTTGCCGGTATTCATTTTGAGGTTTGAAATAAACACTGAAACGGGAAATCATTTCTGACACCCTCGCCTCGGTGGGATTCGAACCCGAACTCACGGCATGGAATGCAAGCACTCTACCAGCTGAGCTATGACCGGACAAGTTGAAAAAAAAGTATAACTGAATCACTGCGTAGGAGCTACATGTGTCGTATCTTCCATACATTTTCGATTAACGCTATCGGGGGAAACTACATATTGTAAATGTTGTATACTCGGGGTACTCGTGGTGCTTCTGCCAAACCACTGATTTGCTTCATATTAATCTATAAATCTATAATCTAAGTTGCAAGGATATATTCATTTAAAGCTCTCAGATGTATGCCCACAAACCAACACGAGTAGTTCGCGCTTACAATAATAATAACAGTAATGCATTTTTGAATCTTACATTTGTGTTTAAAAAAAATTTTATCTATGAATTTTGCTTTTGTTTTGGAGAGAAAAAAAAAATTGTTTTAAAAATTGTTTTGAAAATTATTTTATAAAAATATATTTGTAACCATTCTGCTCTTGAAGATGCCTCATTAGGCGAAAATATTCGAGCAAAAAAAAAGAATGAAGTGAATTAAAACAATGTTTTACCATTTATATTTTTAAATATTTATAATAATATTAGGATGATTTATTTGGTGAGCGCTGTTTTTGTGTGTATCACACCTCAAGAGCCCTCTGTGAGCTTGGTCGTCGCTGTAGAAAGCGCCAATTCTAAAGCAAGACCCAGTTGTTTTAAGGTTGGATGGACCTTACAGTGACCGGTCTTTGGTGAAGGTTTATAAATTTAATTTTGCAAATGCTGAACGTGTACTTACAAAAAAAATCCAAACCTCAAATGAACATAAGCCCCACAACGTTTGCCGACCTTCCCTGACACAGGGGTGGCATTAGCAAAGTGAACCATTTTTTACAGTATGGGGGGTCAGCCTCATACCAACCTATAAGTCAAGGAATAGGAATAATAAATTACATTTAAATATAAAAAAGAGCAAAACCTTAAGAAATAAATCTATACAAAAAAATTAAAAAAAAATCTATTCAAGAAATGTAGCAAATTAATAAACCAACATTAGAAATCAAAGTTGCAGATTAGCCGCCACTTCTTCCTGTTTTTGCATACTTCTTTTATTTTATCCAGAGTCATAACCTTTTTCATACAAGTATTAAAAGTATATTAATAACTCAAACAATTCCACAAAATTGATTTGTTTTCATTTCATTCCTTGGCTTATAGGATGATACGAGGCGGACGACACTGTAAAAATGATACCGATTGTCGATGTCACCTCTATTTCAAGGAACGACGGTAAAAGTTGCAAGATTTATGCTCATTCTAGTATTGTAATTTGCTAGTGCATAAGCAACATTCTAAGCGCAAACTTACAAGTGTCTGTTTGGTATGCATTTAATGTGAACCTTATTTATTTTTATAAATTCAATAGGAAAACCAAAAAAAAAAAATCTCTTTTATGTATTTTTTCGCTCAAACGTTTTCGCCTAATAAGGCATCTTCAAGAGCATAATTGTTACAAATATTTTCATACATTAATTTTGAAGATGCCTTATTTGGCAGAAACGTTTGAGCAAAAAAATAAATTAAAGTGAATTAAAACTGTGTTTCTTCTATTGAATTTATACAATAATACAATGGACTTTAACTGTGTTAACAGAGATACCCTTATAAATATAATCTTAAATGTTTGTATATATTTGCAACTTAAATTATAGATTAAAAAATTTAACTCGTGATACATTTGTCCAAAAGCCACAGGCACCACTACATTTAACTAGATTATTCCGCTAGATTAGGGCGCCTGCTGTCTTGGCGCTTAGGTGCGTGCAGGGCGCGTGCCTCGCGCTCCCCACAGGACGCGAGATTATCATGTTAACATTACCGCTGTCAATTGTGATTATTTCTCAATTCAATTAAACAGCGAAACATGATCCTGCGCTCTTGCGGCTGCATACGTTTGATTAGTTCTTCGTTCGTTTTATTTGGATTGATTCTTGAACAACACTGTAAGAGTTCATAATGCTATGTTAATCATACATGCAGGTATTTGATGTAAGTAAATATTATGTTGTTTTGGAGACAGGGCATTCAACGCGGCCGCTCCAATTACTTGAAATGCTATTTCCGCCTCACTAAGGAAACTGGAGTTGGAGAGACTGTTCAAAAGACGTCTTTATACTCACCTCTTCGTCCAATCATAAGGACAAGCGCATTTGCAATGACACACTGTCATAAAAGGCGCTATATAAATTTTGTACTTCAACATAATCATCGTAAGCTTTACAAAAAAAAGTTCTTTTACTTTTATGTTTTTTTTAGGAAGGTGCTCTCGCGAAGCCCAAATAAATACTATTTTTGTTGATTATGTCAGTACCTAATTGTTTTCCTTGTTTGCAGATGAGTCACCATGGGATGGAAGGATTGGAAATGTTAGAACCAATATCCACAGGACCAATGGGTGGCCTACCTCCTATGGGAGAGGGAGGACTGGGTGGACCTCATCACCAGCTGCACGGCTACCCCATGAACCACATGCACCACCACGGCTCCCTTTCCCACGGAGCAGGCTCCCACCTTCCTCCACATCACCACCCAGCTATGGCGGCAGCCTCTCTGCACCCCGACACAGACACAGATCCAAGGGAACTAGAAGCATTCGCAGAACGCTTCAAACAACGCAGAATCAAACTCGGAGTCACCCAAGCAGACGTAGGCAAAGCTCTAGCCAATCTCAAACTCCCGGGCGTGGGAGCTCTCTCACAAAGTACAATCTGCCGCTTCGAATCCTTAACCCTGTCACACAACAATATGATAGCCCTGAAACCAATCTTACAAGCGTGGCTAGAAGAAGCGGAAGCCCAAGCCAAAAACAAAAGAAGAGATCCAGACGCCCCGAGCGTCCTCCCAGCAGGGGAAAAGAAAAGAAAGAGAACTTCCATTGCAGCTCCGGAGAAGCGAAGCCTGGAGGCGTACTTTGCAGTGCAGCCGAGACCTTCCGGAGAGAAAATAGCGGCGATCGCTGAGAAGCTGGACTTGAAGAAGAATGTGGTTCGGGTTTGGTTTTGCAATCAGCGGCAGAAGCAGAAGCGCATGAAGTTCGCGGCGCAACACTGACCGGGTAGCGGCGGGCCGGCCGGACTGTACCCGCCACCCGGCTACGGGTACTGAGACAAGCTAGACCTCTAGGCCTCTAGACCTCTAGACCTCTAGACCTCTAGACCACTAGTCCACGCCACGTGATACCTTAGCCACACGCTGCAGAGACAATTAATCGTATAGCTGATGTGCCACAAAGACTTGGTAAGACTTTTTATTTTTGTAACATGGATGCAACTTCAAAACTTCTAACTTGTTCTTTTGACTGATGTTCTTAACCCCAAAAACTTTCATTTTTAAAAATACATCATGAAATTATTCCATTGTTCATTCTATAACCCTGATATCTTATTTTACATTAAAATTTTATTTTAAGAAGCACCATGTGAGATTAATTTATAATTTCATTTGATTACCCTTTTTCAGAATTAACCTAAAATAATGTATTTAAATACAGTTCTTAGTGTGTTTTAAATGAAAAATGAAAGATGTCATCTTTTAGGTTTGTTATTTTCTGACATTTTCAAAGTCTTACCAAAGTCAGAACGATGTTATGTTTGTCGATAAACCACTAAAAATGATGGCACAGTTCTAGAATAATAAGGGACTCAAGCCAGGCGTAAATTAGATTTTTACTTTGAAAAATATTTTCAATCACAATGTTATTTTTCAAGGCCCCTGTTTCATTTTTCTAAATTTCGCAAATTTTGATACAAAAACTAAACAATCAAATTTACAAATTACTTCTTTACTACATTGCTTCATTAAAGTAAACAAAAAAAAATTAAAAAAATTCAATAGTGTTTATTTATAACACAAATTGAAAGTTTATTCGTCTTACTTTATAGGAAGTACCGAAGATTTCTTGGTTTTACAGTCGAATGATAAAAGATCAAACGCAACTAAGATGATTTGAAATCATTATCATCCGTTGAGTAGGTACAGAAACTTAGTGGCTAGGTAACATTTTTTTTTCTGCCAATTAAAAAAAAATATGAGTAAAAAATTAAAACAAAACAGTAAAAAATATTGATTATTTCATACACACATCATTACAAACGTTGAAAGAATTTTAAGAAAATATGAAGCAAGATTGGCTCTTGAAAGTGAAAAATCCTTTTTACGACTGGCCGTGAAAAAAAATAATAATAAGGAGACTAAGATATCTTTTTATACCGCAAGACTTTGGCAGCGATGCTTAGTGAATGTTCTAGAGAAATAAAAAGTTGAAAGTGAGATAGATGTGAAGTAAATACAAATTTAAAAAATACCTACAAATTAACAGTAATAATAATGTAAGTAAATCAATATAAACACTTTACTTTAAGTTAACAATCCATTTCTTATTTCTATCATCACTATCACAATCTAGTCACATAGATTTATGGAATGTAAAAAAGTAAATTTGTAAATAGAATATGAGACTAAAGTATAATAACTTGTATTAGTATCGTGAAAAGGGAAAATTTTGATTACAAATCTTGATATACATACATATAATATTTCGAGTAAGTACGTTTATGGGTTCACTTGTATTCTCTTGAACAAAGAAAATCATATGAAGCAATCGTTTGATCAATCGAAGCAAGCGCTTGTACCTGACCGTATTGCAATAAACCAAATCGTGTATCGTAACAGCATTAAAGTCTGAATGCAATTCACATGCTAAAATCGATGCGAGCGGATGTGACCAAATGCAGTGTATCGTTTTGTAAATGTAACCCCTGTTTCACGGCTTTTTATTAATGATTTCAATCGATAATAAAAAATATTATCAGGAAAAGAAAAATACTTTGATTCTTATAAATGAAATTATCAGATTGATAAAAAAAAACATATTCTCTATGTTAATTATGTAAAAACATGTAAATCAGAAAAGACCAAATTCCTTTTATTTGTGTATAACTTTGATGGATTCGAATCTATGTTTTATTTAATAATTATTCTATTTAATTATTGATTATTTAATTATTGATTCTATCATAAATGACAAAATATTAATAAAGTCTTACTGAAACAGAACGCTCATATAAAATAAGTTAGGTATTGTCAAAAGCAAGAACTGTGTGCAATATTAAGATAATTTCGTGTAGTTAAATGAAAACAAGAGCAAAGCTAAGACACATAAACGAGAATTGCTTTTAATTTTTTAGTCATTGATCGGTATTAAGCATATTTAATTAATTAAACATGACATTTGATGACAAAAATTACGATTGAGCATAATTTTGTAATATAAATGTATTTAGAAAAAAAAACTGTAAAATAATAATTTTAAGCGAAAACAATTGTTAGCAATACATTGATATTTTCTTAAGTCTAGGATTAAATTAATTGATAAAAAATCTAAATTTCATCATAGTTAGAGTTAAGCAAGTAAGTACGTTAACTAAGATTTAGGTTGTATGATAATAAAGTAATATTATTTTAGAATCAAAATCAAAGAAAAAGTAAGCACGCCTTCTCATGATAATACAATGGAAGGATTTTATCTCAAACTAGATACAGCACAATTTAATAATAATTAATAGTTAAAGGTCACACGAATATCATATTGATTTTCTCACAGGTTTGTAAAAAAATTACAAACCTGAATTTCAGCACACACTAAATCGAGTTTCAATTAAAAAAAATACTAATGGTTGCATCATATTTAAAGCCTTTGGAAAACTACTTATTTTTCATGTAAATTAGTTATTTCACTATTTATTCTGAAACTTCAGAGAAACGTTTTTTTAACTTATTAGTTTAAGAAAAACATTTTTTTTTTTTTTTTTTTACTTAGAAAACCATTTCCAGGAAATGCTTTTATAACAATTCATTAAAGTAAGGATACCTAAAGATCTCTTTTCATTCTAGTCAAACTTTCTGTTTAGTTATATAAATCTAAGATACCGTTAAGTTAAAATGCAATCATATTTAATAAAGTTATTGTTATTTATTTTTTATTCTCTTTTAATTGATATTTGTTCCCTTTTTAATGTTTTGTTTGTATAAATAAAGAAATAAATTTGCAAATAATAAATAAAACAATGAATTTAAATGTACTTCTTAATATACTTATATGCTACAAGTTACACAGGGTAAAGAATCACATATCACAAAAATAACTTATTAGAAAATGCACTAAATAATATAAACATATCTACAGTAGTTTTTATGCGAAAAATAATAATGTAAAATAAAGGAAATCACACGATATATACCATACATAATCATCTTGGCATCTTAATTTTCTGCAAGAAAAACAATTAACAAACAAACAGTGTGGTTTTCAAAAAGTTCCATGCTGTGATAGCTACCAAAATAAGCAAAATTTGATAGAAAATACTTGATAGATCTCATGAACGATTTTTTGCCATCTTTGAAAAGTTATATTACTTGCACTTATTTTTCAAAAACCATATAATATGGATGTATGTGTTGAATGAATACAAAGTCTAACTATGGAAAAATATAATTGATATGTATTTCGGAACACTTTTCACAAACGGGATTTGGATTCTTAATGATTCTGATTTGCATTCAAAAAATGTAAGTACTAATTTCGTTACATTCATACAATGGCTATTTCAATCCAATTTGCTTTTCAATTATTAAAAAAAAAACATTTGTTTTTGGACAACCCTTTATTTTGGTCACTCAATTAAACAGAATCATCAATGAAAGTGACCATCATTAACATACTATTTATATCTAAAGTATTATCTGTTATTTCAAATGAATTTCGACAAAAACATGCTTTCAAATGTTGAAATTAATTATTCAAATACTTGACTTGTAACATAAAATTAAGTATTTTCTCACGATTATAACAAAAAGATTACAATTTTTAATACAAAAAATGAACGAAAATTGCATCACAAAAAATATGAAAAAATTAACCATGATTTTGCAGGTAAAAAACTCTTTGGAAGCAAGGGAATTAAAGTATACATTTGTAAAAAATAGTAATGATAATTTGTAAAATATAATACGGTAACATTGAATTACTTATAGAACTGTATGGAATTCATTAATATAGGATGTTATTGTAAGGTACCTACAGCTTATATATAAATCTTCGTGTCATGTAAATTCAAATCATTCTGATATTAAAAATATAGAGACGACATGCACTATCTCTCTGATTGCTCATTTCCACCTTTCTCCCAACAATCCTACAGATCCCGGGACTGTAAAAGATCATCTCTTCACAAAGGTAAGGTGTCAACATCCATTCATTCAAGCCCGTCTTTTGTTTAAATATAAAGAACGATTTTTGTTATGAGACTCACCAACCATCTGTAATATAAGTTGCAAAGATATATTACATTTAAGATTTATAAGTGCATTCCCACAAGCAGACACGTATAAGTTCTCACTTAAACATGCTGCATGTGATCCTACAATATAAAACCCAATCTCAAATGAATAAGCCCTGCAACTCTTGCCGAACTTCCCGGACAAAAGGGTGACATTGGCAAAGTGAACTATTTTTTTACAGTATGGGTGGTCATCCTCACACCAACCTATAAGTCCATCCAATTCAATGACCATACTGTGAAAAATCGTTCACTTTTCCAATGTCACTCGTATTTCAGGGAAGTTCGGAAAAAAATGCAGGTCTTTTGTTCATTTGAGATTTGATTTTTTATTTATAAGTACACATGAATTTATAAGCGTGAACTTACATGTGTCTGCTTGTGGGCATGCATTTAATTTGAATCTTACATGTTTTAATAATATTTATCTTCGCAATGTAGATTATAGATTAAATAATGCAATTTGAGTGCACCCTTTTATTAATTTTCCTAGAATTCATTCTTCATTTTCACCAATTGTCAGTATAAACAGAAAAAAAAACTACGAGTAGATAGAATTTTAAACTGCTGATTTCACTGTATTGCCCAATACATTCTATAAGAATGCATTTTCATTAGAATCTAACATATTTTGCCGATAAAGTAAACTTTCTTTTTCTCTGGAAAATTATTACAATCTGATAAATTGTTTATATTTTTTTTAATTTGATAATAAAGCAAAAAAAAATAAAAAATATTTTCTGAGAATAAGATTATTTCAATTTTAGGTAAAATTACTCGTGATGATTAGATAGCATTTTATTATTATGTTCCTTGACTAATAGATTGGTATGAGGCTGACCTCCAAAGCTATACAAACTTGGTTAACTTTTGCCAATGCTACCCCGTTTTCAAGGCAATGCGGCAGGAGTTGCAAATTTTATGTTTATGTTACATTTTGTATCTACACACGCAGCATGCGTGTGCCTGCTTGGGGGAATGCATTAAGTATGAGCCTGAAATGTCATTATTTCTCTTTACCTAATATATTACAGATGCTACATACAAAAATTATGCCTTCGTTCTGCAGTTTGTTTTGAGTTAGCTCCCCCATTCTGTAAAAACATTGTTCACTTTTGCTAATGCCACCCCGTATTCAGGTTCAAGCGGCATGATTTGTAAGGTAAATGTTAATGGTAGGTTCGGATTATATTGTAAGTAGGCACACATGAATGTAAGTAGGCACACATGTGTGGGTGCGAACTTAAATGTGTCTGTTTATGGGCGTGCATTAAATATGAGCCTTAAATACATTTGGTACACCATAAAAAATAATGAGAAAAAATCGTACTAAGCGAAAAAAAATCGCAATTGAACCTTCGTGACTATACTAAATGTTTTATATGCGATTAATACACAATGCAACTAAGCTACACATATAGTGTAACTTTTTCCGCGTTACCTCTAAAGGGTTCGCCTGTGGTGAATATTTATTTTTACAGGAAAGGGGCTGGCCCTACGCCAACCGCTTCAGTTGAAGTGGGTGTTTCCTAGCTCCCACGGGGGCTGGTACTCTTTTCTTGTAAAGGCTGATAAGCCTTTCTGGCATTTTATTTTGCGTTTGAAATAAACACCGCAACGGTGAATCATTTCTGACACCCTACATCGACCGCACCGTACCGGAAAACGGCAATATAAAAATGAACTTAATAATATAATAATTAATGAGGAAAAATCAATCAATACGTGGTTTCAATTCAATTCGTCATGAGTTCTTCATTTGTTTGAGCAAAGACTCACTTGAAATAACAATTTTGCCTTTTATAAATGTTTCATATTGTCCGGTCGATTGCTCAGTTGGTAGAGTGCTTGCAATCCATAGCTAGAACTACTCTACCAACTGAGCAATCGACCGGACAATATGAAACATTTATAAAAGGCAAAATTGTTATTTCAAGTGAGTCTTTGCTCAAACAAATGAAGAACTCATGACGAATTGAATTGAAACCACGTATTGATTGATTTTTCCTCAGTAATTATTATATTATTAAGTTCATTTTTATATTGCCGTTTTCCGGTACGGTGCGGTCGATGTAGGGCTCAAGCCAGTAATTATCCAACCCTGTGCTACAATCTATAAGGGTTTATTTAATAATCATGTAAGGGGTAATAGCACCCTTGTGTGTGGAAAGCATTACATCGTTTCCATTTGTATTGAAACAGTTTTGCAATTGAGAATGATTAATTTATATTTTTGAGTAAATACACGTTTGCGAAATTAATAGAATGTTCAGGATCAAAGTAAAAAAAAAGTCTTTTACTTCGCATTGAAGATGCATATAGTAAATTTGTTACAGATCTATTATTATATCGATACCTTAAAGATGAAACTGAATTAAAAACATATTAAGCTAACATGGGTTTCTCTGATAATTGCACCTTTTTCCTGTTTTATACGAGGAAAAAACTAAAAAAAGTGTGAAAATCCTGTAGTTCCGAAGTTTATCATGACTCATGAGTATTAGTTAATAATGAGTTCACCCACAATGAGAAGTTATTTCCAATAAAATGTTTTTTCCACGATTTCTCAAATCAGTGAATCAGTACTTATACAGTTTTACCTTTAAAGTGGCGATATGAGTAAAATAAAATAAAATATAGCATAAGAGCCGCGTAAAATAAAAATAAACGCCTATATAGGATTTTTTCGGAAACGAAATATGGAAGTCTTGAAAAAACGTTCTTCGGTGTGTGTTTCTATTATATTTTTTTTTAACTTTTAAATCAATCTGCCTCGCTTCCATTGATTCCATACAACTCAAATACAAATATTTTTTAAAAGAATCAGGGTCTTTTTGTTTGTATAGAAATGAAGAAATATCGATGTTTAAATGAAATTATTTGCATAATTTAGACAGTATCAACATAGGAGACGAGATACCATCAACCAGCAGACCCCCTGGACGACCACCAAAGAGGTGGAAGGACAGCTGGACATCCGCGTCCCAGGAGTGAAACCCGAGAATAAACAGGACCTAGTCCTAAATCAAGATGAAGAAGAAGAAGAACATAGGATGATTTCCTGTGCAAGTGCTGTTTTGTGTGTGAATCAAAACTCAAAGGCCATCTGCAAGCTTTTTCTGAACTATAGAAAGCGCCAATTACACATGCGAGACTCAGTTTCTGTACGGCTGGATGGACCTTTGGTGACAGATCTTTAGGCTGTTAGATTTTATACGCACAGCAAACAACATATTTTGTAATTCTTAAGGGTATTTCTGTTAACATGGTGCAAGTCCATTGTATTTTTTTTATAAATTCAATTGAAAAAACAAAGTATTACGCGAAAACGTTTGACCTATGACCAAAAAATAAATAAAAGTAAATTAAAACTTGTGTTTTTCTATTGAATTTATAAAAAAAAACATATTTTGTTTTTTTTTTAATCAAAACCAGGACCTTCTGATTACGAGTCCGTTGCGTTGACTAGTAGACTTGTAGTCCTTACAATACCACTATTGCCATTATTCCAGCCCCCTTTGGTTTTGTTTGACTTGCCACCCTGAGCCATTGCTGGTAAGTGCCTCTTAAATTATAAGTTACTGCGACCGCGTAATGCTCTAATTTATGACCACTTTTGTTGTATCCCGCTGTAAAGTGAACCTTCGATGACCAGAGAGACCGAGCACATTAAGAATTATACTTTAGAAACACGGCGGTAATGGAGCCAAGGTAAGAAAGAGCGGTTGGTAATCATGAGATATGTCCTTGAAGCAATACACAAATTTACAAAATAATTTACTCTTTTCATATTATGAATGTTTTAAAGTGAGTGAGATTTCAATTTTAAACGAAGTTTGCAGTTTGGTATTTTTATTTTTGTCTTAGGAACAAATTCCATTTACTGCACTGCACTTACGTTATTTTACGTGTCCAGAACTACCTATGCTCAGTATCTCCAGTGACTAGGAGCAGCGACTGCATTGTCGTTCACTTGAAGCAGGTCCGTTAGTGTGCATTTTCACCGATTAAGGGGCACATCGATATATGTAGTGTGTCGAGTCCTGGATATCCCGCAGTCGCACAGGGTCAAATAAAATATTTCTACAGAACTTATGTACGATGATGATAATCTGGATAAAAGATGAGTCGCATGGAATCAAAGGCGGCAATTTATGTTTTTACTCGAAAATGAGATAGATGTATCCAGGTCCGGAGTAAGACCACTAGGGGCACCGGTGCGGGAAAAGTCAGGGGGGCTCCCAACACCCTCCCTCACCCCGCGATAAAAAAAATACTTGCAAACCAAAACCATAACTGGCTCTTTAAGTTTATTTTTGAGAATCCTGTTCAAGAGACTCCCCACAAATTAAAAAAAAAGCTGGAGGTCTATGCTATGACACATTGTTGGAGTAAACTTCGTCTTGTTCTTGTAAAAAAATATGTTACTTTTATTATATTTTTCAAAACAGTGTCATATATGTAAGTCGCCCATAGGCGCCTTTGAAATATAAAAGTTGATCAAATATATTATCTTCTTCTACAAAAGCTTCTTTGGTCGTGAATACCTTTAAAATACGGGCTCCCGAACAAATTTTTGATGAAAATTTCTTTGAAGCATATTTTTTTAAAACGTCTTGGGGGGCTTCTAGGACGTGGGGGCCCTGGTTCGGTCGCACCGCACGAACCACCCTTAATTCGGGCCTGGATGTATGGAAACAACGGAAACCGTTTTCATATCATTACCATTTTTTTACACCTCTTAGATTGTTGTCTTTAATTCTATAGAGCTGTGTCAGAAATAATTTAGAATTTTTCAGATTCGACCGTTGAGCTGAAACTGAAGAAGGTGATTTGACTTGATGTACAAATAAACTATCTGGCTAAGTAGGTACCATATACATTTTTTCAAGCTGTTTTCAAATTATACTATCACAAAAACTAACACCTCTTCTGCATGGAGCTAGTGACATGAATGGACATCTTTTCACAGTGATTTTATTCATTTCGACTCTAGACCGGTCCGTAGTCCAAGTGGTAACACTTCGGACTCCTAACTGGAAGGTTGTGGGTTCGAATCCCGGCGGAGCACAACAAATAAAACATTTATATTTTCAAATTTGCTCTTCGCTGGGTTGAAAAATTCATAAACCTTTACCAAAGACCGGTCATCAAAAGGTCCATCCAGCCTTACAACAACTGGATCTTGCTTGAGAATTGGCGCTTTCTACAGTGACGACCAAGCTTGCAGAGGGCTCTTGAGGTGTGATACACACAAAAACAGCGCTCACCAAATAAATCAGCCAAATTTAATTTTAATTTTTAATTTAAATGTGCAGCATCTTGAGATGTGTTATAGATGCTATCTGGAGAGTTCCCTACAAAATTCCGGCTTTCTTAAACAATATATTTTTCTGGTTTGTGTATTACCACTGTGAAAAATCATTAACTAATCCTAAATTTGTTTTTTACAAAATATTTGCAACAATGGCGGCTAGGGCATTAATTCTAAGTGTAATATTAAGTTTAATTTTTATTTTACTTTATTTTAATTTTAATTTGTAATGTGTCTCATTATGAATTTCTGTAAATCATTTATAATTTTTTGTGCTCCTTGACTGATAGGTTGGTACGAGGCTGACCACCCGTGCTGTAAAAATCGGTTCACTTTTGCCAATGCCACCCCGGTTCAGGGAACGGCGGCAGGAGTTGCAAGGTTTATGTCCATGTGAGGTTTTCTTTATTTGTATGCACACATGCAGAATGTGTAGGCGCGAACCTACATGTGCCTGTCTGTAGGCATGCATTTCATATGAGCCTTAAATGCTTACATATCCTTGCAGCTTAGATTATAGATTATAGATATAGACAAGAATACTTTGAGTATAACGCTGTTTTTTCCATTTTTTTTGTTATTTGAGTTAAATTTACGAACGTTTTCGGTCCTTAGACTCTCCTGAGGTTCATGAAACTTTATACAAGAAAATTATTGTATAATATAATATAAGACAATAATTAATACAATATGCTTAATTGGTCTTGTGTAAGCAAGTCGAAAGTACTTGAGGTGAAATAAATGATCAATTTGTGAAAATAAAATCTGCCTTTTATAATATACTAGCAGACTGACCGTGCTGCGCACGGTTGTCTGCTAGGCCCTTCGGGCAGAGTGAGTCTGGCTTCGCAATAATTTTTCCTCATACCTCCTTCATAGTAATTAAATGCTTTAAGAAGTAATTTGAAAAAAAATTGCGGTAAAAGGGTTATTTAGTTCTTTCATGTTCTGAGATTCTTGTATGAAGCATGAGGTATGAGGCTGACCTCCCATACCTAAGAAAATGTTCACTGAACGAATGTTTCTCTGTTCCTGAAAAGTTCGGCAAAATTGCAGGGCTTATGGTCAAGAGAGGCTGAAATTTTTATTTGTAATAATTGCACATGCAGCGTTTGTAAGCGCAAACTCACTCATGTCTGCTTGGGGGCATCCATTCAATATAAATTATAAAATGCATGTATGCAACTTAGATTTATATTCAAAAATTAAAAACATCAAGTGCCACAATTATATGTTAGCGTGAAAAGACATTTGCCAGCTTGTGGGTGTGCATTGTATTTGAATCATCAAAACTCTTTTTGCAACTTAAGATTATAAATTAAGATAACCGTTGTTTAAGGATTTTCCAAACCCAAATTCCTTGACCTAAGGGTTAGTATGAGGCTTACCACCCATATCGCATAAATGGGTTCACTTAACTAATGTTCCCCCTGTTTCTGAATAGGTCGGCAAAAGTTGCATGGCTTATGGTCATGAGAGGCTGAAATTTTTATTTGTAGTTACACATGCAGCATTTGTAAGCGCAAACTCACTCATGTCTGCTTGGGGGCATGCATTGAATATGAATTATAAAATGTATGTATGCAACTTAGATTTATATTCTAAAATTAAAAACATCAAGTGCCACAATTATATGTTAGCGTGAAAAGACATTTGCCAGCTTGTGGGTGTGCATTTAATTTGAATTATCAAATAACTTTTTTTGCAACTTTAGATTATAAATTAAATTTAACGTTGTTGAATCAAATTCCTTGACTTAAGGGTTAGTATGAGGCTTACCACCCATATCGCATAAATGGGTTCACTTAACTAATGTTCCCCCTGTTTCTGAAAAGGTCGGTAAAAGTTGCAGAGCTTATGTGCATTAGAGGCCTTCATTTAAATTTGTAAGTTCACATGCAGCATTTCTAAGCGGGAACTTACTCGTGTCTCCATGTAAGCATGCATTGAATATGAATTATAAAATGTATCTATGCAACTTAGATTTATATTCTAATATTAAAAACATCAAGTGCCACAATTATATGTTAACGTGAAATGACATTTGCCAGCTTATAGGTGTGCATTTAATTTGAATCATCAAATAAGTTTTTTTGCAACTTTAGATTATAAATTAAGATTAACGTTGTGTAAGGATTTTTCAAACTCAAATCCTTGACTTATAGGTTGGTATGCGGCTGACCACCCATACTGTGAAAAATGGTTCACTTTGCCAATTTCACCCCTGTTTCAGGGAAGGATGGCAAGAGTTGCAGGGCTTATGTTCATTCGAGATTGGGTTTTTATAATGTAGGTCCACATGCGGCATGTGCCAGCGCGAAATTATACATGTCTGCTTGTGGGAATGCATTGAATATAAATCTTAAATGATATATATCCTTGCAGCTTAGATTAGATTAGAAATTCCTTGACTTATAGGTTAGTATGAGCCTGAATACCCATATTGCAAAAAATGGTTCATTTGAAAAATGTTTCCCCTGTTTTTGAAAAGGGTGGCAAAAGTTGCAGGGCTCATGTTCATTACAGGCCTTAATTTGAATTTGTAAGTTCACATACAGCATTTATAAGTGCGAACCCACTCGTGTCTCCAGGGGGACATGCATTGAATATGAATCATAAAACTTATTGTATCTGTGCAACTTAGATTATATATTCTAATATTTAAAAAAAATCAAGCGCCACAACTATAGGTTAACGTGAAATGACATTTGCCAGTTTGTGGGCGTGCATTCAATTTGAATCATCAAATAACTTTTTTTGCAAATTTAGATTATAAATTAAATTTAACGTTGTTGAATCAAATTCCTTGACTTAAGGGTTAGTATGAGGCTTACCACCCATATCGCATAAATGGGTTCACTTAACAAATGTGTCCCCTGTTTCTGAAAAGGTCAGCAAAAGTTGCAGGGCTTATGGTCATGAGAGGCTGAAATTTTTTATTTGTAAATACACATGCAGCATTTGTAAGCGCAAACTCACTCGTGTCTCCGTGAAGTAGTGCATTGAATATGAATTATAAATGTTAATGCGTCTATGCAACTTAGATTGTATATTATAATAATACTTAAAAAAAATTAAATGCCGCAATAAGTATGGTTTCATATAAAAAGTTGACCTAATCGATCGTCATTATTTCTAAAAAATACATGTTATAACTGGTTGAAGTATAATTTTGATAAATAAAGAATATAGGTAGGTATTCAACGGAATTCAAACGAAAAAGAATCGACTTGTATGGCAACTTTGAAGCGTATGTTGAAGTGTTGGCAATTTATTTGAAATTCGAATGTCAAAATGAGTTTTGTTTCTCGCATAGGTTTTACATAAAAAGGTGTTGTGATTGATCATGTTTATTTATTTAAAAAACAACAATTAAAAATCTACTAATGATGAGGAAGCACATCCCAAGTCCTGAACAATATTTGTTGTGAATATGACGTGCATCTGTTCAGGAGTTCTTCAGTTTGTCATCCATTAACGCACAATTATTTTGTATGGGGAGGCCGTTGCATTTTATATTATAGGGGTATTATAGGGGGATATGTATACAAATACATCTAAGCAATACAGTTTTTGTATGTATTTTTGTATGTACCTACTCAGCCCCGCTTAGCTAGTTTGATATGGAATAAGAAGCACCTACACTTAGATGTCCCCCACAGTACCTAATCCTGTCTTTACAGCAAAGTAACTTTAAGCCGTCTGAGTACACCATTAACCAAAAGGTAATCTTGGAGATATGATTAAAAGGTTCAGGTAGAAACACGTTGTGAAGTACTAAACATTAGATGAGCACGAAAGGTAGAATTCGCACCGGCCGACTCGGTGCAAATTCCATTGACAAAAAAAAATGTGCTCCGCCGGGATTCGAACATACAACCTTCCATTTACGAGTCAGACGTGTTAACCACTAGACTACGGATCGGTCACCGGTCAAGATGTAAGCTTACTAGTATTTATTATTGGTTGCTAAAGACCCTACTAACCTATACATGTGATGTTTACAAGACTTTTTTCGTTTATATTTTGATTCTATTTTGTGATTACACCCTGATTGTGGCAAAGATAATTTTTTTCTCTGATAAAGATAAAAACTTTTTTAGATGCTGCCACTCAAAACAGGAATATAATACTCTCTTTACATGCTGTGGTTAAACCATTGGTGTAAGTCCTTCAGAGACAATAGCGTCTTTGTCTTCTTCTCCGCTAATCTTTTCTTTACCTAATAAGATGGAGTAGGATAATATGAACATCTCTCATGGCCGAATGTCTCTTGAAAATGTGACCCTCTTCAATTTTTTGTAGAAAGATAGCCTGCTAACTAATTACAGTCTCTGAAACTTTCTTCAAAAAATAGATACGTGATAGGAAAAGGAAGAATAGGAAGACCAAGTAAAATATAACTTCATCACAGTGTTAAAATTGTATAAGTATATAATATATACATCGACACCCAAAAGGTAAAACTGAATAAAATACATATGAAGCTAACATGAGTTTCTCAGATAAGTGTACCTTAACTTCATCCTTTTCCTATTTCTACGAAGAATAGACTACACAAGTGTAGGAATCCTGTAGTTAAGAATTTTGTCATGACCACTTCTTTACAATTTGTTCATTTATGTACTATGAGAAGTTATCCCCAATAAAATGTTTTATCCACGAAATCTCAAATCAAGAATCAGGACTTATTCAGTTTTACCTTTAAGGTGGCGATATAGTGGTAAAAGAGGTTAGTGTATGAAAAATATGATGGAAATAAATAAATTGAGACTGTTATACATGCAATAATAGGAAAAACTGAAGGCTTGCTTTCACAATTTCTGGCCACGGCTAGTAAAATGGCCTCATACTTTCTGTTGCAACAGAATTATTGGTCCTATGAACATATAAAAATAATGTGTTTTTCTCAAGCTTTTTGTAAAATTATAACAATTATTCTTGTTTATGAGGTTGTAGATTATAGTATGCCTGAAAAACTCCATGTTGTAAGAAAGTTTCATAACAAGCAAAAAAATATATTAGTGAACAATATTTTAATTCCGTAACAGAAAGAAAATAGCAAACAAACAACGTATTTCAAAAATATGGTTATTCGTCAAGTTTTATTTTTTATTGGAAAGAAAGTACAAATTAAATTCAATGAAATGAAATTTACAGTAGAAAAATAATGCCTCTAAGAAACAGCAGCCTAGCTGCTAGAAATTCTACCGAAACACTTTGACGTACCTATAGAATCGTTTTCAGTACGTTCATTTTATGACGTGAAACTACAAGCAGTTCAACGATACAAAAGTTAACGAAATTTTTATGTAACGCAACAATCTTAAGAAAAATATACAAATAATTGAGCCCTAATTATGTGAATATTCACACCAGAGGTGGAAGTATCGACGGCCGTCGCGTCGGTAGATCTTACAGTATCTATTTAAAGATAGGACAGATTAAAATATGGCGGCGTATCAACAGCTGATCCATTTTATATGGAACAACAATAAGCTGTTCAGGCACCGCCATGTATTATTCCGTCCTGTCTTTTATTCCTGTTGACATTAAATGCTCCTATTTTAATATGCACGCCCACAAGCAGACACAAGTTTGCGCTTACCATGCTGTATGTCTACTTACAATATAAACCAAAACCTCAGATGAGAAAACATTGTAACTCTTGCCGTTTTTCACTGAAAACAAGAGTGACAATTGTAAGAGAGAACCAAGTTTTCACATCATCGGGGGTCAGCCTCATACCAACCTGCAAGCATAAACTCAGAACTCTTACGGGGCTATTTTTAGACATTTTAGCCGTCGGTTGAGCTCACCCTTTGACAAAATAATGGTGCCTGAGCTGAAAGTTTCATCAGCACGGTCATTCTTACCTACCAAATTTTGTAATATTTGTATGAAAACAAATCAGCTGTTCCCTTGCGGCCATCTTGGATTTGCAGGTCTTCATACAATTAGCGTTTGTTATCTAAAACTTTTACTCTAAATATTGTTAACCTATAGCATGAAAATTATGATTCAATAGTATTATTTTTAATTATGACTTTTACTATTTATATTTTTGTAACTGATAAAATGAAAATTGACTATGGACCGACAAGAATGGAAGAAGCTCCTGGATTCAGCCAAAGCCCTCCCAGGGCGGTCGAGCTTAGGATGATGATGAAAATGAAAATAGTGTTTTTTTAAACAAGTTTGTGAAGATGAATGCGATTCACCAACCTATTTTGCCTTGCCAGTTGTCTTTATACGAAAGCAGAAGCTTGTGTGTATGCAATGACATATGTTGAACCAGGGTCGAAGTTATGGTCAGTGGCCAGACGGGATTCGAACCAACGTATATATTCTGTTCCAAATGCGCTAGACATGAACAGCAACTTTACTGCCACGGCCATTACACCGACATCTTCATGAGTATCTATTTTTGATTAATATTTTTTATTGTAAGGATCAATTCCAATAAAACACTGCTTTATTTTCAATTATTAATAAATTATAAAAAAAAAATACTAACGTTTTCGATATACCTATTAAATTATCAATATCAGGTAATAAAATTCAAAATTAAAAGTAGATAGTAAGGACTTTTAATTTTGAATTTTATTCCCTGACGATTATAATATATCGAAAACGTTAGTAAAGATTTATTTTTAAATAAATTATATATAAATGAAAATAAAGCAGTGTTTTATTGGAATTGATCTTTAAAATTAACAATATTAATTTTCACAGTGTTAATACACAAACAGTACAAAATAATACTTATTTATTTTTTGTTTTAATTGAATGCCCACAGTCATTCCGCAGCCGCTTTCCGGTTTGTATGGAGCGTCCATCAGTCTGATAAATGTGCGATCCCAGTCATAGATCACGCGAGGCCGACCGTCCCCCCCGCCCACTCCTCTAGCCCCCTGCCATGGGGGGCGCAAGACAAAACTATTGCAGAGATACCTGGAGATGCATACACGTCAGATAACCGCCCCTATATTACTGTACGTGTAGGCGGAGGATAAGGGATGAGCCGGCAGATTTACAGCGCGCAAGGCGGGCGCTCAACAAGAGAACAAGACGAAATATTCCAATGATATACTATTCTCATTCCAAATCAAATATTGGGAGCTAATAATTTCAAAAACAATTGTTACGCCACATGGTCGGGCTACTTACAGGAAAAAGGCAAACAATTGTTCGCAACTGGTTTCTTGATTTGTAGGTTGGTATGAGGCTGACTACCCGCACTGTTAATGTTGAATTTGCCAATGTCACCCCTGTTTCAGGGAAGGTCAGCAAAAGTGGCAGGGTGGAGGTTTAGATTTTAAAATTTATAATTACACATTCAGCATTTGTAACTTACTTACACGTGTCTGATGTGAGTTTTGAAAGTTAATATATTTTAGCAACTTAGATTATAATTTATAGATGCAAAGGTTGGTAAAGATCATCGTGCCATAAAAGTGTAATGTTTGCCCTCCCAGAAGCAAGTCATAAATTTAAAGTCACGCTGAGTCCATTTGATCATCATTGTCTGGTTGACGTAGCTTTTGTCAAAAAAAAATGTATTAAAGATGTTCCTGTGATTTCTTATAACTTTATCTTAGAAAGTATGTATAGTAATATATGATGAATGGTATTGATAAAAGCTAAGTGAAGAAAATAATTTGATGTATCGAATAACGTCAATAGCTCAGTTGGTATAACGCAAGCGGTTATATTCAGAGGGCTAGGGTTCAAACCCCGCAACGGGTGTAAGACATGACTTCCCGTTTTGTTGTTTTATTACTGTTGAAATCATAGTAGGTACTTACCGTCAAGGTTTACTTCGGTTTCACAATATTGAGATATTTCTCCCTTGGAAACAGGGAAGCCCTCACTTAAACTTACATTATTGGTCAAAGCCATATATCTGTGAAAATAAGTAGGTTTTATTTGAGTCATGTAAAATGTTGTATTACACTTTTTACGATCCTGAAATCATTATTAATTTTATAACTGTTTTTAGTTAAGTATACGAATAAATTAACTATCAATCATTATTACAAAAGCTATCTAATGTTTTGAATAAAATTCTATTTTTTATCTTGCTAAAGAAAGCGTTGCATAGACATAAAAATAAAAATAAACATTATTTACTCAGAAGTGAGTGAGCGTGCATGACATGACACTTTTTTAAAAACAACATTTTAGAAACAATGGGTACCATCTCGACACATGTCAACGAATCCATCATATTTTTGCATAAAAAAACGCAACTAAGCTACACATATAGTGTAACATCTTACCCCGTTATCTCGAAAGGGTTTTGCATGTAGCGAATGGAACCTTTTTATATTTTTAAGGGTTTCTCTGTTAACACAGTTAAAGTCCATTGTTTTTTTTAAATTCAATTGGAAAAACAAAGTTTTAATTCACTATAATGTATTTTTTTCCTCCAACGTCTTCGCCTAAAAAAGCATATTCAGGAGCATAACTGTTACCAACCTATTTATTTTTACAGGTAAGGGGGCTGGCCTTACGCCAACCACTTCATTTGAAGTGGGGGTTTCCCAGCTCCCGAGGGGCTTGGTACTCATTTCTTGTTACAGTAATATATAAGGTTGACTAAACCCTGCTGGCATTTTATTTTGGGGTTTGAAATAAACACCGAAATGGGAAATCATTTCTGACACCCTCAGTGGGATTCAAACCCGAGCCCACGGGGGCCTCTACCAACTGAGCTATCGACCGAACTATAATTTCAAGAATGATTTCATATAAACTGAAACATGAGTATTAAAATTGCAAAGAAGGATTATCTTATTGAGATGATAAGTATTATATCATTAAAGATTCACAATTAATGTCTGCTAAAACGCAAACATGCGTAATTCCGCGTTAGGCGAGCTGCATGCGTACTTATAAATACACCTCAAACCACAAATAAACACAAGCTCTGCAACTTTTATTCCCTTCACCTGTATTGTGTTAATGTGGCGTAACCTATCAGTCAAGGATGACTAAAATCCTTGAAAATTTGAAAGCCAGGAGAAATGGACTTGGAACCTTGCAATTTATTTGTAAATATAGTGCAACATCTAATTGCATTGTTTCCGATAGGGTTGCATTTATTGAGTACAACCTCTATTTTTTCACCGGCTAAGGGCCAGCTGTAACTGTAACCCTGTCGCCATTCCGCTAGGGGGGACCAGAGCCTCTGCAGGGCTACCTCCATTTCTTCTTATCCTGACATACCTCTTTAAATTCATTCATAACCATCACCTTTTCCATGCATTTTCTTCTTTTACGCTCACTTTGAATATCCCATTCTTTAACAATCTCATCAATATCAACGTTTAAAAGGCAGTAGGGCATAAGTGACATAAACTAATTGTTCAGGAGAGCAGTTTAAAGTTTGAGATTGCAGTAAAATGGCTTAATTTTTTTATCATATCGTTATAATCAAAACAGCTCTAAAATTAAAAAAATAAAGGCATTTATTGGCATTCCTACTTAAATGGTTGTACGATGTTTTACGATTTTATATGTCACAATCGTCTTTAGGACAAAAAAGGCCAAAATCTTGTCGGTTACACCAAAACCATACTTCGAAAACACAGTTGTTTGATTGGGCATAAACAACACAAAAATCATCGTAGAGCTATAAGAATTAGCGTATTAGAAAGAGCGGAAAATTTCAAGTAGGATAGCATTCATAACTCATTTTTGACCAAAATGTCGCTTTTGCTACTGCCTTTTAAACGTCGATATGATGACTCTATACTTTTCTCTTCACGTTAAATACTTCCCTTATAGTGGGGGCTCCCCTGATTTGGGGGGCAATGTCTAAAAACGGATAACATAATTAGTTATTTTGTATGCCACCCCGTAATCTAAAATTGAAAGGAAAAATCAATCTTGTAAAGAGGTCTGTGTTTTTGGTATGCCAGAGCAGGCAATCGTATTGGAAAGCAGGGCTTTATGGGTGTCCTATGTATTATTTACCGAACACAATCATAATCCCGACCGAGTGAAAAGCTTCTCATCAATGTTTTCGTGATCGGAGGGAGGGTGCGCCGCATCAGGTGAAGTGGAATGAGATTATAGAGGAATCGCGTAGAGGTCAAGTCAAAGAACTTGGGGTAAAAACAGTATTATAGGTACATCATTTATTTATGTTCCTTGTGTTCCATTATGTTCCTTGACTTATGGGTTGTTATGCGGCTGACCACCCATAATGTAAAAATTGGTTCACTTTGCCAATGTCACCTCTGTTTCAGGGAAGGACGGCAAGAGTTGCAAGGCTTATGTTCATTTGAGATTGGGTTTTTATATTGTAGGTCCACATGCGGCATGTGTTAGCGCGAAATTATACATATCTGCTTGTGGGAATGCATTTAATATAAAACTTAAATGATATATATCTTTGCAGCTTAGATTAGATTAGATTAGATCATTGATAATTTTAATAATACCTAATGTCAGGATGATTTATGTAGTGAGCTCTGTTTTTTTTGCGGATCACACATAAAGTCGGTATGAGGCTGAGCACACATACTGTTCAAAAATGGTTCACTTTGCCAACGTCGCCCTGTTTCAGGGAAGGTCGCCAACATTTGCAGGGTTTATGTTCATTTGAGATTGGGTTTTTGTATTGTAAGTTCACATGCGGCATGTTTAAGAGCGAATTTATACGTGTCTGCTGTGTGGGAATGCGTTTAATATGAATCTCAAATGTACTTTATCTTTGCAGTATATTTAGATTATAGATTATAGACAGCATTGATAATAATATCTGGATGATTTATGTGGTGCGCGCTGTTTTTTGTTTTTTTTTACGAATCACTCCTCAAGTAGGTACTTAGCTGTCGGTTTAGAGAGCGGCAATGTCCCAAACAAGACCTTGCTTTGTGACTGGATACACCTTTGATGGCCGGTCTTTAGTGAAAGCAGGTTCACTCAATCTTCACAAGAAATGAGTATGGAAACTCTCACATTAACTGAAGTGGTGAGCGGAAGGTCCTTACCTGTAAAAAAAATTGATTCCAATTCCCACATGCCACTCCTTCGGAGAAAACGCAGCAAGAACTTACAGATAATTTTTTAACCCAATGTTAAGCATATAATATGTAAATTAACGTTTTATTTGTGCTTTGTGGGCTTAGCATCCACTGCTTTCCGATTACGAGTCCTAAGCGTTAGCAGCTAGGCATAGGGCGTTATCTTTTTTTATACGACACGTTTTGGTTTTTGTTTTTATAAGCTAATCCCCATTGGACGGCAATCTATAATAATCTGTAATCTATAATCTAAGTCGCAAAGATATGTTTATTAACATTAAAAACTCATATCAAATGCATGCTCATAAACAGACACGTGTAAGTTCACGCTCACAAATTTTGCATGTGCAATCTAAACCTCAAATGAACATAAACCCCGCAACTTTACCGACCTACCCTGAAACAGGGCAAAGTGAACCATTTTATTTGCAGTATGGGTGGTCAACCTCATACCAGCCTATAAGTCAAGGAAGAGCCATGTTTTCTTAACATAAACAAATAAATCTAGTTATTTTTCATTAGAGTCTTTGAAAATTAAACTCAGAGTTTCTTTCATCAATTTTTTATTAACTAAGACTAAGTTAACATCTTTTGCAACCCGTTGAAATTTTTATAATTTTTCAAATTTCACGGTTTATGTTTGTTTTGCTGCAGGCGTCTTTAAAAATACAGCTTAAGAATGTATGAATCAAAAAGGTTGATAGTCTCCGCACGAAATGTGATCTAAATCAATCGAATATACTACCTACACAGTACATCGTATGTACATATACCACATAACAGTGTATTATATTACTTCAATAGGTTTTCCACGTGGTTTATTTTTGTTAAGTATTCAAGTTTTAGTGAATAAAATGTTTTTTCAACGTATTGAATTTTTTTGGTTATATCTAGTTGAAAAAAAATGTTTTTGACCCTCAAGATATGAGTATTTCAGGCATACAGTTTTACATTTCTTTTTTATTTCAACTTATTTCTACATGCTTCAAATAAATTAAAAAATTTGAAAATTTGACAAAATGTTATTGAAAAACTTACATTATCGGCATTTCGTTTATCCAACATCCTCAGGAGACACCCTTGTTATGCGTTGGTTAAGGATAAATTGGCACCACACAACAAAGGGGAGCACGTTGGGTACGATACCAACAAACCTTCAAGAATAAAGGAAGTAATCGAATATCCGAATTCGTTACTTTATTATAATTTTAATTTGATAACATAACAAAAGACTGTAAATGCACTTTGAATTCGATCTATCGTTCCACTTTCTTTGCATGCAGTCTTGCCACAACACGACTAGAGGACTTCCTGAGCACGTTGGTTACGATACCAACAAAATTTCGATAATAAAGTATTCGTTATTTAACAATAATTTTAGTTTGTAAATATGTCAAAAGACCGGAAATTCAGTTTAAATTTAATCTTATTTCATAATGTAAAAATTAAACACAGGTTTTCTTCACGAGTTGGTTTATATCTCGAGCGCTTTCGATGTTTTTACACCATTATCAAGAGAGCAACTCGGTCTTTCTATAATGGCGTAAAAACATCGAAAGCGCTTGAGAAACAAATCAACTCGTAAAGAAAAACTGTAATTTAATTTTACATTTTTATTTTTTAAATGTATCTTCACAAATCAATACACAAACCCTTGAACTTTCAATCTTATCTCTTCATATTCTTGCATGTTGTCTTGACACATAGCAGTATCACACAGTCTAACTTAATTAATCATGATCATAATAATAACGGTCCATCAAGTATTCAGAAGCCATTTCAACCCCAAGATTGAAGTCTCTGTACACACATACCGTTGCACATTCATCAGTGGCACATCAGCGTGTATTTGCGCTCTAGACTACAATACCTAATTGGCAATCAGCCAAACACCGTGAGCACACATTGTATGGGGCTCCACGATAAATCGTTCTCAGATAGTCCACAGAGAGCTCGACCACGAACAAATCGGTCACACGGCAGTTCGCCCACACGACTTTTTGGTCACATGTAACTTGTCCACAGACCATTTGGTCAAACAACAGTTTGTCCACTCAAATTTTTGGTCAGAGTTTATTTAGTAAGACCGGTTTAGTAAGATGACATAATATATTCTTGTTAACCCGTGCTTTTATATTATGGACCTGCTACCCGTCAAATAAAAACAATGTTAAAAGAGTTGAGGTTGTCTAATTCCCCTGTATACATTATTTAATTTACCTAACATTACTTAAATTCCCCTAAATCTAAATATAAATCCAAGTTGCAAAGACATGTATCATTTGAAATTCATATTACATGCATTCCCACAAGCAGACACGCATAATTACGCGCTCACACATGCCGCATGTGGACCTACAATATAAAAACCCAATCTCAAAGGATCATAAGTCCTACAACTCTTGCCGACCCTCCCTCAAACAGGGGGGACATTGAAAGTGAACCATTTTTTACAGTATGGGCGGTCAGCTTCATATCAACCTATAAGTTAAGGAATACAAGCAATTAATTACATCCAGTTATACAAACAAACAAACACTAAAAAATCTATAAAAATGAAAATCTCGGCCTTAGCCGCCTACATTACAGACATGCCACCATTTTTTTCGGTCCTTACATACTTCTTTCATTTCATCCAGAGTCGTAACCTTTTTCAAACAAGCTCTCCTTTTATTATGACTCTGCATATCCCATTCATTCACTATTTCGGAAATTTTGTTCATCCATACATTATTTAATTATTGAGTTATTTAAATGTTTGTATCAATGTTTTTTTTTAAATCAAAAATTCCAAACAAACCGTCTGTGTACAAGTTATCTTTGACTGGTTTGTCGTGACACGGTTGTATGGCCAGCGTAGTTATCCTTTGGCCCTACACGTAGTACCTACGCGCGCACAAGCGACAGATTACCTGGCAATTGAAGCCGGCCCGAGTCTGTTAGCCAACCATGCATTTTAATTATAACGCCCAGGTGTGGAGAAGAGAAACTGCGGAGTGTGGAATGTAGATTTTCTACATCAAATGTTTGTAGATAGTACTTTACTTTAAGATTTATTGTTGCAGATTTCTTTTTAATGCAAGATTAATCGATTTCAGTGCCACATGTGAAAACAGCAAACCTCAAATGAGCATAAACCCTGCAAAGTCGGTGTTATGGCCGAGGGAGCCAAGTGGGCTGATATTTCTAGCGTGTTTGGAATACAATAACATTGGTTCGATCCCCGCCTGGGTCATTTGATCATAGCTTTGACCCTGGTTCAACAGATGTTATTGGGTAATTATATTAATTAATAATTCATTAAAATTAACAATAATAAATTATTAATTGATGATATAACTACCTGTTTCTGGCCAGGCAGAATAGGTTGGTGAATTGCATTCATCTTCACAAATCTATTTAAAAAACTTATGCCGAGCGTCCCTGAAACAGGGGTGATATTGACAAAGTGAACCAGTTTTTACAGTATAGGTGGTCAGCCTCATACCGACCTATAAATCAAGGAATTCTCGTAGATATTTTATTTATTTATTGTTTGTTTTAGATGATTATATGTTATTTGTGTACATTGACTTGTAAAACGTATGAGGTTGACCATCCATTCTGTAAAAAATGGTTCACTTTGACAATGTCACCCCTGTTTCAGGGAAGGTTGTCAAGAGTTTCAGGGCTTATGTCAAATCATTTTCGTAATCAACAACATCATCATCTAAACCTTTAACGATGATGACTAGTTTGCAACTTCCAAGAGGCCTCTTGACACAAACAGCATTATTCACATTCCAATATTTATTCTCATTGTTAAATAAGTAAATTTTGTATGCATTTTGACACGCAAAAGGTGAAAGTTACTTTACAAAATACACAAAACTACAGAGGTATAATAATTAGAAGAGCTCCAACCGCTCCAGCAACCTTAGCGTGTGTGTTTTATTA